>CM056718.1:20850457-21182957 GCA_029844215.1 Przewalskia tangutica
GGAGGTATTTTGGAGCCAAGTTGACTTGGCTAAGTTACGACACAAATGAGAATAAGTATCGAACAAGCCACTGCAGTGTTAATAAAGGAAAATGTAATGACAATCAATTAAGTTAAAATGAGTAGAATTCTCCATCTGCATAGAAGCTAAGATAAGACAAAATTATATTACATTTTCTAGATCATGACTGCTTTAATGAGATCATTATAAACAAGTATAACTTATTCACACATATAAGGCATATGTTGCTTAATTTAAAAGAGTTTACGTATGAAGTTTTAAGACTATGGACCTCAAATTTTTAAAAGGTTAAGGGACTTGATTCTTAAAGGAAGAAATGAATTGATTTACAAGTATAGAATACTTGATTTGGAAAGACTTGATTTCTAAAGTTAAGAAGCTTGATATTCTAAGTTAAGAAACTGGGTTTCTTAAAAGTTAAGAGACTTGAAGTATTTTGAAAGCTATGTAATTCGATTTGAAAGTATAAGTCTCTTGGTTATAAAAGGAATGAATTTGTCTAAGACATAAAGAGTTATAACGGCTTTATGGGAAGTTGGTTATAACAACTTTATGGAAGATTAAAAGAATGGTTTTCTTCAGTAATGTAAGCAAGGAAATGATTTGAAATAAAGAAGGGCAAATTGTTTTAAAGGTACCAATTGCTTAAAGGTTTTTAAGAAAGAAGTCACTTGATTTAGAAGCCGGTAAATGTATTTCTAAAAAGGTATTGTGACTTGTCTTGAAAAGTAGATATGACTTGATACTACGGTTATTAGTATCTTGGAAGTTTTATTTGAAAGAGAATCATTTTAAAGGAGTAGAGGCACGTAGTACGTTGGGTTAAATTCCCGGATTTTATAATGACATGTTAGTGCCTTAAGTAAACAAAAATGAGAGTGTATATGAACAAGCTAATAAGAAGTTAGGGGATTTCTTAACTTGCTTATGTAATGTATGATAAGCCGGTGGTGCTTATGTTAGGTATGATAAGTCGGTAGTGCTTATGTTATGTATGATAAGCCGGTAGGGCTTATGTTATGTATGATGGTCGGTTGAGTTAGGGTAAGAGTATAAATGAGGGGTAAACCCCCAAGACGTTATACCACCTTCTCCAGGGTAAGAGTATAAATGAGGGGTAAACCCACAAGACGTTATACCACCTGCTTCAGGGTAAGAGTATAAATGAGGGGTAAACCCCCAAGACATTATACCACCTGTTCCGTGGATTTGCTACCCATGATGCGAGGAATACCTCATGCGAGTCCTTATGGGCTTATGCGGGTGAAATAGTCCCATGCGGGCGGGTACAGCCTATGCGAGGAATACCTCATGCGGGTCCACAGGACCTATGCGGGTGAAATAGTCCCAGGAGTAGTATTTGCTTATCGATACTGCGGGCGAGGGACCCTGCTTTGATCATGAGCCTCCTATTTTTATGCAGTATACCTTTATGGGAAGACTATATGACATTATCGCGTCCCAGAAATGGGCCGGGCAGTATACCTTTATGGGAGGCTATGTGACTTTATCGCGTCCCAGAAATGGGCCGGGAAGTATACCTTTATGGGCAGGCTATGTGACTTTATCGCGTCCCAGAAATGGGCCGGGCAGTATACTTTTATGGGCAGACTATGTGACTTTATCGCGTCCCAGTTGGTAAGGCGATATAGCGTCCTCCATAAAGGGCCGGATTATGTTATGCAAGGTAAGTAAGTTATATGGTAATGAACTTGACGGTTTTTCTTGAGCATGTACGTAAGAATGTGACTATAACTTTTATGTAAAAATGGGAAAAGATAATAAGGTACGATTAAGTTCACGAGATGGAAATGACACGGTAGGATCTGGTATTTACCCTTTCTTTATACTTTCCCCTGTCATTCTTTTGTAAAGTTATGATTTGTTACTGTACCTTATTTTCCGTTCCATATTCTAAATTTTTGTTGTCGACCCCTACGGGGCTGCGTTAAATGTCCGCAGTTTAGGCCTTGATTGTGGATCCGCGAGCTTAGGATCCTGGTTCAAAGATTTGAGATGGCTCAATGTTCGGAGTTGTCATGGCTATGTATATTCAGTGCAGCGGGGCCTTGTCCCGTCATAGTATTTGTTCAAATCTTAGAGGTCTGTATTCATCTGTGGGTTGGACTGGCTAGAGTTGTTTTTACATTGTTAAACAGTGTAGACCCTTTCGGGTAATTTTTATGTTATGACAGCCTTATCGGCTTGGCCTTAGTTTTTTTTTTTAAAAAAAGTGTTATTTATCTTCCGCAGTTTATTATGTTGTATGATTAGAAGGGTGCCCCGGTAGGCCACCAGTCGCGGCCCGGGGTCGGGTCGTGACAGTAACCTTTATCACTTTTCTTGAAATTTTCAAAAACAATCAGGGGAGGTAATAGGTTTGGGAATGTGCTTTATTGGTGGATAGTGTGTGGTGTGTTGAAGTTGGGTGTGAAAATATCGCGGAAGATTATTGTTACACCCCGTAATTCCAGGACATGTTTAAGAGAATGTACGTAAGGAATCAAGACTTGAAAATTGGTACGAAAGAAAGGATTGTATTTCCGACGGAAAATCTTTCGAACGTCGGAAAGGAAAAATGTTCGTTGATGAGAATTGGATTCTCTAAATGCATTATTTGAAGAGTATGGAACTTATTATCATTATGGAAATTTAATTTTTACGGATTTGGTCACGTGGGGCCCACCCGAGGAATTTTACGTTTTGTGGGGCCAACGAGGGTTACAGAATTTTATGGACGAATTGGAGGGCGACACGTGGCACCCCCACATGGTCTTGGACGAAATTAAGACAAGGGTGTATTGGTCATTGACCATTGTAGATGATCAAGTCTTCAAAGCTTGAGATTATTGACTAAGTCAACTTGTCAACTTGGCTAAATATTTAATGTTCTTCATCCTACCCACACATATGTTGTAATATTGACCCTCCATTGTGTTATATATACTACACTAGTAGCAAGACTTAGCTCCAACACTTAGAAAATTTCAAGACCTTATTCTTGTCTTCAAGGTGCTCTCGGGTTTGGCAAGTTTCCCACACAAAAATTTTTAGTTTGTGGTTCATTATTCACAAGACTTTAACCCAAGGTTCCTAAGGGTATTGTAAGGATATCTCAATAGAAAAATCTCGGAAAAACGACGTTTTCACGTTAGTCGCAAGGCGAAAACCTAAGTCGTTTTCATAGTTTTGGATTGGAAATGGAAGAGAAGTTGGTTGTGAACTTCTAAGGTCTTCAAATAGCGGATTGGAGCGTAAAGGAAAAGAGCTAAGAATTGCTAAGGAGCGACTTTGAATCTTGGAATTTATAAGGGCTTATAAAGGTAACAATTATTGTCGTTTTAGTAATTAATATTACTTATTGTTGTAGCTATGGATATTAGCAAGCATGAGGTATATAGTATGAAGTTTGATAAGTGTATTGGCTATTGGAACCCTAATCCAAAACTAACATGTTTAGCCTTTGAGATTACAATTCAATTTGATTATTAGTTTAAGTCGTCACATGTTATATAAAGAAGGAATTGTAGTTGTTGAAGTTGTTTATGACTATATAACATGTTATACCTAAGAGCTTGGATTGAAAAAGAATTGGAAAGGACTTAGGATTGGTTATATTGGTGGCCGAATGCCCTTATAAGTGTTGGATTGTTTTATATGAATTGTGGGGCAGAAATTTACACGTATTGTAAGGCGTGTAATCCCCTTTGCTTGGTTGGTGTATTGAGCCTTAAATGTGGCATGTTGGTTATTGATTATCGGGCCTTGAAAAGGTGGAAACGTATGTAGAAACAAAGGAGGTGTGATCGGTGTATTTTATATACACCTTTATAGTCAGTTTTAGTTAGTATTTTGTCCCGTTTTGCACATATAAGTGTTGTATTAGGATAGTTTTTCTTTCTTTTGAGTCAAAGTGGTTAAAATGGCCAAATGGCGGAAAAGGAGCTAAAAGAGGACAAAAGAGGAGATGCCAGAGCTGAAAACAGAGAAAGTGGCGAACGAGGGTGAAATCCAGACCAGCGCGGCTCCTCGCGATCAGCGAGGGCGCGGCGCCACTATCGAGAAGGTCGAAGACTTCGGCGCGCTCGCCGACAAAGCAGGGCCGCGACGCTAAACATCTGAGGAGCTACAGAAGATGCAGCGCCGCGGCGCCTTCAGACAACAGATATCAGGGCCGCGGCGCCAAAACATCCGACGGATTGCAGAACTTCCGGCGCGCGCTATGCGAGCCGCGCCGCGCGGAAAAATTAGGTCTTTTGACGAAATTGCAGGCGGGCACGAAGGAAAAGAGGAGGCGGTTTGCGACATAAAAGGAGAACCTAGGCGGTTTTGAGGTTCCCTTGCACAACACAAGACTTTGGCTTGGAGATTGGATACCATTAGTTTAGTAATTTCTTTTCCCTTTCTTGTTCTTTATTTCAGTTTTGTATGATGAACTTTGAATTAGTTCTTGTCATGTCTATGGCTAGGAACTAATTCTCTTATAGGGCTTTCCATGTTGAATTGCTAGAAATTTATGTTATAAATTAATGCATGCTTATGGTTATTTTTCTTATTGTGAGATCTATCCAATAATTGAGTTGAATTCTTGGTAATTAATTGACAACTAATTATCACTATATGATTTCTAATCAGATTTCGAAAGGGGGGGATTGTGAATATGCTGTAAGTTGGGTAGACATTCTTGGATTGGGGATGAAAATACCTCAATTATTTATGTAGCGTTGATGAGAGGCTTAACAACTCTAATTTTTGCGCATTGTGCGTGACGGCCAACTAGGTTTTGTTCTTAATCCTCCTATAAAGTTATCCTTATCACCAAAGGTAGGTAAGGTGCGATCTGAGGTTGAGTGTTTATATAACCTAACGGGAGTATAAAACGATTTAAAGAACCTGCTTTCTCCAAAAGAAGAATACCATAAGTTAATGCATTAGTAAGTAGCATAAGCGGATAGTAAGGATACATGGAAGCCCTATTCTCATCACCACTAAAGTAAATCTTTATATTTAAATAGCTTGCATAATTCTTAGTTATAAACAACAAATCAATTATCAATTCACCAAATAGATACTAGAAAATAGATAGTTGGTAATTGAACCCTAATCCTTGTGGACGATATTCGGTCTTATCAAGACTATACTACTTGTCACGATAACGTGCACTTGCGTTTAAAGTGTGTGCATCTTACCGCGCAACAAGTTTTTGGCGCCGTTGCCGGGGATTAGGCATAGTTGAATATCAAATTTATCTATTTTTAATTTCTAATTTGGTTTTTTTCTCTTTGTTAATTTTTATATGTTTTTATTTATTCTATTTTATTTTATTCTTTTTCGTTTTATGTATTTATTGTGTGAAAACAAGGGTGCCGTGATCCGTTGTTGGTTTTGATGCATCTCAGGGATCCTCAAGACATGGAATTCTACTGTCAATATGATCGAGCTCCAACCATGTAGAGGAAGAGAGAGGAATTGCGAGAAGTCATACTCGATCTCACTAAGTATCAAGCGCGATTCATGGGACGAAATGAGATTGGCCATAAAGAAGCCGGAGCGCAAATAGGAGAACTCGCAGATCATTTTTAACAGAGAACAACAATTTGAGGAGCCTGAACCAAACCCAACTATTGAGGAATCTGGTGAGATAGTTGGTGTAGAAAAGGAAAAGATTGCAGAGATCCAATTATTTACCTTCTTGGACTCTGTAGAAATCCTTTTTCTTGCACCTATTACAGAAGAACCACCACTAGCTATCACGGCTGATCCCCAATTAGGAAGCCCATACCAGCAAGGGTACCCCCTAGAATTGAGAGATGTAGAGAATTTCACGGATTCCTACGTTATAAAAGCATAAAAGACAAGTCTGTCTTGTGTACTTGGGGGATAATTGTATGTTTAAGGCTCTTGGTTGAGCAAATGGTCGTAGGGAAATTGAGACCTACAACAATAAATCTGTGGATTGCAAGCAGTTCGCAGAAGTATCCAATGGGCACTCGTACCGGTTAATTGCGTCCGGCTAAAAGACGTTAAAGACAGCGCTTGTTGGGAGGCAACCCAACGTTTTCAATTATGTTATTTTAATTTCTGTCTTTAGTTTTTTTTATTTTGTCTAGAACAATCTCACGGTCTTGGGTTCTTGTGTTTGTGTGTGATTGATAGGTACAGGGAAATAAAGCAAGGCGAAAAATCAAGAAAAGCGAATTTTGTAAAATCGGGTAGCGCTTCCAGAGCGAGGCATGGCGCGAAAAGAATCGAAGCGCTGAAGTTTAAGCGCCAGCGCTGAGGCGAGCGCGACGGCAAAATTCCAGAAAAGTTGCCAAGTTTAGCGCGCAAGACCATAACAGTGCGCGCAGAAAGTCCCGAAGGCCTTGAGATGATTGGCGCGCCATGGCTAAAGCGAACGCGGCGCCGAAGCGGGAATCCAGAACTTAAAACGCCCAGAATCAGATTTTCCCCAAATCTAATTTCAAAAACCTAACCCTCCTTTCCTAAACCCACGAAAATTCGAAAAATCGCCAACAAATCCTCCATAGATCCAACCCAACCACAATCAAAACTCTTAAATTCCCAAAAACCCTTAGCCATCTCAACCAACAAAGCTCCATTCCATAGCCTCAAACTACCATTAAAAACAAGAACAACTTGAAGCTTCTCATAAAAAGGTAAACTTTTTCTGTTCTTGAATCCTTTACTGAAGTCACAGGAGGTAGTAGTTTGAAGGAGCATTGTAGTTGAAGTAGTTGGGTACTGCAAAGTTGCTTGTGAGGTTTGGAGAAAAGAGTAGAAAAGGAGTGTGGGTATTGGGTAGAAAAGTTGAAGTTTGGGGGTGTTGTGTTCGCTGCTAGTTGTAGATTGTGTAGGAAACATTTGTGTCACTAAATTGAAAGCCCCAGAAACTATTGTAAACCATGGCCACCAGGAAGAGAAGAGGCTCCACATCCACCCCAACCCCACAATACGATGAAAATAGGTTTGTGAGCTACCAAGCCTACCAAAGATACAAAAAGCTTAATACCAGACCCATAATACCAGAAAGGGGAATGGACTACGGAGGAGTCATATGGGAAGAAGATATTTATGAGCCCATTCGGGCGATGATTGAGATTAAGGAGTGGAGAAATTTGTGAATCCGGAGAAGATAGCACCAGTAAACACAACAATGGTGCGTGATTTTTATGCCAACTTTCCGGAGAAGGTGGAAAGGGGATGCTTTGTAAGGGGACACTATGTGCCTGTGACAGCAGAGGATATAAATATACAATTGAAAACAGTTGATGTTGTAGGAGGAATTGGTGATCGGAGCCATTTTAGAACATGGTCTAGGAGCACCGACAACATAGATCGGGATCTTATCATAAACACCGCGAGCTACCATGGGGCTGTTTTGATATTGGAAGAAATGGGTCAAGAGCACCGAGCAGTGCATTCAACAAAGTAGCCAAAGGTTGGCTATATTTAAATCGTCGCCGCGTGATTCCATCCACGCACTTCACGAGTGCGGAGGATAGGATTAAACTGATATATGGAATTATGAGGGGGTTGACGATTGATGTGGGGAAAGAAATAGTGCAGAGCATTGAGGAAATCAGCAGGTTGGTAACAACAGGCGGATTGGGACATGGCTCAGTTATCACAAAGCTATGTCACATGAGTGCGGTCCCAATCCTACCCACGAATACTCATGAAAGAAACCAACTGCCCGTGTCCTATGGGATAGTGCACTCTTTCCTGCACCAAGCCCCCAAAGCTGACGGAGAGTACAACCAGCAGCAGCATCAGAGGCCGCCATGAACGAAGATGAGCCTGAAATAGGGGCTCAATATGAGACAGCACCTAGCCACCGACCAACCACAGGAGCAGAACCTCCAACGCCCACAATGGAGCAATTGTATCAAAATCAGATGAGGATGATGCAGACCTTGGACACAGTAGTACAAGGACAGCAAGAAACAAGGCAACAAATCAACGAGTTGAGTTACTTGTTCAACCAATGGTCGATGCATTATCCACCGCCACCACCACCATTTTAGCCAAAGTTTGTAAGTGTCTTATTTCTTTTACTGTCTTTGAGTCTACACACATTGGGGACAATGTGTGATTTAAGTTTGGGGGTGTTTATTTTTGTTTTATTTGTGTGTCATGTTATGTTTTATTTAAGTCTTTTTGATTGTTTTATGTTTATTTTGAGTCACCAAATTTTTTTTCTTTTTTGAGTCATAATTGCCTGTCAAAGATTATGTATGATGTAGTTACTAGAAACACCTAGTGAAGTAAGGTGGAATAATGTAAAGGAATTGAAGCAACTATCTAAACACTTAGGTTAGATATGCCAAAAACTCACAGAATCTGTCTATTTGGAGTTTCTTGCTTGAGTTATGCATGCTAAATGATAAATGCTTATGTGTTATGATTGCGTGCTATTTGAGGCGAAATAGTTAGGATATGCATGTTAGGGAGATGACTCGGACATTTCTTTGATAGCCAATTCTTACCATTCTTTTCTATCCCGTACTTTAAAAATATCCCTAGTCAGCCCCATTGAGCCTAAATTTGAAACTTCTTCTTTGACACCCTATATTCCCACAAATTGTACCATAAGTGAAAATATGAAATAGTGGAATACATTGTAACGCTCCATTTCAACCGGAGTCGGAAACGGGACTACTGCTACATGGTTGATTCCTAAAATTATTTTAAGGAGTCGCCACCTAATTATTATAGTGAATTAGGACACTAAAAATGTAGCATAAAATACTACGGATGATCTCCATTTTAAAGGTCTGCGAAAGCTATGTGATTCTGGATCAGGGTTCTTTATTATCCTAAAGGGAAGGGGTTAGACACCCTCTAAGATCCGCTAACTTGCGGTTATCCGTTCAAACTTAGGCTTAATATTATTGTGCTAACATGCAATCTACAATTCTAAAGGTGTTCTAATTATTAAACTAACAAAAAGATATTTAAACTAGGCATGCAAATATTTAAAATAGATATATATTTAAAGAGATAGTAATGAAAGCAAATAATTATAAAAAGAGGGAATGAAGAGAATTTAGCGATATTTCGCTTTTACTTTATCTTATGTGAATGTTTAACTTTGGGATGCGCCTCCGGGTACCTGCAAAAGACACTTAGTAGAAGAGTTAGTAAATAATAAATAAATTACCAAACAAACACAATGTATGTATATATATATATATAGATATATATGTAGAAGATATTGTAAAAGATATATTTTTATATAGTGTGGGCTCAGCTAGTGTTATGCCAAGGATACTAAGACATGAGAAGCCAATATCGTTTCGGCTGCGGTCGACTCACCCCCCGGTGAACGATACTATGCATTCTCGTCTAATCTTTTCACTTTCCTCCTCGCCCACATATTCCGTCTCGCTTACCACGGGGGCCTCCAGATCGACGGATAAATCCTTCGTAGGCCAATGTAGTATCAAGTTCAAAATCAGCATAATAAATAGATAAAGGGGGGCAAAGTCGTCAAACATCAGTCCGACAACAACTGAAAACGGTAGAAATAATGTGACGACCAAACTCGCTGGAAACTTCAGAATGACGCCGGAGTTTTTCACTCTGGCAGATGCCCAAAAAATCAGAAAATCAGCTCGATAAACAGTCAACAGTAGCAGCAAATAGGCTAAAAATGCAGCAGCAAATGGGCTGAAAATGCAGCAGCAAATGAGCTGAAAATGCAGGCAGCAAATGGGCTGAAAATGCAGCAACAAACAGCCCCAAAAATCAGTAACAAACATGGCCAAGATCCGTAGACAAATAGCCAAAAATCAGCCCAGCAACATGGCTAAAATCAGTCCCTAATTTAGGCCAAAATAGCCCCAAATTCAATGCCAAAACAGTCCCATATTTAATGCCAAAACAGTATCCAAAAGATGATCGAAATCAGCCCAACATAAAGCCAAAACCAGCAGTTAAATCCGTCCGAAAATGGTCAAAACCAGTAGCCAAAAAGGGCCAAAATCAGCAGCGAAATAGTCCAGAAATCAACAGATGTGTGGCTTAAAATGCAGCAGTGGCATTAAAACACAACAGAAACCAAGGTAGCATCTGTTCAAATCAGTTTCATCACGAGTGTAGCAATCTGTGTAGCACACCCGAAAATATATAGCAGCAACTATTTATCCCAACATGTCTCAAGAGAGTGGCATATTTAACCTTTAAAAATGCAGCAGTTACTTACCTCAAGGTGTGGCAATGGTTAAGATCAAGATGTAGCAACAACTTAGCACAATATGCAGTCAGATAGAACCTCAATTATGAAAGACAGGAAAACAACGGGGGTTACCACCGTCCATACTCCGATGCCGCATCAAGATCAAAATGTTTCTAGAACCTTGGGCATGACAAACTATCGGGGAGGCTAAACCAAACCCAAAGCTCTTCTTGGCTATCAGTGAAAGTGATATAATAGAAAAAGTTCGGATTCGCGAAAATATAACCGAAACAGGATTGTGGGTCTTCGTTTGGAGAAGTCATAATGAGTCTCATATGAGACTCTTTGTTGCTCCCGATGCATTTCATGTAAAACAAAGAAGAGAAAAGGAAAAGAGTAGTATATGCACTTAAGAGACTCGAACAAACAAATTAAGAGACCCTCTTATCTTTTAAGAACATCATTTTTTAAGCCGAAAGGGTAAACTTAGAATTGTGTAACAAAAGGCAAGATTCAAGCATGCATATTTAGTATTGTGCTAAGGCGCGCAATTTCTAAACTCATCTTCTATCTTAACTCACTTTAAAGGGGAAGGTCAGTCATAAACAACATAATGAAGCTAAACATTGGCTATTAAGAGCTAGCACACATATGAAGCAAATCAGATAGGACCTTTAGAGTTTTTTCATGGCTTAACAGGTTCACATTGCAAACATTCAATATCATTTTACCAAAGTGAAACAGTGAAAGGGGAAGGACTATCTAAATTTTAAATTAGTAACTTCATCAAGTACTATCCAACCGACAATAGATACCAAATTAATTAAACATAGGAGGACAAGAAAATGAACATAGAACTCCATTAAAATTAGGATCATGATCCTATTATTAGCTCACATGGTTCTTTACCTAGTACTAAAATGACAAAAATAGTTCACTGCTCGGATCACTAATTTAAGTTAGACAAATATAGACACAACAAATGTACATAGAGGGACATCATCTCTTACCCAACGTACATCTCATCTAGACTCATTCGGTAATCAAACAAATCAACAAATCAGGCATAGAACAAGTGAAGTAAGAAGACACTTAGCTAAAGTACGATTCAGATTTTTAGCTTTTCATACCACTGGCTTAGACACTAGATACTTAAAACAACAAACTTATACTAATTACATCTAGGCTTCCAGTTTCATTAAGGACAAACTTACATAGAGCAGGAATAAACATACTGTTGAGATATATGACACTATCAGTTTCTCATGATCAAAAGAATACATAAAGGGGTACAAATTCGAATTCATACAGGTTGTTAAACCAAACATCCAATCTAAAAAAAACTATACCATCTTTGGAGAAATGCGATTATATATGCCACATTTTGACTTGAGAATAATCAAAAGCAATACACCCTTAAATAAAAAGGAAGCTGAGTTTAATCTTGGATGCCAAAACTCCTAAACTTTAGCTCCATTATTTGAGAAAACAAGGCCTAATAGAGAAGGTTAACATGAAAAGTGCAAATTTTAAGTAACTTCCAATATACTTCTACCCAACAATTAGTAAAAGTAGACATGCTCAAACAAGATAAATTCAGCAACCAAACAATATGAACAAAATAGGCCATTTAAATATGTATAAGCAACTTATTGAGAAGAATAGATACTTCACCCATATAGGAGTTTATCCAAATCATTTTTAACTCAACTCCCCTTCAAACAGTTTTAGTAGTCCACTGTATATATTCAACATATGAAACAAGATTACAAGTTAAGATATATAACGCAAGCAGCGATATAGCTTAACATAGTATGATCTAGTCTAACAAAAATGCAAAGTTTTAATGCAAAGCAACTTAACAGACAGTGACCAGGATACAAGACAGCTTAGGAGAGACAATATATTAATATGAAAGCATTTTATCACAATAAACAGATAGAACCAGTATATGACAAATCAGTAGAGATATTAGGTCAACAGGAATGACCAAACAAGTCTCAAAGTAGCATATTGGACATACTACTCCCTTAGTATGCTAGGAATCAGGAAAAAAAACAATACCACACTGTCTATTTTCATGTTTTAGATCTGAAATTGATTCATGATGGCCACGCCATGCTAAATTGCTAATATTCAGATTAGTAAACATAAACAGCAAGTGACGACTTGATAATAAACGCATTTAAGGATTCAAAATAGTCATAATACAACTAACATACATAATAATCAATCTAATAAACTCCAGCAATTTACCATTCAATTATACATGTCAAAACAAACTAACAGTCATAAATGATAAATTAATTAAAAGCAGTAACCAACGCAATATCAAATCTCACAGACCACATAATACATATTAAATAGCAAGAACTAAAAAGAGTGAGTTTACCTTTTCCGGGTAGCGAACCGAAGCATCATCTCGACTCGTCGAACACAAACAACGTTTACTTTAACTAAACCTTCTCCGAGCAGCGAACCGAGGCGTCGTCTCGACTCGTCGAATCCGCTTGGAGAGTGTGATTAAGAGGAAAACAGAAGCTTGATTATTTTGAGGCTTTTCGAACCAGAATCGAGAGTGGTAGAAGGTGTTTCCTTCTGATTTTCTTTTGGCAATGATTTCAAAGTAATCAGAATTTGTGTTTTTGTTCTCGGATCTTGTAAAACCCAGAAATTCGATGCTTTCACAAGAAAATCGTTTGGTAAAGAAATGGAAGATATATTTTTCAGCCCAAATACTTCGAAAATCCCCCCCGCTTTATGAACCTAGAAGGGTTCGATTTATAGTTGGGATCTGTCCTCACTTCACCCTCATCTTTACGATTTTGAATTTCAAAATAAAGCTGGTGATTTGATGGAGACAGGCATGCTACCGTTGATATGAGTACAAGGCGCATGGCTCGAGTTGCAGCCAAGGACAAAGGCATGGGCGATGTCCATGTACAAAGATGTAAAATCGCGGATTTTAGGGAGTGTTGCAGATGATGGGTGACGGGTTCGATGGGTAAGGTCTGATGTGGCGATGTCAGGGGTGAAGGGTTGGGCGACCGGTGGCGTAGGCGACGTGGATTATCCGGCGGGTAAAGGGTGGTGTTGGTGTGACTGGTGGGCAAAGGGGTGAGGGGTAAAGGGACGTCTGGTTTTCGTTTAGTTGAAAATGGACGATGGGCAGAAGGAGAAGGTGGGCTTGGACCGAAACTTGGGCTGATTTTAAAAGAAATGGGGAATTGGACTAGTTTAAAGGTTTGGTTTTTGGGGTAAAATAAATGAGTGTTTGAAATTAAAAAATGGGCGATTGGATTTATGGAATGATGGACTGGACTGATTCGGATTGTGCCTCGTACTGGACTGGTTTGACAAAATGCAACGCGGGTTAATTATTTAAAAGAAAAATTATTTAAAAAGATGCGAAATTATAAAAATGCAAGTGCCGATGCAATAATAATAAAAATATAATATTTAGACAAAATGTTTAATGTCTAATTAAAATTAAAGCGGGATGTCAATTAATTATTTAACATGATGCAAATATTATTAAAATAAATGACGGTGTAATAATAATAGAAACATAATATTAACAAAGACATAATGCTTAAATTTAAAAAATATAAAGATAAAAATGCAAAAAATGATTATTAGAGTGATGTGTCCTAAAACACATAAAATTGCAATAATATATGAAAAAACGGGTCAAAATTGACTGTCAACATACATTGTGTTAAAAAAAAGACAAAAAGAGTGAATAAGTCTGTTGCACCCCAATACAAAAGTAATAAGAAATAGGCAAAAGCCTAAGTTTGGGGGTGCTTGTCATTATTATATACTTCACTCTCCCAAAACAAAAGAGGGGAAAGATAGAATCGAAATGAAGAAAAGAACAAAAAGAAAAAGGGAAATACTGAAAAGCTGAAGAGCTTATGGTACACGAAATGAGCCTAAATTGCCTATTTTTACCTACCTATACCTAAGCCTATATTACAACCCTTAAAGTCCTGAAGATCTCTTTTATGCATATCCAGAATTAGTGGAGAATAACAAGTAAGCATGTCATAGGAATTCTTGAATTTACATGCATAATTTAGTATATTGACTTCCATTAAAGCATGATAAGTATGAGTTTGCGAAATATCTAGCTTAATGTGCTGAAATTTCATGCTATATGTTCCTGCATATTATTCTGCTAACCTTCATGTTTTTCTAGTTAACATTTATGCAGCAAAAGTGATCAATGGCAGTGAGTCTTTTATTTTTCTCGTTCTTTGAGTCTTTTATTTTATTTCTTTCTATCTTTGCTCGAGGGCGAGCAAAGGTTAAGTTTGGGGGTATTTGATCGGTGTATTTTATATACACCTTTTTAGTCAGTTTTAGTTAGTCTTTTGTCCCGTTTTGCACATATAAGTGTTGTATTAGGATAATTTTTCTTTCTTTTGAGTCAAAGTGGTTAAAATGGCCAAATGGCGGAAAAGGAGCTAAAAGAGGACAAAAGAGGAGATGCCAGAGCTGAAAACAGAGAAAGTGGCGAACGAGGGTAAAATCGGACCAGCGCGCGGCCTCCTGCGATCAGCGAGGCGCGGCGCCACTATCCGCAGAGGTCGAAGACTGGCGGCGCGGCTTCCGCACAAGCAAAGCGGCGCGACGCTAAACATCAGAGAGCTACGAAGATGCAGCGCCATGGCTGCCAGATATCGGGCGCGGCGCCAAAACATCCGGGATTGCAGAACTTCCGCGCTGGCATGCGCAGGCAGCGCCGACGCGGAAAAATTAGGTCTTTTGACGAAATGCAGGCGAACTGAAGGAAAGAGGAGGCGGTTTGCGGCTATAAAAGGAGAACCCTAGGCGGTTTTGAGGTTCCCGCTTGCACAACACAAGACTTTTGCTTGGAGATTGGATACCATTAGTTTAGTAATTTCTTTTCCCTTTCTTGTTCTTTATTTCAGTTTTGTATGATGAACTTTGAATTAGTTCTTGTCATGTCTATGGCTAGGAACTAATTCTCTTATAGGGCTTTCCATGTTGAATTGCTAGAAATTTATGTTATAAATTAATGCATGCTTATGGTTATTTTTCTTATTGTGAGATCTATCCAATAATTGAGTTGAATTCTTGGTAATTAATTGACAACTAATTATCACTATATGATTTCTAATCAGATTTCGAAAGGGGGGGATTGTGAATATGCTGTAAGTTGGGTAGACATTCTTGGATTGGGGATGAAAATACCTCAATTATTTATGTAGCATTGATGAGAGGCTTAACAACCCTAATTTTGCGCATTGTGCGTGACGGTCAACTGGGTTTTTGTTCTTAATCCTCCTATAAAGTTATCCTTATCACCGAAAGGTAGGTAAGGTGCGATACTGGGGTTGAGTGTTTATATAACCCTAACGGAAGTATAAAATGATTTTGTAAACCTGCTTTCTCCAAAAGAAGAATACCATAAGTTAATGCCTTAGTAAGTAGCATAAGCGGATAGTAAGGATACATGGAAGCCCTATTCTCATCACCACTGAAGTAAATCTTTATATTTAAATAGCTTGCATAATTCTTAGTTATAAACAACAAATCAATTATCAATTCACCAAATAGATACTAGAAAATAGATAGTTGGTAATTGAACCCTAATCCTTGTGGACGATATTCGGTCTTATCAAGACTATACTACTTGTCACGATAACGTTCACTTGCGTTTAAAGTGTGTGCATCTTACCGCGCATCAAGGTGCTGCCCGATTTTTCGTAGAATAAGAGACCATATACTTAGTATTATTCTACGTTAGAAACTAGAAGTTGATAGTCGTGTTGTGGCCATTATAGGTTGACAATTCTACGTGCAGCGTATTCGACTTAGCTTGTGGATTAAGCCGAAAAGGTATGTGAACCATCTCCTCTTCTTCTAGCATGATTCCTTATGATAAAGAAAGTAAGTCCTACTCCTTAAATGATCCATTCCTTGATTGTACTTGGATTTCCTAATATATAAGTTATTCTATATACTTCCTTGATTGTACTTTGGATGTTTAAATTGGAAGTTGTTATAATCCATTCCCTTAATGAAGTTTGGATTTTTAAAAGTGAAAGTATTTTACTTGAAGTACATAGAGTCTTGAAAAGGAAGTGGTTTCCAAATCTTTTGGCTAGTGCCTTAGTTCCAAAACCTAAAGGTTGTTATAATGACTTTAGGGGAGTCAAATGAGTGATTTACTTAATTGAGTTAAAAGAGGAGAAATGACATGACTTAAAGAGAAGTAACTTGTTTTAAAGGTGTGAGTTACTTGAGATTTAAAGGTAGAAGAAACTTGATTTCTAAAGTTAAGAAACTTGATTTCTAAAGATTAAGAGACTTGGAAGTATTTTGAAAGTTAAGAAACTTGATTTGAAAGTATGTGATACTTGGTTTTAAAAGTATAAGTCTCTTGGATATAAAAAGAATAAATTTGTCTAAAACCATAAAGGGTTATAACGGCTTTATGAGAAGTTAGTTATAACGGCTTTATGGAAGGTTAAGAAAATTGTCTATTTTGATTGATATGCATGAGTTGCCTAAGTTGTGAAATTTAAAGTTACTTAGTTTCAAAGCCTTGAAATGAATTTCTAAAGGTGTAGTAACTTTTTTGAAAAATAGACATGCCTTGATACTACGGGTGTTAGTATCTTGGGGTTTTATATAAAAAGGAGTCTTTTGAAAAGAATGGACGTACGTAGTACTTTGGCTTGTTTAAATGAGAATTATTCTATTTGTGCCTTGATAGTACTTTGGCTTGTTAAATGAGAATTATTCTATTTGTGCCTTGATAATACCTTGGCTTGTTAAATGAGAATTATTCTATTTGTGCCTTGATAGTACTTTGGCTTGTTAAATGAGAATTATTCTATTTGTGCCTTGATAGTACTTTGGCTTTCTTAAATACGGATTTCTCTTGATTTATGTAAAACAAAGAAGGCAAGGTAATTGTCTTGGTTTATGTAAAAAGGAAAGACATTGTAATTGTCTTGGTTTATGTAAAAAGAAGGCATGGTAATTGTCTTGGTTTATGTAAAAAGGAAAGGCATAGTAATTGTCTTGGTTTGTGTAAAGGCATGGTATTGTCTTGTTTTATGTAAAAAGGAAAGACATGGTATTGTCTTGGTGTGAAAGGTGTGGTATTGTCTTTGTTTGCTTGCATATGGGTTGCTCATATAGACATTCGTGCAAGTGTCATATTTCCACATCTCTGCGTTCCTCCATAAAGGGTCGGCAACTTGTTTCAAGGATATCATGGAGTAGCTTCCCATGGTGGTGAATGGTACACACTCACGGCGGGTCGGTATTTGACTCGGGCGAGTTAAATTCCCGAGATATATATAAGCCATGGATTAGCTATCCGTGATGCGAGTATCGTGTACCGATGACTCATTGCGGGTCCACATGACCTAAGCGGGTAAAATAGTCCCTTGCGGGTGAAATAGTCCCATGATAGGTTGCATTATAACACGGGGTGGTTGACCACAGCGACCACGGCGCCGTGTTTTGAAACGGTAGTGATTTCATTAATGAAAAGTGCGGTGTGTTTATGACTTAAAGTGGAACAGTTGGTCTCATTGTTAAAAGCATAACTTAAAAGATAAAAATGATTGCATTACTCTGCATGATTGCAAGGTTCGGTGTGCTTATTGATGTTATATTATATCATGGATTGCGGTGAGGAAGGATTCCACGGGCATGATTGATATTATGGCGTGAGACCCATGGTTATATTTGAGTAATGACTTTGAGGAATCGTCCACGACTTGATATATTCGCTTATGTATTGTAATCGTAGTTTGACTATCATACATGTCTCCTATTTTGTATAGACTGTTATGATTTCATTACAGTATTTTCAGTTCACATACTTGGACATTCTTCGATCGACCTCGCCCGGGCTGCGTTCATCTGCAGAGTTTAGATGCAGATTTGGTGATCTGCAGGTGTAGGACCCTACTCAGAGTTTTTGGATAGCTCCATCTGTTCAGGAGTTTATCATTTTGGTATAGATCCTTCAGTACAGGCTTTTGTACAGTTATGGGTACGGCGGGGCCTTATCCCATCATAGTTCAGTAAAACTCTTAGAGGTGTGTATTCATATGTGAGATTGGACTCGTGTACGGTGTAGTACCTTTTGTTATGTATATTATATGGCAGCCTTGTCGGCTTTGCCCTTGCATGTTCGTTGGGTTTTAAAAAAAAAAAAGAGGTGTTATTTAATTCCGCAGTTTAATTGTGTCAGTTAGGTAGAAGGGTGCCCAGGTAGGGCACCAGTCACGGGCCCGGGGTTCGGGGCGTGACAGAGTGGTATCAGAGTAGTCAGTCCTCGGAATGTTTACAGACCGTGTCTAGTAGAGTCTTGATTATCGGTGTGTTGCGCGCCACACCCATAAACAGAAGGCTACAAGACATTTAGGAGTTGATTTCTATTCTTCTCACTCTGAGATCGTGCCATAGAGCTGTGTTATTAAGATAATTCCTCTCTGACGTATTATTATGTTGCAGCCATGCCTCGAGGAGAAACGATGCCCGGAAGGGCAAAACCGTAGCGAGAGCTACGGTCGGACTCGGAGAGTTGATAGGCGCATGCCGGTATCTGGATCTTGTACCCACGATCGGCGAATTCTTCTGCGTCAGGTTTTGAGGCCCCGACACGAGCCTCGATTTTCGATTAGGGAAGACTATAGGAGTCATAAGGAAGCGATTATGTTATTGACCAAGATAGCGATGCTACAGTTTCATCGCCAGGAGGTTATTCGGCGATCTGAGATAGATGTCAGATGGTAGAGGCAACGGGAATCAGCGTAAGAGGCTAGACCGGTTGGTTATCCCGGTGAGTTTTGGACGAGCACGGCCTCGGCCAGTGAGATATTCGTCCCAGCCAACCCAGTACATACCCCCGCAGATCACAGGTGGGATATTGGACCCCGCAATATATTTAGGAGCCGGTCCGAGCTCCAGGGGTCGAGGTGCTCAGAGGAGCAGAGGATTTTCTCAGTCGAGGCCACCTATTCCTCAGGGTTTCTGATGTAGTAAGCGTCATATGGGGAAATGTCGTTATGGCATAGGTGTTTGTTTTTATTGTGGCCGTCCGGGCCATATACTGAGGGTATGTCCTTTTAGAAAGAGCACCGGTGAGGTGGCTCAGCCTATGAGGCCGGTGGTTGGTTCCTTTTCCTCGCGGTATGTCGCCCCGAGCGAGGTGTTGAGATGTCGGCCCGGCCGTGGTAGAGGTCAGGGTGGAGTTTATAGTTCTGGCGGTCCTTCGTACCGCATAAATGACGTGGCTACTGGGCAGGATCAAGAGGAAACATCGCATGGGGTTACAGGTATATTTTGATTCTTTTGAATCATACATGCACTGATAGATTCAGATTTTGCCCTAGCGAATATGTTTTCCCTTGTTGCTAGTAGTTGTAATTGATAGCACCCCCATAGGTAGGGATACTTTGATTAGTAAAGTGAAAAGTGAAGAATGTTGACAAGAATGCTAAAGTGAACTGAGACTATAGTTGTGTAGGGTTCACAAGTTGTAATTACCCCGTAACTGTGTAAAGACCGATAGGGAAGGATGTACAGTAGAAATACTTCGGCCTATGTGACGAACCTCTAGTGAATAGGGGGATAGGGTAAGAAGTACCTTGAGATAAGAGAGAGATTTATTTCAGACTAAGAATGAGAAGTTAAGTGTGACGATGGGTCGGGTTATGGACTCATTTCGGGTCAGTCTGTAGTATGGAATGGGGTGATGTCAGTTGGATATGGTCCCGCTATGTGATAGGGTCACGAGGATGCAAGGCCCAAGTCTAGTTAATCGTTGTACGAGTTCGTGGACGCGTTCCACCGGAACCAGGTCGTAAGGACCGAGAAGAGCCTTAACGGGAATGGAAGTAACATAATGGCCAAGTTTGGATAGTAACTCCAAGGATCGGAGAACAGAATCATTATTCGAAATTTTGTACGTGTACTAAAATAAGTTTGGAAGTACGAGAAAGTATGACAAGTAAGAGAAGGAAGGAACAAGGATTAAAAGAACTATAGTGATTATAGTTACGAGTAATGAAGGTGCGTAGAGAAAATTCCTTTTAGGCCATGAGTGGAGGTTAATTGTGATGATACACACGCCATAGGTTCAGTAACACTGTCCATAGGTGCTCATGATTAAGAGGCTACTAGTATTAGAGTTTACACCGGTTGGTAAACTAAGCTAGGCAGGTTATAGGTTCATGTCCCAACTAGTTTGGTGACTAAGTGAGACAGAGAATGGGAGTAACACGGGGGAACACATCGATTAGGTAGTGGTAGTCATTGAAGGATTCAGATAGTGTTAGTCCCATGGCTTAGAATACGACAGGGCCATCCCTTTATGCGGGGAAAAAGAAAGTAACCTCTAAGGATCCCGTTTTTGAAGACTGTAACCTTAAAGTTTTGTGAGAAGGGACCGCGGATGGAAGATCCATTGATATGTTTACGTATGTTATGAGGTGGCCATGTGTGGCATCGTTGGTCTTGTGGAGTATTGATTGATAGGCATAGTAAGGAGTTTATGCCGGAGTTTGTATAGCTTGAAAATCGACTAAGAACATTCGGGGACGAATGTTTCTAAGGGGGGAAGAATGTTACACCCCGTAATTCCAGGACATATTTAAGAGAATGAACGTAAGGAATCAAGACTTGAAAATTGGTACGAAAGAAAGAATTGTTTTTCCGACGGAAAATCTTCCGAACGTCGGAAAGGAAAAATGTTCGTTGATGAGAATTGGATTCTCAAAATGCATTATTTGAAGAGTATGGAACTTATTATCATTATGGAAATTTAATTTTTACGGATTTGGTCACGTGGGGCCCACCCGAGGAATTTTACGTTTTGTGGGGCCCACGAGGGTTACAGAATTTTATGGACGAATGGGAGGGCGACACGTGGAACCCCCCACATGGTCTTGGACGAAATTAAGACAAGGGTGTATTGGTCATTGACCATTGTAGATGATCAAGTCTTCAAAGCTTGAGATTATTGACTAAGTCAACTTGTCCACTTGGCTAAATATTTAATGTTCTTCATCCTAGCCACATATATGTTGTAATATTGACCCTCCATTGTGTTATATATACTACACTAGTATCAAGACTTAGCTCCAACACTTAGAAAATTTCAAGACCTTGTTCTTGTCTTCAAGGTGCTCTCGGGTTTGGCAAGTTTCCCACACAATTTTTTTTAGTTTGTGGATCATTATTCACAAGACTTTAACCCAAGATTCCTAAGGGTATTGTAAGGATATCTCAATAGAAAGATCTCGGAAAAACGACGTTTTCACGTTAGTCGCAAGGGGAAAACCTAAGTCGTTTTCATAGTTTTGGATTGGAAATGGAAGAGAAGTTGGTTGTGAACTTCTAAGGTCTTCAAATAGCGGATTGGAGCGTAAAGTAAAGGAGCTAAGAATTGCTAAGGAGCGACTTTGAATCTTGGAATTTATAAGGGCTTATAAAGGTAACAATTCTTGTCGTTTTAGTAATTAAGATTACTTATTGTTGTAGCTATGTATATAGCAAGCATGAGGTATATAGTATGAAGTTTGATAAGTGTATTGGCTATTGGAACCCTAATCCAAAACTAACATGTTTAGCCTTTGAGATTACAATTCAATTTGATTATTAGTTTAAGTCGTCACATGTTATATAAAGAAGGAATTGTAGTTGTTGAAGTTGTTTATGACTATATAACATGTTAGACCTAAGAACTTGGATTGAAAAAAATTGGAAAGGACTTAGGATTGGTTATATTGGTGGCCGAATGCCCTTATAAGTGTTGGATTGTTTTATATGAATTGTGAGGCAGAATTTTACACGTATTGTAAGACGTGTAATCCCCTTTGCTTGGTTGGTGTATTGAGCCTTAAATAGGGCATGTTGGTTATTGATTATCGGGCCTTGAAAAAGGTGGAAAATTATGTAGAAACAAAGGAGGTGCTGCCCGATTTTCTGTAGAATAAGAGACCATATACTTAGTATTATTCTACGTTAGAAACTAGAAGTTGATAGTCGTGTTGTGGCCATTATAGGTTGACAATTCTACGTGCGGCGTATTCGACTTAGCTTGTGGATTAAGCCGAAAAGGTATGTGAACCATCTCCTCTTCTTCTAGCATGATTCCTAATGATAAAGAAAGTAAGTCCTACTCCTTAAATGATCCATTCCTTGATTGTACTTGGATTGCCTAATATAGAAGTTATTCTATATACTTCCTTAATTGTACTTTGGATGTTTAAATCGGAAGTTGTTATAATCCATTCCCTTAATGAAGTTTGGATTTTTAAAAGTGAAAGTATTTTACTTGAAGTACATAGAGTCTTGAAAAGGAAGTGGTTTCCAAATCTTTTGGCTAGTGCCTTAGTTCCAAAACCTAAAAGTTGTTATAATGACTTTAGGGGAGTCAAAGGAGTGATTTACTTAATTGAGTTAAAAGAGGAGAAATGACATGACTTAAAGAGAAGTAACTTGTTTTAGAGGTGTGAGTTACTTGAGATTTAAAGGTAGAAAAATCTTGATTTCTAAAGTTAAGAAACTTGATTTCTAAAGATTAAGAGACTTGGAAGTATTTTGAAAGTTAAGAAACTTGATTTGAAAGTATGTGATACTTGGTTTTAAATGTATAAGTCTCTTGGATATAAAAAGAATAAATTTGTCTAAAACCATAAAGGGTTATAACGGTTTTATGGGAAGTTAGTTATAACGGCTTTATGGAAGGTTAAGAAAATTGTCTATTTTGATTGATATGCATGAGTTGCCTAAGTTGTGAAATTTAAAGTTACTTAGTTTCAAAGCCTTGTAATGAATTTCTAAAGGTGTAGTAACTTTTTTGAAAAATAGACATGTCTTGATACTACGGGTGTTAGTATCTTGGGGTTTTATATAAAAAGGAGTCTTTTGAAAAGAATGGACGTACGTAGTACTTTGGCTTGTTTAAATGAAAATTATTCTATTTGTGCCTTGATAGTACTTTGGCTTGTTAAATGAGAATTATTCTATTTGTGCCTTGATAGTACTTTGGCTTGTTAAATGAGAATTATTCTATTTGTGCCTTGATAGTACTTTGGCTTGTTAAATGAGAATTATTCTATTTGTGCCTTGATAGTACTTTGGCTTGCTTAAATACGGATTTCTCTTGATTTATGTAAAACAAAGAAGGCATGGTAATTGTCTTGGTTTATGTAAAAAGGAAAGACATTGTAGTTGTCTTGGTTTATGTAAAAAGAAGGCATGGTAATTGTTTTGGTTTATGTAAAAAGGAAAGGCATAGTAATTGTCTTGGTTTGTGTAAAGGCATGGTATTGTCTTGTTTTATGTAAAAAGGAAAGACATGGTATTGTCTTGGTGTGAAAGGCGTGGTATTGTCTTGGTTTGCTTGCATATGGGTTGCTCATATAGACATTCATGCAAGTGTCATATTTCCACATCTCCGCGTTCCTCCATAAAGGGCCGGCAACTTGTTTCAAGGATATCATGGAGTAGCTTCCCATGGTGGTGAGTGGTACACACTCACGGCTAGTCGGTATTTGACTCGGGCGGGTTAAATTTCCGGGATATATATAAGCCATAGATTAGCTATCCGTGATGCGAGTATCGTGTACCGATGACTCATTGCGGGTCCACATGACCTAAGCGGGTGAAATAGTCCCTTGCGGGTGAAATAGTCCATGATAGGTTGCATTATAACACAGAGGGTGGTTGACCCTGGCACTGGCACATCCTTCATGTTTTGAAACGGTAGTGATTTCATTAATGAAAGGGTGCAGTGTGTTTATGACTTAAAGTGGAACAGTTGGTCTCATTGTTAAAAACATAACTTAAAAGATAAAAATGATTGCATTACTCTCATGATTGCAAGGTTCAGTGTTGTCACGACCCGACCCCGGGGCCGCAACTGGTGCCCTACCGGGGCACCCCGTCAGGTATACATCAGAGAATAGCAGTGGAACATACATAACATAAGCTTAACAATTAGTAAATAATAGGTTAGCCGATATGGCTACCTCCCTGGAAGTAAACAAATCCAAAAGCAGTTACCTCAAATTTTTCTTTTATAAAGCGACTCACAAGACATGACTACAGACCTCTAAGAGTTCACATAACCACTGTGACGGGACAGGGCCCCGCCATACCCATGAATATACAAAAGTATATAACTTCAGGGAGCCGTACCAATAAGGCAAGCCTCCGGAGAAATGGAGCTTTCCGAGAACTGAACAGTGATCCTAAGAGTGCGGATCAGCAAGCTATGTACCTCAACTCGCGCATGAACGCAAAGACTCGGGCGAGGTCAAGACAACAGTACCAAGTATGTGAATCAAAATATCAGAATTGAAATCATAACAGTCTATATAAAACAGGAGACATGTGTGATAACCAAATTACAGTACACAATATATATTAGCAGTCATGTCAAGTCAGGGTCTCACGCCCGTAAAGTCATCACTCAAATATAACCCGAGAATTTAACCCGCACAATGGCCACCTGCCCCGGCATCTAACCTCTGTATAAGCATGGCCATGGAACCATCCTAATGGACGCATACATGTGGACCATCCATCGTGTCAGTATGTCCAAAGGAAGTAACAAGATAACACTCATAGTGGAAACATACCCGTGGGCCCCCCAGCGTGTCAGTATGTCCCAAGGAAATAACAAGATAACACTCACCGTGAGAGCATACCCGTGGGCCCCCCAGCGTGTCAGTATGTCCAAACAAAATAACAAGATAACATTCACCGTGGAAGCATACCCGTGGCCCCCAAATGTCGGATGTCCAAACAAAATAACAAGATAACATTCACCGTGGAAGCATACCCGTGGGCCCCCCAGCGTGTCAGTATGTCCAAACAAAATAACAAGATAACATTCACCGTGGAAGCATACCCGTGGGCCACCCAACGTGTCAGTATGTCCAAACAAAATAACAAGGTAACACCCCTAGTGGAAACATACCCGTGGGCCACCCAACGTGTCAGTATGCCCCAAGGAAATAACAAGATAACACTTACCGTGGAAGCATACCCGTGGGCCACCCAATGTGTCAGTATGTCCAACATGATCGAGAACAACATGACCGACCCTCCATCGAGAGACGCGGTAGCATAAGGATACAACACTTGTACACCAAGACTATCACAAGAAAACATAGGCAAGTTATTCACACTCAAGGTAGTTTCATTCTATGCCAAGAATCCGGGTTTTAACCCCAAGGTACTACTTACTTTATTTATTTAAAAAGTTCATTTCTTTTCACAAAAGTCACATGCTACTAGCACCCATGGTATCAAAATAGAGTAACTATTATTTGAAGTAAACCAAAAACAATTCTCATACTTCCTTTTCAAATAAACCAAGACAATACAATGTCCTCTTTTTCTATATCAAATCACTTCTCGAACTAGTATAAGTTTCAAAACTTCAAATTCTCAAGCCTCTTACTTTTAAACCAAATCCCACAACGGGGAAAAATCAAGTCTCATATCTTTTTTTAAAGCAAATGCCAAGTTACCATTTTAAAGCCAATAATAAAACCATTCTTTCGTTTTCATAAAGTCGTTATAACTAACTTCCCATAAAGCTATTATAACACTTTATGTTTAAAACCAACCAAATACCACTATAAGCATTTATGAGACCGAGAGGGCTTATTCTTTAACAATCAAGTACCCATTACTAACGAATAAGGTTTTACCACTTTTCAACACAATCAAGACCTTTACACGTCATATCAAGTTAAGGGCACAAAAAGGAAATCAAACCCCTTTAACACACGTGCGTCTACCACACTATATATTTCACAAATAATCATGCTCAAGAGAATAGGATGAATCACATACCTCTTCGGTCAATCCACTTGCTAAGTCCAATATACCGCACGTAGTATGTCAACCTATAATGACCATAATACGTTTATTAACCTCTAGTTTCAACGTAGTATTTTCCAAGTGTAAAGTCACTAAATTCTATGAAAAATCGGGCAGCATTTCCTTTGTTTCTACATAATTTGCCACCTCTTTCAAGGCCGAATTTAATATCCAAACGCCACTTTTTAGTCCCAACAATCCAATCAATACAAGGGGATTACACACCTAATCTTGAGTGTGTAAAATTCTGCCCCACAATGCATATTAACTAAATCAATAAGTTAAAGGTAGTATTTTGGCTACAACATGCTCACATAACCTTCTTATCCAATTCTTTCATATCCAACCCATATTTCTTACATGCAATTTATCTAAGAGCAATATTTTCAACTACAATTCTTTCTTCTTCACATGCAACACCAAAAACCAACAAAGATAGAAGAAATTGTTACCTTAGAACTTTAGCCAAATAATCCAACCAATTCACAAGCCTCATTTCCACAATCACCACCACAAGAACTCCTACAAGCTAGCCAACAAGTTTCCTTCTTGCCACACTTTTCAGATTTTCCTCAAGCTTTGATTTCCTCTTGATTTTCTAGAGAGAAGGGAGAGCTTTTATTTTTAGAGAGAGATGAGAGCTTGAAGAATGACCAAGTCTCCAAGACTTGGTCAATAAGTAGTACATGTAAAATCAGATGGGGGGGGGGGGACACTTGTCACCCTCCCATGGCCTTTTTTTAAAACAAAACAGTTCAGATTTTTCCACTCAACTTCGCAGAACCCGACTCGGCCATGCGGCGCACTCGGCCACGCTGAAAATTCCGAACCCCACAGACTTCCACACATGCCCCGCTTCCCAAACTACGAAAAACTCATGAAAGAAAACAGTGAAATAAGAAAACAGGCTAACTCAAACGGTTACCTTTTGTACATAAATGAAAATCAACAAGCATATCCCTTACAAACTCGCCACAACAAGGCTGCACTTCTAAGAATTTTGAAACCATAATGACGGACAGGCCCCGCCATGCCCCTGAATATACAAAAGTCTACTACTTCAGTGGAACTGCACCACGTGACAAGCTTCCGAGATATGGAGCTTTCCGAGAATCAACAAATGATCCTAAGAGTGCGGATCGCCAGCTACGACTCAACACGCGCAGATGAACGCACTTCGGCGAGGTCAAGACAACAGTACCAAGTATGTGAAATCGAAAATATCAGAAATGAAATCATAATAGTCTATATAAAGCAGGAGACATGTATGATAACTAAACTATAATACACAACATATAAGCAGTCATGTCAAGTTAGGGACTCATGCCCGTGAAATCATCACTCAAATACAACCCGGGAATTTAACCCGCACAATGGCCGCATGCCCCGGCATCTCACCTCGGTATAAGCACGGCCCTCGAACCGCCCTAGTGGGCCCATACTCGTGGACCATCCAACGTGTCTGTATGACCAAAGGAGATAACAAGATAACAATCCTCGTGGAAGATACCCGGCTACCCAACGTGTCGGTATGTCCAAACAACTAACAAGATAAAACTCATCATGGAAGCATACCCTGGGCTACCCAACGTGTCGAGATGTCCAAACAAATAACAAGAGAATATTCATCAGGAAGCATACCCGGGCTACCCAACGTGTCGGTATGTCCAAACAAATAACAAGATAATACTCATCTGGAAGCATACCCGTGGGCTACCCAACGTGTCAGTATGTCCAAACAAATAACAAGATAATACTCACTGTGGAAGCATACCCGTGGGCTACCCAACGTGTCAGTATGTCCAAAAGAAATAACCAATAACCGGCCCTTCATCGAGAGACTCGATAGCACAATCAAACCCTTGTACAACAAGGCTATCTCAACCAAGCATAGGCAAGTTACACACAACTCAAGGTACTTTAAACACTCCTTAACACAACGTCAAATGTACCATTTAAAACCCAAGTATCTAACCCCTTTAAGATCAAGGTACTCCTACCTTTTATAACCAAGCCACTTATGTTTTTCCATCACAAAGAGTTCAATATTTGAAAACAAGTTACTTCTCTTTTTCCAAAAATCAAGTTACCATTCTAAATCCAATAATGAATCCATTTCTTTATTTTCCATAAAGTCGTTATAACTAACTTCCCATAAAGCTATTATAACACTTTATGTTTTAAAACAATACAAGACAAAACCATGCCTTTCTTTTAACTCAAAACACTTCAAATTCTTAAGTCTCTTTTCTTTTAGAAAACGAGTTCCTTACTTTGGAATTTTTAAGAAGATCAAAACTTGATTTCAATAATTCTTATTAGAGCAGCCATGATCTAGGAAATGTAATACAATTTTGTCTTATCTTAGCTTCTATGCAGATGGAGGTTTCTACTGGTTTTAACATGATTAATTGTCATTACTTCTTTCCTTTATTAACGCTGCATTGGCTTGTTCGATTCTTATTCCCATTTCCGAAATTTATGCAACATTATTCTTTTTAAAAACCAAGTACTCATTTCTCACGAATGAGGTTTCACACTTTTCAACACCATTTAGGTCAATTTTAAGTCAAGTCTCTTATCCTTTGAAATCAACAAACCATTCTTTTACCTACATAAAGTGGTTATAACAAACTTCCCATAAAGCCGTTATAACACTTTATGTTTTGAACCAACCAATTACAACTATAAGCCCTTATGAGACCAAGAGGGCTTATTCTTTAACCACCGAGTACCCATTACTAACGAATAAGATTTTCCTACTTTTTCAAACAATCAAGACCTTTACACTTCATGTCAAGACAAGGCACAACAAGGGAAATCAAATTCCTTTTACACACGTGCATCTACTGCACTATATTTCACAAATAATCATGCTGAAGAGGATAGGAAGAATCACATACCTCGCGACGTTTATCGACGGTCAGCAAAATGCTCCATAGTACTATCCCCCTTAAGTAGAATAGGCTACTCGTAGTACTTCAATCCTATAAGGGTCATAAAACGTCTATCAATCTCTAGCTTCGAACGTAGAATAAACTAAGTGCAAGGTCCCTACATTCTACGGAAATTTGGACAGAACTTCCTTTGTTTCTACTAACTATGCCACCTTTTTCAAGGCCGAAATTCAATAACCAACGCCACAATTAAGGCTCAATTGATCCAGCAACTACAAGGGGATTACACGCCTACTAATACGTGTAAAATTCCGCCCCACAACAACACAAAATAAACCAATAATTTCCATGCCATTCTTAGCCAACAATATAACCAATACTAACCCCTTTCAACTCTTTTCCAATTCAAGTTCTTAGGTCTTACGTGAAATCTAGCCCTAGACATCTTCAACAACTACAATCCCCCTTTACAACATGTGACGACCCAATTAGTAACCAAATTGAAGTTATCATCTTAAGGCTAACATGCCCATTTCAGTTTTCAACAAGACAACAAGATCCAAATCTATTCAACTTAAATAAAACAGCCTCAGGCTCATTTCTAAACTACTATAACAAGTATTAACCCATATCCAAGAGAAGGGGAAACTTTTACCTTTGGAATAGCCCACAAAAGCCCTTCTTTTCCGTCAAAATCGCCCACCAGCGCTTCCCACAAGTTTACCCACACTTTTCCTTCTTGCCGCCGCTCCAACAATTTCCCCTAAGGCAAGGTTTCTTCAAGAAAACTAGAGAGAAAGGGAGAGGATTTCCTTGGGAGGGTTTGAGATGAAATGGCCAAGTCTCCCAAGACTTGGCCCTAAAATAGGCCCCTTATCTGGTCAAAAGGATGGGAGGGACACTTTTCACCCTCACATAGGCTTTTAACAAAATATCCCCTGATTTTCGTCTTTTACCGCAGAAAAATCCCGCCTGGGCCAAGGCGCCCACTTCGAAGAATAATTACCGCATTCCGCGCTGCCTCAGATTCGGCGGCGGCTGCAACCTGCGAACCCCTCAAGACAACCGCGCGGCCCTCAGATTCGTGGCGCGCTGCACTTCGAACCGAAACCATCGCTTTGCTCGATCACGCACCAAACTTGAAACTTCCATAACTTTTGACTCCGATGTCCTATCGACGATCGGTTTGTTGCGTTGGAAACTAGATTTAACGGGCTACACACTAGGCTTTTTAAACACCTAACAATTCTTAACAACTGGGGTACAACACTCCAAGGTAGACTCAAAATCCGTCCAACACATGTTTGTCAACTTATCTTTCAACTTTCAAATCTTATATTCCTTGGTATGTTCTTATCTTATCTTCTTGAATTTACGGGGTGTAACAAATCCTTTAAGACTTACATTAGAAATTACCACACTTAAACATGCATAATAGTAACTGAATTTTCAGCATTATAACCCCACAAAACAGGCCCCTAAAACAGCACCACAACGTCTCACAGTTTCATTCAGTTCTCGGCCAACCACCAATACCATAACCCTTTTCATAATTCCTTATTATCCAATTCAAGTTTCAAAACTCTTATATAAACCATAACAACTTGTAATAACAAGATTTCCTTCATTCTAACATGCACTTAGTGACGATAATAACAATAACAACTAACGAATCCAACATGAACAAAACAGTCCATTAAATCGGCTAGCATGCCAAATGTCACATGCACTTCTTATTCTCCATTTTTCTTAACACAAGTTCACCTCTTAACTATAACAACATGTAATTTCCAATTACTTCAAGAGGAAGAAGAATTCTTACCTTATTATTTTAGCCCAAAATAGTCCACTAGTCTCGGCACCACTGCCTTCTTTTCGCACCACTTCTTCACAGAATCGGCCAACAACCATGCCCACTGTTTTGGTGTGTTAATCATAGCTTAGAACTTAGTTAAGAAGCTTAATCTTGGAAAATAAATAACTTTGTTCTTCACTTGACCATGGTAATTTCGAAACTTGTAGCTTAAGGGAGAGAGAAGAGAGTTTGGATGAAGATATTTGTGAGCTAAGGCAAAGAAGTCTTGCAATGTATATCTATATGGTTGGTGCTTGTAGCACAAATGGAGGGGGACCCACTTGTCCACTTGTCTTGCTCATCACAAAGTCTTTCAAGACTTGTATCTAATTTGTAGCTTTGCTACACAAGTGGGGAGGGACACGTGTCACCCTCTTATTCACCCATAATTCTCTTCACAAAAAATAATCCAACACTTAGCCAAAATTCTTAATATTTCAATGGGCTCACAAAATTGTGAAATTTCCGGTGGACCCCATATTATCAATGTCAAGACTGCATAATACAATACTAAGTCCATAAATCCATTGGAAAGAATTTAACTACAAGTTAATAATTTTCGTCGTCACGTTTGTCTCGAAATCTTTTCCATATAGAAAATGTAAAAATCATTTCCTTCCAACATTCAAATCTTATTTCCATAATCATGTTCTCAATTAAATGCCCTGGAATTACGGGGTGTAACCGTTATTTTGAAAGATATCTCGCAAGCGTTCCCAAGTCGTCATGGCTGTTGAATCCGGTTCAATTATTGTATGCAACAAGTTAGTGAAGATTGTTGCATAAATGCAACAAAGGACCGTGGCATCAAGTGTATCCTACAATTCCTTGTCTGCATCGGTTGTTTCCTTCAATTTTCCATCTTTTCGAAGAATTATATGATGAAGAACTTTGTGAGCACGACAACATATTTTGAATAATTCTTCCCAAGTTGCATAATGAACGGTTTCCATTTCGAATTTGACGGAAACATGTGTTTTGATATTTGAGATAGTAAGAGCAGGATGAAAAGATGATTTTGACTCAGACATAGTTGGTTGTGGTGAATGATGACCACTAATGGAAGGACGAAAAAGACAAAAAAATTAAGAACAATTTTCGGCCAAGGTAAGGGTTTGGGGAGGAAGATGACCGAAAATGGGTAGGGAAATATTTTTGGATCTTTTTCTTAAACTTCTGATACCATGTAATAATTTGAAAATGTTTTCCTCAATTATATTATTCCGTTAAGGGAATAATATATACACAATATATTATTAAATGAGAAGAGGAAATCATCCATCTAATCTTTCTAATCAAATCAATTCCTAATAATCTTCTTTCTAATTAACATATTATGAATTAACATTTTACTACTTACCATACATAAAATGATACTATATTAATTATAATAATTATTCTAATTATTATAATATTCTAACGAAAAATGTTGTATTTGTTAACTATGTTTTAATGATAGATTAACACCACAACATCTGTGTAAACTATCAATATTTTATTAATTTCATACTTGAATTATGGAGTGTTATTACTCCTCCTCAACTATAACATTTTCTATCTAAAAACCTTTTGCTGTGCCAAGGGGGCCTCAATCTCTTTGCAGATTAAAAATAACATCCATGTGACATTTTATATTTTTTATTTATTATTTGCTATGTTTCACTTTTTTCTTTGATTATTCATGTTTTCATCTTCAAATCTATAATTCTTTTGGTAATAACAGGAAACTAATTGAAACCCATAACCTTAAAATAATAGTAACATAAAAATAAAAATAATCAGAAAACAAAGCGTAAATTTTTTCAAGGTAGAATTTGGATATTTATAGAAATTTATCTGCATCACGGCGACTGACCTAAACCCTACATGATACAACCCATCATATAGAATAGGATTTGTGTTGGTTTGAGATTATTACACCTTCAGGCAACATCAATTTTCTGGTAGGATTCTAATGTATATTGATAAGTAACACAAGAAATCCTCCAGCCTTGTACGTCAAGTCTTTATAATAAAACACAAATCCTACTCGTGGTAGGACTTTGAGCAGGAACACGTTCTTATACACGTGTTGCGATTTTTCTATATGCTTATGCAAATGAACGTATCACACTGTAGTAATAATCTCGTAAGACCGAGTATCGTCCACAGAGACTGAATTATCAATTACCGATTGGTTTCTATTTAGCAAACGTTAATGAGTGTCTGTTTCTTAAACTAAGAACTACAACTAATAAATAAGCAATAATTAAACTAAGAATGATGATACTAGGAGTTTAACCAGTTATGAAGGGAATTAGGGCTTCCAAACTCCTCAACTATCCACTCAATCACTTGTTAATGTAAGACTAATGATTCTTCTCCTTATTAAGATAGCTGGTTAACGAAGATGTTCTATATTCCGGTTAAGATATATAAAAGTTCAACCTAAGTGGAAACTTTCTATATTTCTATGATAAATTCTACCACATACGAGGATTAAGATAAATAACCTAAATACTACACAGGTAATCGTGATACTATCGTTCAAGATTAAACCTACGTCTAAACAACTATAGCATATTCAAATCTCCCCTTTCAGATCTCGATTTGAAATCATATAAGTTATGAGAATTAATGGTCAGTTAATTATCATACAATAAACACAAGTTGAATAGATCTTAATAGACGAAGAAGAAATCACTAATAATGCATTAAATCATGAAAGAGTTTCAAGAGATTCAACGGAAAACCCTAATAAAAGTAATTAGCTCATAGACATGCTAAGAACTAATTCAATATCCAACATGAATTGATTTAAAGTAATGAAAAGAAAAAGAACTTGAATAATAGACGTCTCTAATTGTGTTCTCTGCCTCCGTTCCTAGCCTTCAAAGTATGATTTGAGATGAGATGGGGTCCCAGGGTTTATATTTTGAGAAAATCCCGTTTTGGACCCTTTTACCACTGTGAAATTTCGGTTTTCTCACAACGTAATGTCGTTGGCGCCGCGACGCTAATTGGGCAAAAAATAACTGGGCTCACTGGAAGGCGTCGCGGCGCCTTCGACGGTAATTCTTGTCTTCAACTTTTTGGTTGTCCAGCGCCTCGACTCCATCTTCTTCCATGGCAGCGCTTCAGTGCCACAACCCTTGACTCCAAGCGCCGCAGCTCTTGATCATTTCTCGTCCGATTTTTCGCCAGATTTCTTCTATCTTCCCGGGGGTTCTTTGATTGATTGTTTGGGCCTTGATTATGCACTTTTAGCCTCCAAATAAGCGAAATTCCTCTTGAATTCACCATATCCCATCAGAGTCGCTTAACACCTGAAAATACTAAATAAAATGCATAACACGGTACAAAACAACTAAAAGACACATAAAAGACACCCTAAAACAGACTCAAAAACAATACTAAAATGAACTTAACAACATGCTCCTTGCATTTGTTGTTGTCCACTCTATCTCACTACTGTGTCTGAGAAGGAATATGTTCTTAGACGTCTGCTCTATATCTGATTCATTCATTGTACTGCATCTTCTTTTTGATAGATCAAGTCCACAACCTAGTTCATCCACCTTGTGCATTCTATTTGTCAATCATCAAAACTCTCCTTTTCATTCTTGCTAATGCCAACAAATTCCCCTATTTGATGATAACAAACCTATTCTTATGTTTCCACTGTGTAACATGTTCTAAACATCTCAAAGCCAAAAGATTGAACAAAACACCACTAGGATGAACCAGGTTATACATCACAATTACACAATATCATCCCCTTTTGGCATCATTAAAAAGTCATATCATCTTATTTTAATGTTCCAAAGGAATATACGCAATTTTAAGCTCATGGCTACGGACTATATATACACATAATAGAAATGTTAGCTTATTAGAACTTTGTTGAAAATTGTAAGCACAAAATAACATAATGATATAAGAAATCAATAAGTTACCATTATGTTTACGCAGTACCACCAATAACCAACAAAATCAAACACACAGACCATGGCAAAAAGAAATGAATAGGGCTCATATCAATGGTCAAAGGTAGATGCCTAAGGAATTCTAGGAGGAAGGTTAAGAGGAAGAAGATGTGTCTTTGGTGGGAGATACAACCAGACATTGGATGGTCTTGATATTTTCTTATTTTTCTTTATCAAGTGTTGTTTGCAAGCTCAGTATATTCGCATTGAGTATAGCCTGCTCCTCACCATATTTCACATGCAGTAAGTTTATCTTCTCCACATGTTTTTCTTTCATCCTTCTAATTTCAGCTTTCTTTATTGTAAGTTGTTCTTTTAGGGCTTGCAACTCGATATCAGCAACCCCAACTTGAATGGATTGTTGGCCTGTTCCAACTTCCCAATGACATCTTTGGTTGTTTGATATTACAAAATCTTGACTGGTATATTGAAATGGCCAAAGCATCATCTAGCCAGAACCCATAAGTAAGACCATGACTTTTATTCTCTTGTAGAGAAATTATGTTCATATGCTGAATCATGAGACTAGTCAAATTTATCTAGACACCAATGTCAAGAAGTGTCATGTCCAAGAAATTCATCTTAGTCCTTCCCTCCTTCCCGGGCATGATCATTCGATGAAATACTTCAAAGTATAGCTAATAAAGCTTAATCATCTCTTTTTAGTGCTCTTTTGTGCTGCATCGCTATCAGATTGTTGGTGAACTTCCATGTAATATTCAACACAAATTGCATTCTTTGAAGTGGAGGCCACTCATTTGTTACATATTTCGCCGAATCCTCAGAGGGTATTTGCAGAATTTCTCCCAACTTTTGGGCATTCAGAGTAATTTCAACTCCCAAAACAATACTGGTAATGTGGTTTCCTTGAAAGTTGCATTATTATAGAATTCAGTTACCTATTCCTTACATAGTTTTCTCATTTCCTCTCTTGATAGGAACAAGTAACCCCATCCTTGGTATTCTCTATTTTCCAATAATATAGTCATCTTAGGTCCCCATGACCAATGACTACCCTTCCTCTCAACACAAATTATCTCTCAATTAGTAAGACCCTCTGTTTGTCTAGATCGATTACTTCTTTTGGGTCGAATTAATTTTTAGTATCCCTGAAGTCTTGATCTTCAAATTTAGATGATGATGATTCATCCTTTTCACTCTCAGTTGGATGATCCCTTAGTTTGAACTGAGACTTCCCTTTAGAAGAACCAGGTTTGCCAACCTATTTCTTGGTTCGCCTTTTTTTTATTGTGAAGTTTCCACTGCCATCTCTTTTTGTTTATTCTCCCTCAATGCCTTCTTTTCTACAGATTCTCCTAATGATTCTGAAACAAGGTCAGTAGCACTAGTAGGCAGTGCGTTTTTTTACTTTCTTGCATTGCCTCGTCAGTTTCTACTCATCCTTCCTATCTTTACTCCTAGTGTGAAGAGTTCTAGGTTCTGCTGAAGTTTCATTTTCCTCATATAATTCTCCTTCATGTCATAGAATAGGCTTACCCGATGCCTTTCTAAGTTTCTATCTCACCTTTTTCATGTTGAATTTTATGATTAGCATCTCGTCTTCTGCGGCAACCGACTCACTTGTACTAGGTAATGATACTTGTTCCATCGGAGTATATATTTCAATTGTTGAAACAAGTGTCGCAACTGAAACATGAATGTTGACATTGGATGATTCTCCCTAAGCATTCTCACTAGTTAACTCATTTGATCTCTCATCACCCTCACCCATGTAGCCCAGTACATCTGCAATTTCCTCTTCTACTGATTTTTGCACCTCCATTGGTTGTTCTGCCAGTTCAGTATCTTTCAACCTCACGTATGATTTTCCTTCCATGTGGGGACTCTAATGCATTCCCTCTTACTTTGTGCTTTCCCACTTTCCTCATGAACTTCTTCCGTCTTAACAATCACATCCTCAATAATTTTCTCCGTTTCATCCCCCAACTCTTCAATATACCTTACTATATGAGCGAACCATGAATTCTCAATAATTACTCTTTTTTTGGAATTTTAACTTGAGTTACTTGTTCAAGTGGGTCCTGTAAAGTATATTCCAAGCAATTCAAACATTTTACAAGCTAAACTATTGATTTTTTCTACCTGTACTTCAAATGAATGTGTCCAAGACATCAAAGTGATAATAAAATTTGACTAGGGTTGGGTCAAAATTAGAGTCATCGTAGAAGATGAGTTCATCCTTTCTATCAACTCTGGATTTTCATGTCTTAGAGATTTGATTTTGGTTATGTATATAGGGGCAATGGGTGTGACATTTTTGCGTTTTTCGACAGTGGTAGGATCTTGAGAGGATGGAGAGCAGTGCATTCCATTTTCCTTTCATATGTAGGCAAAGGCGATTTTGAGAGCTTTTGAATTTCAAAAAAGGTTTGAATTCACGTTGTGGTTTTTATACGTACTAGATGAGACCTGATTTATGACTGCATTCCTTTTAAACGAAGGTCATTATTAAAATGATACTTTTAGGGATAATGGCGGTTGAGAAAAGCCTTTGTGACACACTATGGTTGAGAAAAGCCTTTGTGCACACATCTTCTTCGTCAAGTTCTTCCTTAGTGATTTTATCATACCCTAGACCAATGGTAATGTAATGTGTTCGACTGGTGAGATTTGAATGTAATTGAGAGGATTGAGTCCAGCGATTTGCTCTTTCTAGATCTGACTCAACTTGGGCAAGCTTTAAGATCATTTATATGGATTTCTCCCTTTTAAAATCATCTATCTCCTCACTTTCCTTAGATCATCTTCAGTTTTGAGTCTTCTGTTGCAGTATTTACTATTTCCCTTTTTTATAGTCAGTGATAGAACATCATAATGAAGTCCTAGGACACATGATCCAAGTTGAGCAACATGTTCTTTCAGAAGGTTTTTTCTTGTTCCACATTAACATTTCTAGTTTCAACCTCTACTAGTTCTTCCTTATACTAGTTAAGGCACTTAGAGACTCAACTATTTTGGTGCTCATATTTTGATAATCATCAATTAAAGTGAACATCACTTGTCTTTTAATTCAATAACACTTACCTAAAGGTCCTCCTCATATTCTTTGAAGTCCTTCTCACTATCAAAGCTACAGTCTTCAATAGCCACAAGAGCAGATTGATCATTTTTATCATCTGACCCTAAGTAGCAAGTAGAATCAGTCGGGGGACCTGAGAGGCGGTGGTTTACCCTACGACGGATGTGAGCGGTTTGAGTCCGCTTATCTCCAACTCGTGATTGGAGCTTTCTCGCTTCCTTCTAAACTAAAGGGGAACACCAGCTAAGGCACTAATAATAAAAACAGCTAATATCGTTCCTCCCCTATCTCTTAAAGCTTCTGCCTTCAGACTTTCCTTACTTTCCTGCCCTCGGCCTTCAGACGGGATGCTCTAGTTGCTGCTGGCTGCTCTTAGCTGAATGCCTTGCTTCGCCCTACATCTAGTGGAGACAACGACTAAGAAGATTGACTTCACAAGCAATGCATTTATCAAATTCAAAGTGTATTCGGCCTCGGAAACATTCTGATGTGATCAATTTTTCATAGGGGTATTGAATAGTTACAGATAAAAGATTTGCGTGGGACAGGGTAATTATGAAACCTTGGCCGATGTATCTGGCGTTGCTTCTCGCCCTTAGCCGCTCTCTTCTTCCCTTATTCATTCTCTTCCCGCTTCAGTTGATGGAAAAGCATTAAATGGGGCAAGGAAGGGGAAAATCGCTTATACCGGATCATGGCCTTACCACTCGGTCCCCGATGGCCACGGGATTGATATAGCACCAGTTCGCTTACTGCGCGTTCTCACCGGATCGACACATGTTAGTTGTAGGAAGTATGGTTCCGAAAGAGCGAAGTCGTTCTAACGGACCCTCCTGGTTGAAGGTTCCATCAGTTTTAAGATAGAACCGATGGTCAGTACCTCTTTACTAGGGAAGTGGGTTTCCGAAAGATAGCTCTGGTTCGTGCGCATCCTTTACTTGACCGAAGGGTGCAGTAGAACTTGAAGGAGAGGAATAAATACCAGGTCTATAATTTTGACAAAAGGAGTAAAACAAGAAAGAACCCTCGGGCATAAGCCTAATCTCTCTTACGGGAAGAAAAGAAATACAACAACAACTAAGTCAGAAAAAATTTCTTCTTTAATTTAGCCTATTTAATTTAGCCTACCAGAAGCTGGCTAGGAAGTCCTCTAGAAAACAAATGATAAGGCTTTCACACTACAAACTCTGAATTCGAAGCAGTAAAGGCATTTCCTTAAAAGTCTACTCGTCCTTCTTTCCATCACTATGCTCCTTCTTTTTCTCCTTCTCTGCTCTATTTTTCTTCCACTCAATTTTCCATAATGGATAATCTTTGATCATGTGATAAAGTTTATCACATTTAAAGAATTTATCAATATGGAACTTATCAGAGCTCCTTTCCTTCTTAGATGACCTACTGTTACCATATTGTTTTTTCCAATTTGAGAAACTTTCTAAAGTTTCTGGTGATCACTGTCATCTCGTCTTCATCTTCAGTTTCGAAGGTCTCGAGAGCTAAGGATCTCCCTATATTTGCTTTCTCATTCATAAAGTTCTCCATATCCATTTCATTTGTCTTCAGGTTACCTACTAATTTATCAAGGGACATACTTCATATGTCCTTAGCCTCCCATATTATGGTGACTTTCATCTTGAAGTCCTTTGGTAAGGTCCTCAAAATCCTATCCACAAAGTTCTCTGTGGTAATGATCTTACCCAGTGTTGCAACTCATTTAGAATAGAGGTATACCTGGTGAACATCTCAACAACTGTTTCTCCAGGTTTCATTTAGATGTTTTCATAGTCAGTAGCAATCGTGTACTTTCTGAATTTCCTTACTTGACTAGTGTTTTATTGCACATTTTTAGCACATCCAAGATTTGCTTAACTGTAGTGCACCCTAATATTTTGTTGTACTCGTGAGGTCAAAGTCCACATATCAACACATTCTCGGCCTTAGCATTCTTTTCAAGCATCTCTTAATCACCCTCAATGTACTTGCCTTTTTTCTTCTTTATATCTGCCCTATCAGCGCCCTTCTTGGTAGAGTATTTAGGTCCATCAATGACCCTATCACATAGCTCGTAGTCTTCTTCTTGCAGATGATCCTCCATCCGAGATTTTCACCAAGCATAATACTGTCTGTCGAATAGTGGTGGTCTCCTAGGTGATTTTCCTTCACTGTGTCCAACTTTGGTGCAACATTCATCATGATCTTTCTCTTAAGGTTTTATCATTGTTGAAGAAAACTTTCTCTAATACCAATTTATATTCTGCACACCCAGTTATTTATCATATGAGATACCTAATGTTCATGTAGGATGGAACACATTGCTCTACCTGTTCTAAGTGTGGTGTATGGGAAATAGTAAAGTAAGGACACATTACTTCTACGTAGAAACCATCTGACTCACAAGGGTAGAAAAAACATGACCTACAACCCTATAATATTTAATCCAACTCCACTACAAAGTGAGTATATGCAAATTTATGTTACAAACTCTGTAACATAGAAGCTATAAACTCTAATTCCTATCTCAAAAATCTCCCCAGACTGCTGAGAGCACTCCAAGTTGTTCCCCAACTTGAGGTTAAATTTGACTAACTGTTTATACCTAATCAATATATTTCTAAAAGGTCTTTAGCCGATAATGATCGGATGGGTCGTTACATCTGATACTAATTACATAAATATTCATCCTCGAACGGAGAGAAAGAAAGTATGAAAGACGATGAGTAACCAAGGAACCCATATCTTAATCTCATTAAAGCCCCAAACACGTAAGAAATGAAATGATAGTACCGCATGTTCACTTAATCTGTCAAAACTACTATAACTTACCTTAACACCCCACATTTCTATTTCTTCATGACCAAAATTTCTTTCACAAATGATTCTCAAATGTAAAGCCTGACTTTTCTAGAATTCCCTGATTTGATCCCAATTGTACATCTTTACGCATTGGATTGAATCCAAAATTATCACAATAATCATCATCATCCTTTAGTTGTAGCCACAACTATAGTCCAACATGTACCAATAACATAATCTGATTCTATTAGTCTTCCTCATCAACTATCAATGTCGTCCTTCGCATCAAAATTCCTTAGAAACACCTAAACTCACGTCACAAGTCTAATTTTCCTCAAATCTCCGATTCATCACACTATAAGCATATCGACGGATTACCTTGCCATACCAGATCAGTTGAAAACCAATTAATAAGACTAAAGACTTCCCATAACCATTTGTACCTCCTAAAAGTATACTAAATACTCGTGCAAACCATTAGGACTTCCTGAATCATTGTTATCCAAAGAATATCATCAATCCTACTTTCAAATTCAATGAGAATCGAAAATAATGTCATACCTCCATTCTCCATTCTGAATCAAGTACATCGAACTATATTACCAGTGGTTTACTAGAATACCATGAGTCTTTCACGCAACAGAAACACAAGACACCCGACCTTAATGAACTAATCTGGCCCGAAATAAATCCTAAATCATCGATATGTACTCGAACTGATTCCAAATTAACTAGTAAACTTTCCGCAAGCATATTATGACCTCTTCCATCTCTTTTCTCATGAATAATTAATCATGTGCCGTGACCCCCAGTTTCAAAACATGGATATCATCCAAGTCATCAATTTAGCACTGATGAACCATACCCTTGATTATAATTTCCAAGTTTCTTCAACTTCTACATGATACGTACTTCTGAAAGAACCACATGAACTATAAACATATCAAATCTTCCTCGTACTGTCTCTTAACTCGTCCACAACTCTGGACACCTTGTCGAACCCCTATCTGTCATATCTCATATTTATCATACTTACCAATTCTAATGTGTTAACCTTACCTACCATTTACCTTACATGCTCAATTTCTTCCAAGTACTTTAACACATGGATACTCATCCATGCTATTAATTAACAATGCTTCAATACAGTCTACCATCAGTCGCCAACAAACCCCTTATAACATTTTTCATAACACTTAGTCAACTATAATAGACCTACTTCTTCTGAGCGTACCAAACCATTTCACCCGGTTTGGGAGATGCAGAATGATGCCAGCATAATCCACCTCTAACACAAGAAGTTCTATTGTCACAAATTCAATCCATTACTATCTTGAATAGGCACTTTACTTATTCCAAATTAGATCAACCATGCATTTATCAAAATTTGTACATTACCAACTTTCATTTCAATCATGTTCACCACTAACATTCGATATTTACTCAAATCTGTTTCCAAAGCGTACTGAAATATCATCAGCCTCGCAAAATAACTGGGATAATCCTAGAGTTAATAGGACATCACATACTCCACAACAAATAACTTTCCTCACCTCACTCGAACCTTTAAACAGTAAGCTCTTCCCTATCTGGCATATACCATGCACCATCCTTAATAAACATCATGCACTAGAAAAGGTTCCGACCCACTCTGGTTACTCTAACCTAAAAAAATCATTTTGTACCCAAGCAATAACCCAAACCATCACTGATTTATCGATGACCCAAAGGTCGATCCTTAATTACTAAACAAACAATCCCGCTAACATTTTCATGGATATTCATCGAAATACCCTTGCCAACAATCTCTAACCGGAATAATCCTTCTTATATATTGGTTCAAAAGTTACTAACTTGATCATCGATACCCGAAGCTTTCCACAAAAAGAATTAGATCAATTTGTCACCAATTTGTTACTATAAATATCCCTATTGACCAACACCTTATTCGAGAGTCTTATATGATGCTTTCCTGCGAAGAACCAACCCTTGCCTTATTTTGCTAAGCCATAACACATCTAACTAACTGTGCAATTTCTATATCATTCGGTCAACCCTAAAGTCATTATACCCGTAACTATAGAACTTCTCAAGTATTAACATTTATATATCATACCTACAAATCTTATCCAAGAACTAGATGCAACACCCGATAATCCCTAAATAGAACCTCTCATCATCCAATATTAATGTCATTCATATTAGTCGATCACTGGCTCCCATTAGCCTATGATGTAGTCCAATTTACCAACTCATATACGATCTATTACACTCACGCTATACTAAACAACTGTGAAATAACTCACAATAAAAAATCTTTGGGTTTTAACAATCCTTTTTTATCACTAACATCTAATGCCAAGTGACCCCACGAACATACACTTTAGGCGAAGAAATGCGACTACCTATTCCATTACACATTACTTATCACAAGTAACATTGTCACTTGATCCCGAACAGAAACCATTCCCTGAAAGAACTCATAACCACTGATTTTACTCTACTATCACAACTTCACCAAATAGAAACCAACTTTACCATTTATAATCTATACACATCCTCCCTTATATATATATTGCAACATAACCTAACAAGCACGTCAGGTACCAATGTTTCCCTTCCTACAATGAAGATTGATCCATCCCATTATCATTTCTTACATCCCTGAATTATCATTCCCACTTTCTAAGGATATCATCGAACTAAGAAGTCACAATGATAACCCTAATCAACTGAACCTTCCAACCATAGTGGACGACTAAATTGGGTTACACACCATATCATGGTAACACATCGCATGCCCTATCGCGCGATGTTATATCAAACCACTTACGCACAAATTTAAGAGTGTGTTACCACCATCGGTGATAAAATAGGGAGAAGAAGTTTCAGATACCAATTTTATTTAATTTATCAGAAAAAGAAGAAGAAATTAAAGTTTCCTAAATGTCCCACAACTATTTAAAGATAAGTACAGGTGTCTCCGCACCGATCCGCAAAACTCTACTAGACCTTGCTCTTGTATTTAATACTGTTTAACCTAAATCTCTGATACCAACATTGTCACAACCTCTTTTTAAGGAATCATGGTGGCACCTATATTTTCTCACCAGTAGGAGATTACTCCCAATCCCATGGATCAAGATATGCGAATAGATGCAAAAGGATAATAAATATTATAAAACCTTATTTATCATAATAATAAAATGTGAAACATACGTTTAAAGATCAATACAAAATCCCAACAGATCTGGTCTGTGAATACAAGAGTGCTAATAATAGTACAAGTCTAAAATGAAGGGCAACATAAGCCAAAACCGAATACATAATCTGAAATGTATGAACGTGTCTCCAGAATCAAGTAAAGACATAAATAAAGATATAAGCATATTAGGGCATGCTGGAAGAAGCAACCTCACCTCGAATACTAAAGCCTGCCAACTCAGATTCATATTTGAGCTCGCGAACTGGTAGTGTAATCTATGTCAGCATCAAGAAAAGATGTAGTAAGTGTAGCATGACTACACAACGTACCCCCTACGAATCATAGGTCGGCAATGATGAAAGATACATAACAGAGATAAATATCATATTGACACTAGGACGCCCTATATTAACAGTTCAATAACCTATATAAGTCATATTATATACATAACATTCACTGATTCATCAAGAGAATTTGTTCAAATATGATTCCAAGCACAATCAAGTACAATCAAAACATATACGTATATCAGGATCTTACTATCACACTACCCACTGACTAGTACTCACTGCTCAAGTCATATTCATAATTAACCCCACTTACCCGACTTGACATATCAAATAAGAAAGACGACACTTAGATAACAATACCTTTTTAGAACACTTCCCAAGAGTATTAAGATTAGGCTAACCATCACGTCATTAACTCATTTATTATCCTTAGCCTTTAGACTCAGTTAAGACTTTATACAGTTATAATCTGACATGCATAGCTTATTCAACGTCTACATTTGGAAAGCAACAATTATCACATGTTCCTTACTGGACTTGTTACCAAGTCACGCGGTCAAATATAAAACAACACACATAATTTCTGGACCTAGACAATACTCTTGACACTTTGACATTAGCGCCCACAGTAGTAGTTAACATCTAATACTTAAACCTACAAATCATAAACCACAGAACCAATACACAAGAAATGAAACCACACATGGAAACCAATCCAATCTAACTAGGCTAATGCAATTATAACAAGTATTCACAAAGATAAGCCCAATCATGGAACTAATCCAGTTCAATAGAATCAGTCCACTCATCCAAGTATTCCTAGAGACAAAGCCTAATCATGGAAATCAACCCGATTCAGTATAATCAATCCAATTTCCAAGTATTTATAGATACAAGCTCAATCATGGCAACCAATCCATACTACCAACCAACAGATAATCAATGTAATCAGATGTGTATTATATGAATGCAATGCATATGGCATGCACCTTTTCCTCTAGTATACTTGCGCTCAAGTTTTTACTATGAAACGCCACCCATGGAGGACCAGCGAAGTCCATATACTCTTCTGGAATTTCCTATCACAACCTAGCTCTTGGCTGAATAATAATTGTTACATGCGTACAACCTACTCCATTGCGTGTGATCATACCCATTGCAGCGTGCAACCCGATACATCCGTAATATAATAGTTATCTCGATATTGCCAATAATCTCATAAGAAATTTTGCCTTTCCGGTCTCTTTGACCCATAACACTTTCATACCACCCTCATATCAATATCATTAAAACCATGAGTGTATGCATGCAACTGAAAATACAAGACAAAAAATAAGAATATATGAGATGCAACCAAGTATATGAGATGAGTATGACATGATTTCAAAGTACAACAAATAATCTAAGTACAATCAAGATATCATATCAAAGCATGTGTGATGAATAAATACAAAAATGTCAAATTTGGCAATGAGCCCACATAATGGTGATAAACACAAATAATCATAGTTAGAATCAAGTTAAGTTTGATTCCTCACACTACTATAGAAAAACGCTTGCATAGCGCTTTTTTTAAGGCTTGCATAGCGCTTTTAAGTGCTATCTAAGCTACCACTATGATATCTTAGATAGCGCTTAAAAAAGTGTTATGCAAACTTACTACTACCATAACGCTTTTCTTAGATAACGCAAAAAAAGCGTCATGCAAGTTATACTTCTATTTTGAAGATACTAGCTTGCATAGCGCTTTTCTATCCAAGTGTTTTATCTGGGTTTTTTTACTTTTTATTTATTGTTTTGGTACCTATTTTTCCCCCCTGTTTTTCACCTAATGAATAAAATATCAAAAATATAACAAAAAGAATACTCATTTAAAATATAATATAATATAATATAATCATTCGCATAAAACATAATAATATATTTAAAATAGTATCTCAATCATTAGTAGCTTACAATCATTAACTAATAAAAATATGACATAGTCAACAATTACATCAAAATACAAACTAATAGCTTCAATCTTTCATTTTTTCTTTGAAGAATCGATTGTACAAGTAGCCTGCCCAATTAATTCGAAAATTCTTCATTTTGCTTGTAGGATAAACTTTAAATGGTGAACTATGAACAAACTGCAAAACATAGATGTTACAAAACATAGTTAGAATAGAAACGTCCAACAAATAAATAGGTATGTAAATATTTAAATAAGATATGCATTTAACAAGAAAACAAAAATCATATAAACAGGGAGTGAAGAGAACTTAGCGGTATTTCGCTTTTATTTTTCCTTTTCTGCGCGGGCTTTAACTTTAGGATGCGTCTCCGGGTACCTGCAAAAGACACTTAGTAAAAGAGTTAGTAAAATGAATAAATACGAGTAAAACCTTCGGATCCATAATAAAACAATAGGAGTTTTAATTACGGAAGGCTCATATATATATTTTGTAAAGGGACATCTCAAGCAAGTCATGAGTGTGTCCTAGTGACTTCTCAGTCAATCTAGTCGCCCCCAAGAATGTTGGTATCCGGTATATATGTAATAAATCCATAAGTGTCATCATCGCCTTTTTCCGAAGGAAAGAAAACCGAGGGACAACCTTTCCGGGAGGGTCATGTAATATCATGTTCAAATCAAGGTTATGCCAAAACCGAAGGGACGCGGCCTCAATTTCAATTTCATTGGCCTAAGTGTAGTATTAGTGTTCAAATCAGTAAATACCAAAATTAATAGACTCTGTTTGGAACATCTTCAAGACAACAATATGTTAATCAAATCGTAGCAACAGTAGGCTGAAATACTCAGCAGAAATAGCCTCGAAACGATAGTAATAAGATGTAGCAGTAGTATGCTATGAAAAGCAGCAGTTGGATATTAAAGGTAGCAGCAGTGGGCAAAAAATGCAACAGCAGTGGGAAAACAATGCAGCAGCAATGGCCATTAAAATGCAGCAACAGTGGACAAAAACCAGGATAATATCTATTCATTTTTCAGAGACAGTAGCAGCATCTGTTCCACTGGAAACCAACAGGTTTTGCTTAAAAAATGCCTCAAGGTGTAGATCATTTCTCAAAGTACCACATTTTAGAACTATACAAGTTCATTAACATGGTGTTTCCACAGCTCCATGGTCATTCAAACTAAGTTAAATACCTATTTTTCACTCAATCAAACATCAGATGATGTCATATGGTTCAAGGAAATTCAGCACATTAATATGATGACAATTTCAGTATTAAGCAATGAGGACAGATATATGCTCTGTTTAAGAAACAGGATAGGCAAGCAAATGGACAGATGTCTCGTAGAAGGCTCAGATCTATATTTTGTAAAGGGACATCTCAAAGAAGTCATGGGTGTGTCCTAGTGACTTGTCAGTCAATCTAGTCGCCCCCAAGCATTTTGGTATCCAGTATATATGTGAAAAACCCATAAGTGTCATCATTGCCCATTTTTCCGAAGGAAAGCAAACCGAGGGACAACCTTTTCGGGAGGGTCATGTAGTATCATGTTCAAATCAGTATTATATCAAAACCGAAGGGACGCGGCCTCAATTTAAATTTCATTGTCCTAAGTGTAATATCATGTTCAAATCAATGATATTTTACAAATATCGAAATCTGGTCTGTCAAGAATGTGGCAGCAGCTATTATTTTCAAGTGTAGCATCTGATATCAAAATTGTAGCCTTGAGCCTTGAAAAATCACCACAATTGCTTAATGAGCTAGCAACACTTTAATCCCAATTAAAATGCAGCAGTAGTTTTCCCAAAAGGAAATGAAAATGACAAAGATTGAGTAGCCAGTTATAGCAGCCTATTAATCAAAGTACAACACCATGAAAACTTCATAAGTGCAATAGTTGTTTGGATCAACAAAGAATACATGAGGGTCTGCCCAATCAAGTTGCAATGCACTGTTTAAAGTTTGCAACAACAAATTGGTTCACAACCAAAACTCATTTGCCTTATCAAGTGTAGCCAATTTTTCCTAACAGTAGAGTAGTAGCAAGCAAGTAGCCACAGAAGAAGCAACAGTTCCACAAATATGACAAATTAGTATAATATATGCTCACTTGAGACCGCATCTGTAAGGAACAGCAAGGGACAACCACAACAAGAGGAAGTAAAATCAAATAGCCTTCAGGGACATGCTCATGCTTAAAACTTGGTTAGAAATAAAAATGTATCTCAGACAAGGCCTCCGTAATCGAGGCAGATTCGTTTCTTCTAATTAAAAGCTTATTCAAATCAGATACCCAACTTTTCCACTGATTCAAGTTATTTCAGTACCAAACTCTACCCCCTATGTGCTTACTAAAGATCATGAGCTAAATAGACCTCGACTAGATTTCAAGTCAAACAGATAGTTCATATATGAACTGGATCTGTTCTTAAACCAACACATGTATTTATCTAAACAAACAGTCATCGACTAATTATTAAAGCCAATTTTAAACACATTAAACTAATTCATAGGCAAATTAGTCATCAGTACCAGAACTTGATGGAGTCATAATTGATTAAATTAAGCCCAAACTATCACGATAAAGCATTACAGACTTCAAAAGGAACACATTTGAATGAACATGCTTAACAACATACTAAATAATCTTAATAGCCATCATCAAACCAAAATATGATTAGTAAACAGTTGGAACAAGCACAGACAAGCACTACCGTCAATTAGACATGTTATCATGCATACGAATACATCATAGAGATCATATTAGGCAAAGTAAACCAGAAACTAAAGCTGGAATCGTATTTAACTTTTCCGGGTGGCGAACCGAGGCGTCGTCTCTAGTCGTCGAGTCCGCTCGGAGGTGTTTTTTGTTTGTGCGACTGAAGTGAAACTAGATTCAGTGTTTTCGAATCCTTGTTGAATCAATTACTAAAAATCAGAATTGGTTTTGCGGTCTATTCTAAAAAAAATTGTTTTTCTGGATTTGAGCTCTATAATAGTAATCAAAGATGAACTTTTTGGTTCTAAAACACACTCAACAAACAAAAATCCCCATCCAGACCATATGATGTACATTGAACAGGAAATTGAATAGGAAGCCAGTTTACCTTTTATGTATGGCAAATCTGAGGCGACGGTAAGCGTACCTTCGAATCGTCGAAGAAGAGTTCTAGTAACTAGTTTGCGAAAAGAAACAAGATGAGAGGAATCCAAAATCGAGTAGAAAAAGAAAAGTTTTTGTATTCAGCCCTTGAGTAAATTATGAAAACTCAATTAAGATAATGTCAAGTAAAACATTATACGACACCAATAATAGATGGAGGAGGCTGCCCAGTCGTCCCCGCCGCCATGGCCGCCACACACTGGCCGAAAAAATGAAAAAAATCCCAAAACTGAGATTCGAAGATCGGGATTGAGTGTAGGTAGTATAGGAAGATGATACGGACTCAATGAAACCACCCACTGCGGTCGCCAATAACAGAATCGACCGGAAAAAGCCAAAAATCTATCGAAAAATCAATTTGGTCGACGTGAAGATTGGGGATGAATTGAAGGTGGTGGGTGGGTGTAGAATGTCGGGGAGATAATGACGAGTGTATTGGTACCTACCACGACCGACGATAACAACTCAGGTCGTCGGAAAATCCCTGGCGGCGCCTAGTGTTTTGGTGAAATCGATTTGAGTGTTAAAACGATTCAGGTGGAATCGATTTATGCCAATTAATTTTGGCTATTGAAGTAACGTTTACTTCAATATCACTATCTAAGTGGGAATATTTATATTATTATATTAATAAATTACTTAAGTAACGCAAATTATAATAGCGCTTTAAATAAGCGCTATGCAAGGAGCAACTTGCATATCGCTTCGATTAAAATTTCTGAAAAGCGCTATGGCTGTATTTTTTGTTAGATTTTTTTTTAATTTGAAAATTTGAAAAAGCGCTATCTAAGCTGTTACTTAGATAGAGCTTTGTAAAAGCGCTATCTAAGCTGTGTTACGCAAGCTGAAATCTGTAGTAGGTCAAATCACCCAACAACACAATTCAACACCAGTACCCACCCAAGCGTTCATCACAACTGATGAGGTGAGACCCCCAAACACAGCCAATACCCTTCAATATTTATAACTATTATGTACCTCTATTAGAGTCTTGGAAAACTAAACCATAGAACGTGTGCACGTTTGTGGAAACGACATTTACGACGTGCGGGACCCCAATTGTTCGAGTCATAAATAATAGAATTAACTTTATTTCACGTTAATAAATTTCCAACACTTGTGCCATCTTGTACTGGTTTTTGGATGTCTTGGTTGACCTTTTGGTTGTTGGTGGTTCTATTGGATTTTTTCAGTGTATTGAACTCTTTCCATCTTTTTCTCCTCATTGAAAATTTTGTGTTCTCCTTTATCTTTGTCATTAGGAAAGTTGTTAATCCTTATTTATTCCTCAGTCAGAACATTGAAACTATTTTTGGTTTAATAATTTTTGTTTCCTTGATGCCAGTTTCCATCTTCCCCACTTCATGCTTCGATATTCTTCAGTGGGTTTTATTTGGTGTATGCTTTCTCTTCTGTCTGTGTGGCCCGAGCTATTAGCTTTTCTATTATATGTGGTATGTTTTTCTCATGTTTTTCTCGTATTCTTTGTCCAGCCCTTTCTCATGTTAGCATCCATCTTAGCATTTGTTTGGATCTCTGGATGAAGGATCCCGCAATTTTCTTCAGAGTGGCCTTGTATATTACAATAAAGGCAGTAAGCAGTTATTGTTTCATATTCATTAGTGTACAAAGGTTTCCAGTTACCCTCTATGGTTTTGATCTCCACAATAACTTCAGATAGTAGAGGTTTTATCTGAAAGTATATTTATGTTCTAGAGACAATCTGTATTAGACAAATGTACTTTATACATATTCATATTTATATTAATGGAGATTAATATTATGACATTTGCAGTTATTGAATTATTTATTGATTGTCTGTAATATTCTATAATTGCATCCCTAGAGGTTACATGATTATTAATAATGTGAGAGATTAATATTATAACGTAATTCTTAAATAGCCTCGACTAATGATCATCAAAAATGGAATATCGATGATATGTGATACGTCGACATGTGGTATGCATCATATCCTTAGGGATGTAGTATGTCTCACCTACTACGAGTTATGACAACTCGTGATGGACACATGAATACTTGTAGAAGTATTGGTATACCCTGATGATGTTCTATTTGTTATATATGTCTAAAGTGTCATCAGCGTGTGGGAGATAGAAGTCCTTAGACTTGAGGTCGATACGCGCCTTGTTTACTGAGTAATGTACTTTGATCCTGTCCTAAGCTCAAATGTCTTATAGGTTGAGACGCGACTTGTATTGGTTGTATTGCGACGTAGATATAAGGTGGTAGTTGAGCCAAGATTATGATTCATTCCTCGAATGTATCTTCGAGAGAACACTCAGATTCTCATATGATATTAGGTTGACTAAGTCATTGGCCAATGCAGTAGACATATCTTTGATATGGTCTTATTGTCAGCTAATATAGATGAGATATAATGATCAAGCTATTTGGATAGACACTTGGCAGATCCTAAGCTTGATCGAGTGTGTCGTGAATGAAAGAATTTTATCTACCCACATAGAGGTTCAATTCGCAGGTTTCGTGTAACTATACTTCACATATTGAGTTCGTTTTCTGGCGCCATCTAGGAGTTTCGTGTAGACCCTAATGTTATTAGTATCGATATGTGAAGGCCTGTAGGGTAACACTAAATCAATTGTTCTGTCGATTCAAGGATGTAATTAGAGAGAATATAAATGTCCGGTTTATAATCAAGACATTAGAACAAATAATGATTGCTTAATTAAATCGAGATGATATTTCAGATTTAATTAAAATAGAAATGAGGCAGAATTGGACTAGGGCCACGACTCAAAGGACCAAGGGCCGCGGCGCCTCAGCGCCGTGACGCCACCTATTGAGCGTCGCGGTGCCACGTGCCCAGTGGGTCCGAATGACCCACTCTTCTTCGGTTTCTGGGCCTGGCCCACTTGGAAACCCTAGCTAATTTTTTCAGCTATAAATAGTGGGATCAATCATTATTTCAATACACCTAATTCACAAGAATTATTCTCTGCTAAGACTCTGCCGGATTTCCTAGCTTTCCGAAAGAGTAATTACATCTGAGTCTTGACTTGCAAATCGAGGAACGGTTGCGTGCTTACCCTCAGCTTACACTTGGAGAAGAATATTCCAGATTTGCAAACTGTAAGTATTCATTCGAAGCATTACAGTTTTCCTATGTGTTTCATTATATAATCATCCATCAGTTTGACCGTCCGTCGGGTTTGAAACATAAAATTTTAAATTTCGCTGCGTACGAACCCGACAAAACCCTACATTATCATGTCTATCTCTACTCTAAGTTTAGCAGTTGTAGGTCTAGTTTTGCCTATAGTGGTTGTGTCCATAAGTATAAGAGAATCGATTTTCCCAGCAATCCTACATAAAGCATCATATTTGTAGTATTGTCATGGGAGGTCTGGTAGATTAATTCGCAGAGTGGCTAAAGTAGTTTTTTCAATGGATCGGTGGTCTATTGTAGTATCTTCTTGTTATTTTTCCATTCGAAATGGATGAAATTTCTGGAATACAGTGTTAAAATCTTCTTCATTTTTCACATCACTACAAGAAAAACAGTTCACATGTGACATAAATACAAGTGCCACATTTTTTTTACTAAATTTATGTTTTTTCTTGACATTCATGTGATCGTTTTTTAAGTGTCATATAATTATGCATCAATAAAAACATGTTTGAGATCTTTGTCTCCTATCTAATCATTTTCGTTGATGGTAACCAGTTTAGCAAATAATATCCTAATTTTCTCAATAGGAAGCTAATTCGCAAAAACATACATGTTATAGTTCATCAACAAGTATGTCATGTTGCTCTTTAGGGGAAGACCACAATAGGTTTTGTCATTTATTAATTCATGAGGAAAGGGAGGTAGATGTAATCTTTATTTATAAGAGTTGGGTTTGTTTCATAGAGCATTTGTGTAGATATCTACCTCTTTCTCTCCATTGTTGCATTTACGGATTTTAGGAGGTAAGGTTGGTGGGTTTCTATTGACTCCTTGATATGGGGGTACTGAGCGTCAAGGAGAGGGGGCCAAAGAGGTCAATAGTAAGTTCTAGCTACTCCCGTTCTAATTTAACTGGTCGATAATAGCCAAAGTAGTTGTTGACGGATCTAGCATGAAGATAGAGAGAATTTTCCGAAAGGATACTTGTTTTTAAATGTTTGTATGGACAAACAACTTTAATTTCCTAATTAAAACTATAGAAAATAGCTAATCAAATTAGATGTAACACACCTATACTTTATGCGTGTCCTATTACCTCCTTAGGTATCCGCCGACCCAATGACTTTCCGATGTGATTGGCAAGCAGCGGGGCATGGAACGGAGTTTAATTCATCGCGACGGCAACTCTCTTGACTATAAGAAAAGAGAGGCGCGGAAGCCACTTGTACTTGCTTGACTATAAGGAAGGAAAAGAGTGGAAGGCCACTCGCTTGATTGTAAGGAATGAGAGGAGTGGAAGTCGTTTGAACTCGACTGTTTATAATATACGCAACGAGACTATAAACTTAGAACTGCTACACCACTCAACTAGAAACTTCCTTTGAAGATATGGCATTTACATAAACTCCAAAACCGTACCCAGGGAGCTTACATCAGGAAACTCCCAAGCTTGCCGAGGAAGGAAAAAAACAGAGAAAGACACCGTCAAACCGCTTTTTATGTGCGCGTACCAATTTTGAGTATCTTTGCACTGCTAGCTCCCTTAGATCATTGGCTACCAGAAAGACTATAACTCAGGAACATCAATATGGTTAGGGATCATTAAGGTTACTATTACCTCCTTGGCTATTTATTAAACGAAATTATTTCCCCCGTGAAATGCTACCACCATATTTTTATTTGAATGGTGAAATACACGCGCCTTTTTTTTGCGTTTTTACTTCAACATTTCTCTATGATTTCTTCAAATTATTAGGTTGGAAGGTTCAATATGGATGTTTATGGAGAGACTAAAATTAATCGACGACTGAAATGGTGTACTGGGTAGTTGTTCATTCTCATCCTTCATTTTCTTTTAGCCTTTTCCGGCGGTGGAATCTTTTCCCGCACTACAAGGAATTTGTCATATACCAACGACTGAAATCCATAGGTAAATGTGCAAAAACTGTTAGTATAGGTCATAAAACTTATACCAACGGAAGTTTACTTCTGTCAACTTTGATTCGCTATACCAACGACAAATTAGCCGTTAGATAAATTTATACCTACTGATTTCAATCTGCTCAGATAGATGTTTGGAGCTATACCAACGACTAATGACACCTATTTAATAATTTTACCCACCACTTATTTCCGTAGGTATAGGACCACATTATCCGTTAGTATAGGTCTGATTTCTTTTATAAATAATATTTTTGCCTCAAATAAATATTTTTTTAATAATAAAAGTTTGAGAATATATTTTATATGCACCACACAAAATTTAAAGCAAAATAAAAAAAATCAATTATATTATCAAACTAACAAGTCTTACAAACATGTAAAACTTACGAGTCTTACAAACATATCAAACAAACAAAGTAATGTTAATTATAATAACCACCAAAACAACCAAAAACTACATCTTCTGCAAGGAAAGATCTTTAAGCTGTTGTGGATCAACCTCCGATGGTGAATGAGTAAGGCCACAATAAGCAGTCGTTGTCTTCGGAAAAGCTATAACATCCCTGATGGAATGAGATCCTGCCAAGAGCATCACCAATCTATCTAACCCATAAGCAATTCCCCCTGCAACATAGTGAGTAATCACAATTTTAAGTACCACTCATACGAAGGATGCAATAGAAACTATAAGCATGAACTTTGAAGAAGCAACTGCTCTAAAAACGTTCTAGTAATTAGTAAGAACAACATTGTCTACACTATGTATAACAAGGAAGTTTTCTGGGGAGAAAAGCTCCATGACATTCCAAGTTCAGGACTTCAGGTTTGAATTTCCACTTTAGAATTAGACCAGTAGCTTTCGAAGAAAATTTAAGGTTCTTTTTATAAATAATTTATAAACGTGAATTTAAATGCAAGAATTTAAAGAACATGAATGTTTAAAAGATTTAGGAGGTAGTACCATCCATAATCATTTTATTCAAAACTTTAAAATACTTATAAGAAGTTTAATTCCGAACGGTGTATTGTTCATATGATATGAGTCATATGGGTCATATGAATCTTATGGGACATATGAAGGTATTTTTAGGAATTTTGGAATTTCGGGTAAGGTATTTTGAGGAGTTTGATCTTCATAGACTCCCCGAGGTCATATGAAGAAGGAATATTTGAGAATTGAAGTAACTAATCTACTAAGGGGATAAACTGAAAGAACTTCTAAACTCTAGAGAGAATGAAGAGAGAATTAGAAACTAAGGAAAGAAAAAACTTCTCTAACTAAGGGAGAGGGGTTCTCCTTATATAGGAGAATTATAAAGTGGAATTTTACTATTACAAACAATAATTTAATAATTAAACTATTCATCCGAGTGCAGAATGACGTCATGCATGACCTCATTGTTTTTGTCTTCATCTCGAATCTGCTTTTACTATTTGGGCATTTATTTGTCGAGAACTTTTGTCAATTATTCCTCCAGGATTTTCGGTATTTTCTTGGCAGCATCTAGAATCCACTGTTGCCAAAAATAGGACTGTCTTTGTTCTCGATTCCGGGATCTTCCTCTTCTGTCGAAGAGCATTGTTTTGATGGTGATAGTGTAAATTTTTGAATTATGGCTTGCATTTCTTCTGGAGTTTTAGCCGACGCAAGCATTGAGGCCATCTAGGATTTTTGTGAAAGAAACTGGGTATGCTCCTTTGATTGAAATGACGCATGTGGTGTTTGTGGAGGCCCCTGTAAAGGAATGAGTTTATTATCATCTAGCCATTCCTGAACTTTCGGTGGTGTGAGGCTTTTTGGTATTTTAAAGTTGTCCCACCATCAGATTTTAAATCTTCTTCGGATGACTGATATTTTATCATCTGAATAATCTACAAACCATGTAAATACCCATGGTAAATGGAATTTTGTATGAAAAAGGTGTAAGGGTATAAATCTTTTTTCTTCTTCTGAGGGTTTGAACTGGATTTGAAGAGGCTAAAAGATTTAATGACTTCGGGTTTTTGTATATCCAGAGTGGATCCGAATTGTTCCCACCATGAATTCCACCAAGTGGAAAATTGTGAAGCATCACATGAGGTATCAAAATGGAAAATCCAAGTGTGGCTGTAGTTGGGATTTTGAACAAAAAAGGAATTGAACCAAACTTGTTGGTAATCCCAGTAATTAAAAGGAATATACAAAAATGGCTCATTTTTGTGGGAATCTGAGAAATTTATGAGTTTTGATATGTCATTCCCCCAATGAGTGGGAGCAATTACTCGAAGTATTTTGCAGAGTGAATAAGAGGGATCTGAGTTATTTTTGAAAAAAATAATTTTTGTTGTTGCTGATCCTGTTATTTCAAGGATAGCCTGATAAAAATATGGGGTTTTTAAAATATCCCATGATATATAAAATCATTTTGATCCAAAATAATTTTATAGTGCCAAAAAAGGGTCCTTGTTAAAAATTCCTTTTTCAAGCGTTGCAATGTTTTGAAAAAACGGTTTTATGAAAAAATTAGGAGCGGGTTTGTAACGACCCGTTTGGTCGTTTAGCACTTTAAAACTACGAAAATGGTATGGGACTATAGGATATTTAATATGTGTTTTCTTTATAGATGATATGGTGCAAATTTTTTATTAAATGAGTGAGTGGGCCAAGCCCACTACCACGTTTGGTAGGGCAAAAACGCAGAAAAGAAAAGAAAAGAAAAAGGGGGAGGGGAAAAACGAGTACAGCCGCCAAACAAAGAGAAAGAGAGAAACCCTAGCAGCTTCTGGTCGGTTTTTCACGAATTCCGGCAAGCTCAGGCATCTTCAGACAATGTCATTGGTGCCAATAGATTCACCATCTCAACGTCGTCATTTCTACACCTCTCTTTCTATTCGATTCGACTCCTACAACAACAACACCCAGATCGAAAACCTCAAAACCTCAAAACCCTAGGCGCCGCTGGTCAAATTCCGGCCAACTGAGGAATATTCGACGAACGGGAGTGGTACCATTATCAGCGTCCTCAGGCCGATCTATTGCACCCACTCTCACCTTTCGATTCATCCCCAAACGTCGGGTCGACCATTTGGATTTTTCGGTTAGGTTTGAGGGTTTCTCCGATCGTTACATGCAACGTTGAAGGCTGTGGGTTGTGTCATTGAGTTCGTCTTGCTCGTAGCTACAATTTGATACCAACCACGTGCCTCAATTTATCTTACATTGCAATTCGCCATTGTTGCACCTTTGTGCTCACTGTTGATGCCAGAAATGGCGATTCATTCCGGGCGCTTCCATTGATCTTTGCCGATCCATAGCTAATGATTTTCCCACGCTACCACAGCCACAACGCAACAATTCACTATCTTTGGATGAAAATAGTATTTTCCGACGTAAGCGGCGTCGCGGTGTCTGATTCTTTGAAATTGCGATCGGCAACTTCGATGCTACTCTGGCGGCTCAACAATACTCTCGAGCGATCAGCAGAATTCGATCCACGGAAATTTTGCAAGGAATGTGGGCCCCACTTCTACCCAATACAGTCATCCGACACCTCAGCTAGCACCAAAACAGATTTTAAGCGTTCAGAGACTCTATGCAAAGGGAAGGTATCTGTTTGATTGTTCGTGGCACCCGCTCGGTATTGAGGTAGGTTATGGTTTACTTTAGTTAGACTCTGATTAGAGAATCGTATGTAGTTGTATCAAGTGACAGGGATAACATGATAGGCCTTCGGGTATGAAGTGGAGATAAGTTACAATTACGTTGGTTTCGTCAGCTGTTATATGGGCTTGTCGCCATATGTGTTATTTTCTGTGATTATCACCTGATTGCATCTCCGTTGCATAATGGCTCACTTGTCTTGTGAAATAAAAGAATTGTGATGTTGATAATTGAACATAGGACATTGATAGGACTTGTACTTGTCGATTATATATTTGTGATATGTGTTGAGACTGATATCATGTCTGTCATACTTGTTTTTGTATATTATTGTTTTGACGATATTGATAAACTCCGAGGTTTCTGTCGGAGATTGAGAGTGATTGATAAACTCCGAGGTTTTTGCCAGAGATTGAGAGTGATTGATAACTCCGAGGTTGCTATCACAGATTGAGAGTGATTGAGCAACTCCGAGGTCCTTGCCGGAGATTGCGAGTGATTGATAGCCTCCGAGGTTTTAGCCGGAGAGCACGAGTGGTACATGGACTTCACGGGTCCCCCATGGGTCATGGATTTGAGGCACTGCCTTAGTATGTGTGTACAAGAGTGGAGTGAGGGAGAGGTGACTATTGCATTGCATTGCATTCATCCACTCTTAGTTTTAAGTTTTTTAACTGCTCATTTGGTGAAGTTATATCTGTCTTAGTTGATTACATATACACTTTACTTGTATATGATATGTGACCATGCCTGTGTGCCCTATGTGCTACTTGTAGGTTTCAACTTCTTCATGTGTTATCTAATCATTGTCGGCCTATGTTGCTTACCGGTACTAGTGTTGTAATGATACTACTCTTGCTGCACTTTTGTTGAGTGCAGAGTACGATCCAGGTTCCTGCTCTACGCCCCGTGGCTGATTCGCAAGGGTGATATCTTCAGTCATTCAGGGTGAGCTACTTGATCATCTGTGGCCCCTGAAAGGCTTCCTAGTTGATTCCATTTTCGTTGTTATTTGACAGACAGTATGTAGCCTTCGGACATTTTTCAGACTTTTATTCCAGACCATGTTTAGTGCTCTTGTACCTTTTTATCAGATTTTGGGAAATTAAGTGTTTAAGATTTATAATTTCTTTTTCTTTATGTATTTTTCCGCTGATTTAACTTGTTAATGAGAACGTGGTTCGCCTACTCGGGGGAATATGGTAGGTGCCATCACGACTCATGAGTGGGGCCGTGACAGGTTTTTTGGGCACTTGTGGTGTCACAATTTGATTTTTTGAAAATTGTTTTTGAGAAAGGTTTTTTGAAAATTCTTCTTTCTCAAGTTTGGTATTTAAAAATTCATTTTGAGAAAGGGTTTTTAAAGATTCTCCTTTCTCGATTTTTGTAGCAAAATTAGAGATTTGTTTCTCTAATTTTTCTTCGACAACTTCTTCTTTAGGAATTTGCAGTTGTCTTAGTGCCTGTTGTAACTCCAAGGATTTTGCAAGGAGCTGAAAGAGGTTTTCAGCAGTTAATTCTTGTGCCGCATTTGTTGCCTTTTCCTGGGTATTCTCTGTGTTACTGGTATCTTCTTCTTCTTCTTTCATAACCGCATCGTACCAGGACATGAGTTTTTCTGTTAAGATTTGTGTTGGAGATTTTTCTTCTTTTACTAGCTTGGGAATGATATTTTGGGGTTTTTTGGGAGCCATAGAATTTGTTTGTTGTTCTTCGGGTGCAACAGCTGGGGTATTTATTATTGGAAGGTTCTCCTCTTTCCTTTTCTAGAGTAAGACTCCACACACTGCCTGTGTACACCATTGTCCTCCTTCCTAGATATTTTGTCATTGTAGCCCAGACACCAATTATTTGGAAAATGGTAGGACATTTCCTTGATGTGGCTATTGTCAGGGATTTGGTGGCCTTTTATAGGGATTTGGAGGAAATCACGGGCCAAGATTTCAGGATAAAATTCTTTAAGAATAGTTTTACAGAAAATATATTTTAATGCAGAATTTTGAAAACATGCATAATTTGGAGAAATAAACTTAAAATCAGAAGTATACTTGTTTCTTATTTCTCCTAAGGAAAAATTGTTTTTTAATTCTTGTAAATAATACGATTTTTCTTTATGTATTGAACAAGTTTTTTTGAGATTGTGATCTTTTGTTTTTGGTATCGTTAGAAACTGGAATTTTAATTTTTTCTTATTAATTTTAAATGACACAAATTCATTTCCACTTTATAAGGGGTGATCAGATTCATAAATGGTGTTCCAAAGATTACGGAATTGTGAATTTCTTTAACTAGAACAAATGATTTGCTATGGAAATTTTATTATTTATGATTGATGCTTTGGTTTTATAATTAATTTCTAGTTTAGAATCATTAGCTGCTGCTAATGAATCCTGGTTTCTTTCTAGGAATTTGTCAGGTATTATACCGATTTTTATACAATTTAAGTCTGTGCATGTGTCAAAGAGGGAAACAATTGTTATTTTAAAATTATCTGAAAATTCTAGTGTTATTTTGATTAAGTATTTCTTTGTTGTTATTTGTCTTAATACTGTTAGAAAATCTTCCGGGACTTCATCTAGATTTTCTATTTCGTTTTCAACATTATTATCTTGTTCTATGGGATTTTCTGAATAGGATCTTTCCGAGTCGACATTTCTTGGAATGTGGTTTTGTTTTGCACTATTTGAAAGAACACTTTTTATTAGTTCTGAATCTTTTTTTGCTCTCTTTCTTTTAATTCTTTTACTTCCAGTTTTACCTGAATTACTTGTTTTTGTAATTCTTGAATGATTATTTCTTTTATTTTCTTACCCTTTTCTAAGATTTTTGTTAAGTTGTATTTTCTAGAAGTATTTTGTAATACGGTGTTTTAATTTCTTTCTTTTCTTGTGTAAAGGTTTTTAGGAGTTTATTAAGTATTCTTTTTGGTGTTGGGTATCGATGTGTTTAATCATATCTATCATAAATTCTTGATCTTCGGTTAAGACACATATTCATTTTTCTGTAGCTTTTTCAGGTTTTTCAGTAAAACTACTCATGACTAATTCATCTACCTGGAGTGGTTTGGTATCTTCTGATGAAAGAGAGAAACAGTCAGGGTCTGACTGGCCTGACTCAGAATCAGAGTAATCTACTAGTAGATTGGAGATTTTTTTAGTAGTATCTTTGTCGAGATTTAATTCTTGTAGTTTTTTATTCAATCTACAGTATTTTGATGTATGTCCATTTTTATTACATTTGTAACATGTCAGATTTTTGTAATTAAAATTATTTCTTTTTGAATTTCTATTATTTTTGTAACAATTATTTTTATAAGGATTTTTTTAATAATCTTTGTTATATTTATAATCATTTGTAGGTTTTTTGTTGGATTTATAAGTTTCGCTACGGTCTCCTTCGTAGGTTTTGGAATTTTCCATGGTATCTAGTTCGAACTGTTTGCAAAAAGTACCTAATTCACATTTTGATCTCCTTAATTCTTCCTTAAGGTGTTTTTGTAATTTTAGGTCTTGACAGATTTTTAATCCCTCTTGTTGAGTCACACAGACTAATTCTCCGTATGTAAATTCATCGTAGGGTATTATTTGTTTTCCACAATTTTCTTTAATTTTATTCCTAACCTTTTCTCCCAAGAGGGTTGGTAATCCGGCTAAGAATTTTTCTTTCTAGAATGGTTGGCTAGAATCTTCTCTAACCATTATTCTAGTTAAGAAGGTATTTTTTTATACCATTGAAAATCACTTAATTTTTTGCATTATAAATTTGAAAGTAATTCAGCATTTTTGTTTTTAAGATGTGTAGAATCACCTATGAAATTTAAAGATATTGTTAGTATCAAGGTTGATACTGCATCTTGTATAGGTTCTCCTAGTTCATTTAGTATTGGTATTCCTTCTTCATCGCTTTTTATAGCATTTAAGATATCTTCTTTTTGTTGGTTAGTGAGATAATGATCCCACCATCCTTTTAGTTGACCTGAGAATCCTGCGATTAGCAGTTCTGCAGAGGTCTTATCTAGGACATCCTTTTGTGTTTGGTAGGCATTTGATGCCATTGTCATTTGTTGGAGGAAGCTGAGGATATTGTATTCAGTCATTCCATCTAGGTTCCAATTATAAATGGAAGCGACATTATAGCGGGATTGAGCTAGGGGTTATATTATTCCTAGGTCTGGAGCAGGAATTATTTGTAACCCTGGGGCTATTTGTAACCCTTGTACGGGTTGTTGTTCTCAATTCATATTATTTATGAGGGGTTTTTTGAATTGTTCTAAGGTCTCACTGCTTTCGGATTTATATGTTAATGTGGTTATACTATTATTAATAGTGGGGTCTGTTGTTTTAAGAAAGGGGTATCCTATGAAGTTTTGAGAGGAGTATATTTCAAACCAATCAAACAAGGGAATATTAATTTTATTTTCTTGCACAAATTCGTAGAATTTGTCTTATATTTGTTTTCTCGTTTTTAGGAATTTTTTGAAAACCAAATTCTTTTTTCCGAATTGTGTTCTTCGTAGAATTCTTTTTGTAGTAAGTTTTTATTAATTTGGAATTTTTTTTTCTAAAACTTTAATTTCATTTGCTAAGTCATTGTGGGTTATTGAAGAATATGTTGGACTTGTAGGTTCTTGGTCGTCCATCTTTTCTTTAACAGTGGAATTTATATATACTGGTCTGGGTATTTGATTTGTGTAATCTACGTTTGTTAGATTCGTAGATCTGACTGGTGTATTTATTATTGAAGGGATTTGTGAGACTCTTCCTAAGTCTAGGGTCTCTTCGGAACTTGTATCTTCGTATCTATTAATCATAGATCTTCTTATAATGAGAGACTGACCCTACCATCTTGGTATTGAGTTATTTCTCTAAGATGGGTATTTGGTTGGTCAGATTCTAAGGGTTCAGGTTTAACTACACCTTGCAGGATCCATTCTTCTGGTAGGTTAATATTTTTCCATGTAATAGGTCGTGGTATTACTGTGTTAGATTTAGAAAGATCTGTTTGTAAAAGAAGGGTTTCACCTTTCTTACTATAGTATCTGACCTTTGTGGCAGAAGCAGAAGTCACAACTTTATAATGAATTCTAAAAATTAATGCTACAGGAATAGATCCTTCAAGCATCTGGTAATTGTGTGTCTTAATCTGTAACACCAGTGATTTTTGGATATTTTTATTATTTAAAGAAATTGAAAAGTTTGGATAACAATCGAAATATATTGGTCCTGTGCAGAGACTGGACTCAACCGAACTTAACAGGGAATCTTCGAAGTTTGTGAATCTTGCATCTCTTAAGATAGCAAGGATTGAAGTGTTTAATCATTCTTTAGTAAGGGATTTTATCCCTACTTGGACTAAACCAATGTGTATGTTTTTATAATTTCTTTCTCTATGTTTTTTCAAGGAATTTTGAGAAAGTAACTGAATAGTTTCAAAGGGTTTTGTCAATTGGATATCTCCTTCTTCCGTTTTAATAGTGAAATCTGTCCTGAAGAATTGATATTGGAATTTTTGTAAATTTGATTTCTATTTACTTTTGGTATTTTCCAATTATCTATTGATTTTTCAAAATCTTGTATAACGATTTCTTTGGAATTTATTGTCTTCTTTGAATCCATGGAAGAAGATGATCCAAAATCATAAGAAGTAGTTCTATAGAGAAACGACTCCATGTATATGGAATCCTAGTTCAGAAACCCTTACCTTCCTACAACCCCCACCGAGACAGTATACCTATGGGTGTTTGTCTGCCTTACACACGAGGACTTACGGTAACCCTGCAGTCTGATTGCTCGGAATTCTGGAATTTTTCCAACTCAGAAGGCTCATCCGTGGACGAGTTTATCGGGGAATTCGAACAGGGATTTCACCTGATCTGAATATCATATCTCTCTTTATCTCTACCCTTTATGGCTCTGATACCAAGTTAGGCCGAGGATCTAAAGAGTATAATAAATAGGGAAGGAACATGTATATAAGAGATTGAATAATTAAAAGATAATTAAATAATATGGTAAGTAAAAGAAGATTAACTTACAAACTAAGGTTCCAAGTTATGGAAACCATAATTCAAAGGTTCTGCAGGAATTTAAAGGAATTTAAAGTAGGTGGTAGAACCAACCATAGATTTAAATGCAGTAGGTGGTAGAACCAACCATGATGCGGGTATATAAATAATTTAAAAACGTGAATTTAAATGCAAGAATTTAAAGAACATGAATGTTTAAAAGATTTAGGAGGTAGTACCATCCATAATTATTTTATTCAAAACTTTAAAATACTTACAAGGAGTTTAATTCCGAACGGTGTATTGTTCATATGATATGAGTCATATGGGTCATATGAATCATATGGGACATATGAAGGTATTTTTGGGAATTTAGGAATTTCGGGTAAGGTATTTTGAGGAGTTTGATCTTCATAGACTCCCCGAGGTCATATGAAGAAGAAATTTGGGAATTAAGTAACTAATCTACTAAGGGGATAGACTGAAAGAACTTCAAAATTTTAGAGAGAAGGAAGAGATTAGAAACTAAGGAAAGAAAAAGCTTGTCTAACTAAGGGAGAGAGGTTCTCCTTTTGTAGGAGAATTACAAAGTGAGAATTTACTATTACAAATAATAATTTAATAATTAAACTATTCATCCGAGTGCAGAATGACGTCATGCATGACCTCATTGTTTTTTGTCTTTATCTCGAATCTGCTTTTATTATTTGGGCATTTATTTTTGTCGGAAACTTTTGTCAATTATTCCTCCAGGATTTTCGGTATTTTCATGGCATCATCTAGAATCCACTGTTGCAAAAAATATGACTGTCTTCGTTCTCGATTCTGGGATCTTCCTCTTCTGTCGAAGAGCTTTGTTTTGATGGTGATGGTACAAATTTTTGAATTATGGCTTGCATTTCTTCTGGAGTTTTAGCCTACACAAGCATTGAGGCCATCTGGGATTTTTGTGAAAGGAACTGGGTATGCTCCTTTGATTGGAATGACGCATGTGGTGTATGTGGAGGCCCCTGTAAAGGAATGTGTTTATTATCATCTAGCCATTCCTGGAATTTCGGTGGTGTGAGACTCTTTGGTATTTTAAAGTTGTCCCATCATCGGATTTTAAATCTTCTTCGGATGACTGGTATTTTATCATCTGAATAATCTACAACCCATGTAAATACCCATGGTAGATGGAATTTTGTATGAAAAAGGTGTAAGGGTATAAATCTTTTTTCTTCTTCTGAGGGTTTGAACTGGGATTTGAAGAGACTAAAAGATTGAATGACGTCGGATTTTTATATATCCAGGGTTGATCCGAATTGTTCCCACCATGAATTCAACCAAGTGGGAAATGGTGAAGCATCACATGAGGCATCAAAATGGAAAAAACCAAGTGTGGCTTTGGTTGAGATTTTGAACAAAAAAGGAATTGAACTAAGCTTGTTGGTAATCCCAGTAGTTAAAAGGAATATCAAAAAGGGGCTCATTTTTGTGGGAATGTGGGAAATTTATGAGTTTTGATAGGTCATTCCCCCGATGAGTGGGAACAATTACTCGAAGTATTTTGCAGATTGAATAAGAAGGAATTGGGTTATTTTTGAAAAAAATAATTTTGTTGTTGTTGATCCTGTTATTTCAAGAATAGCCTGATAAAAATATGGGGTTTTTAAAATATCCCATGATTTATAAAACCATTTTGGTCCAAAATAATTTTGTAGTGCCAAAAAAGGGTCCTTGTTAAAAAATCCTTTTTCAAGCGTTGCAATGTTTTGAAAAAAATGACTTTATGAAAAACTAGAAGCAGATTTTTTGGGCACTTGTGGTGTCACAATTTGGTTTTTCGAAAATTGTTTTTGAGAAATGTTTTTTGAAAATTCTTGTTTATCAAGTTTGGTATTTAAAAATTCATTTTGAGAAAGGGTTTTTGAAGATTCTCCTATCTCGATTTTTGTAGCAAAATTAGAGATTTTTTTCTCTAATTTTTCTTGGACAACTTCTTCTTTAGGAATTTGCAGTTGTCTTAGTGCCTGTTGTAACTCCGGGGATTTTGCAAGGAGCCGAAAGAGGTTTTTAGCAGTTAATTCTTGTGCCAGATTTGTTGCCTTTTCCTGGGTATTTTCTGTGTTACTGGTATCTTCTTCTTCTTCTTTCATAACTGCATCGTACTAGGATATGGGTTTTTCTGTTGAGATTTGTGCCGGGGATTTTTCTTCTTTTACTAGCTTGGGAACAATATTTTGGGGTTTTTTGGGAGCCATGTAATTTGTTTGCTGTTGTTCGGGTGCAGCAGTTGAGGTATTTATTGTTGGAAGGTTCTCCTCTTTCCTTTTCTAGAGTAAGGTTTCACACACTGTCTGTGTACACCATTGTCCACATTCACGCATGTCCTTTCTAGATATTTTGTCATTGTAACCCAGACATCAATTATTTGGACAATGGTAGGACATTTCCTTGATGTGGTTATTGTCAGGGATTTGGTGGCCTTTTATAGGGATTTGGAGAAAATCACGGTCCAAGATTTCAGGATAAAATTCTTTAAGAATAAATTTACAGAAAATATATTTTAATGCAGAGTTTTGAAAACATGCATAATTTGGAGAAATAAATTTAAAATCAGAAGTATACTTGTTTCTTCTTTCTCCTAAGGAAAAATCATTTTAATTCTTGTAAATAATAAGATTTTTCTTTATGTATTGAACAAGTTTTTATGAGATTGAGTTCTTTTGTTATAGGTATCATTAGAAACTGGAATTTTAATTTTTTCTTATTAATTTTAAATGACACAAATTTATCTTCCACTTTATAAGGGGTGATCAGATTCATAAATGGTGTTCCTAAGATTACGGAATTGTGAATTTCTTTAACTAGAACAAACGATGTTGCTATGGAAATTTCATTATTTATGATTGATGCTTTGGTTTTATAATTAATTTCTAGTTTAAAATCATTAGCTGCTGCTAATGAATCATGGGTTCTTTCTAGGAATTTATCAGGTATTATACCGGTTTTTATACAATTTAAGTATGCGCCTGTATCAAAGAAGGCAACAGTTGTTATTTTAAAATTATCTGAAAATTCTAGTGTTATTTTGATTAAGTATTTCTTTGTTGTTATTTGTCTTAATACTGTTAGAAAATCTTCTGGGACTTCATCTAGATTTTCTATTTCGTTTTCAACATTATTATCTTGTTCTCTGGGATTTTCTGAATCGGATCTTTTCGAGTCGACATTTCTTGGAATGTGGTTTTGTTTTGCACTATTTGAAAGCACAATTTTTATTAGTTCCGAATCTTTTTGCTATTTTTCTTTTAACTCTTTTACTTCTAATTATACCTGAATTACTTGTTTTTGTAATTCTTGAATTGTTATTTATTTTATTTTCTTGCCTTTTTCTAAGATTTTTGTTAAGTCGTATTTTCTAGAAGTATTTTGTAATACAGTATTTTTAATCTCTTTCTTTTCTGTTGAAAAGGTTTTTAGGAGTTTATTTAAGTATTCTTTTTGGTGTTGGGTATTTATGTGTTTAATCATATCTATCATGAATTCTTGATCTTTGGTTAAGACACATATTCATTTTCTTTTAACCTTTTCAGGTTTTTCAGTTGAACTATTCGTGACTAATTCATCTACCTGGAGGGGTTTATTATCTTCTGATGAAAGAGAGAAATAGTCGGGGTCTGACTGGTCTAACTCAGAGTCAGAGGAATCTATTTGTAGATTAGAGATTTTTAGTAGTATCTTTGTCGAGATTTAATTCTTGTAGTTTTTATTCATTCTACAATATTTTGATGTATGTCCTTTTTATTACATTTGTAGCATGTCAGATTTTTGTAATTAGGATTATTTTTTCTTGAATTTCTATTGTTTTTGTAACGATTATTTTTATAAGGATTTTTATAATAATCATTGTTAGATTTGTAATCTTTTGCTGGTTTTTTGTGGTATTTATAAGTTTTGTTACAGTCTCCTTCGCAGGTTTTGGAATTTTTCATGGTATTTGTTTCGAACTGTTTGCAAAAAGTACCTAATTCACATTTTATTCTTCCTTAAGGTGTTTTTGTAATTTTAGGTCTTGACAAATTTTTAATCCCTCTTGTTGAGTTACACAGACTAATTCTCCGTATGTAAACTCATCGTAGGGTATTATTTATTTTCCACAATTTTCTTTAATTTTATTCCTAACCTTTTTTCCTAGGAGGGTTGGTAATCCGGCTAAGAATTTTTCTTTCCAGAATGGTTGGCTAGAATCTTCCCTAAGCATTATTCTAGTTAAGAAGATATTTTTATACCATTGAAAATCACTTAATTTTTTGCACTTTAAATTTGAAAGTAATTCAGCATTTATTTTTATGATGTGTAGAACCTATGAAATTTAAAGATATTGTTAGTATCAAGGTTGATACTGCATCTTGTATAGGTTCTCCTAGTTCATTTAGTATTGGTATTCCCTCTTCATCGATTTTTATAGCATTTAAGATATCTTCTTTTTGTTGGTTAGTGAGATAATGATCCCCCCATCCTTTTAGTTGACCTGAGAATCCTCCGATTAGCAGTTCTACAGAGGTCTTAACTAGAACATCTTTTTGTGTTTGGTAGGCATTTGCTGTCATTGTCATTTGTTGGAGGAAGCTGAGGATATTGTATTCAGTCATTCCATCTAGGTTCCAATCATAAATGGAAGCGACATTATAGCGGGATTGAGCTAGTGGTTTTATTATTCATAGGTCTGGAGCAGGAATTATTTGTAACCCTGGGGCTATATGTAGCCCTTGTAGGGGTTGTTGTTCCCAATACATATTATTTATGAGGGGTTTTTTGAATTGTTATAATGTATCACTGCTTTCGGATTTACATGTTAATGTGGTATACTATTATTAATAGTGGGTCTGTTGTTTTAAGAAAGGGGTATCCTATGGAGTTTTGAGAGGAGTATATTTCAAACCAATAAAAAAAAGGGATATTAATTTTATTTTCTTGCACAAATTTGTAGAATTTGTCTTGTATTTGTTTTGTCGTTTTTAGGAAATTTTTGAAAAACCAAATTCTTTTTCCGAATTGTGTTCTTCGTATAATTCTTTTTGTAGTAATTTTTTATTAATTTGGAATTCTTTTTCTAAAACTTTATTTTCATTTGCTAAGTCATTGTGGGTTATTGAAGAATATGTTGGACTTGTAGGTTCTTGGTCGTCCATCTTTTCTTTAACCGTGGAATTTATATATACTGGTCTGGGTATTTGATTTGTGTAATCTACGTTTGTTAGATTTGATTGATCTGATGTAGAGTACCTAGGTTTTATTTTGACTGGTGTATTTATTATTGAATGGATTTGTGAGACTCTTCCTAAATCTAGGGTCTCTTCGAACTTGTATCTTCGTATCTATTACTCATAGATCTTCTTAAAAATGAGAGACTGTCCCTACCATCTTGGTATTGGGTTATTTCTCTAAGAGGGGTATTTGGTTGCTCAGATTCTAAGGGTTCAGGTTTAACTACACCTTCCAGGATCCATTCTTTTGGTAGGGTAATATCTTTCTATCTAATAGGTCGTGGTATTAATGTGTTAGATTTAGAAAGATCTGTTTGTAAAAGAAGGGTTTCACCTTTCTTACTATGGTATCTGACCTTTGTGGAAAAAGCAGAAGTCATAGCTTTATAATGAATCCTAAAAATTAATGCTACAGGAATTGATCCTTAAAGCATCTGGTAATTGTGTGTCTTAATCTGTAAGACAAAGGATTTTTGGATATTTTTATCATTCAAAGAAATTGAAAAGTTTGGGTAACAATCGAAAGAGATTGGTCCTGTGCAGAGACTGGACTCAACCGAACTTAACAGGGAATCTTTGAAGTTTGTGAATCTTGCATCTCTTAAGATAGCAAGGATTGAAGTGTTTAATCTTTCTTTAGTAAGGGGTTGTATCCCTACTTGGACTAAACCAATGTGTATGTATTTATAATTTCTTTCTCTATATTTTTCAAGGAAGTTTGAGAAAGTAACTGAATAGTTTCAAAGGGTTTTGTCAATTGGATATCTCTTTCTTCCATTTTAATAGTGAAATTTGTTTTGAATAATTGATATTTGGATTTTTTGTAAATTTGTTCTCTATTTACTTTTGGTGTTTCTCAATTATCTATTGATTTTTCAACATCTTGTATAACGATTTCTTCGGAATTTATTATCTTCTTGAATCCCTAGAAGAAGATGATCCAAAATCATAAGAAGTAGTTCTATCGACAAACGGATCCATGTATATGGAATCCAAGTTCAGAAACCCTTACATTCCTACAACCCCCACCGAGACAGTATACTTATGTGTGTTTGTCTGCCTTACACACGAGGACTTACGGTAACCCTGCGGTCTGATCGCTCAGAATTCTAGGATTTAACCAACTTAGAAGGCTCATCCGTGGATGAGTTTATCAGGGAATCCAAACAGGGATTTCACCTGATCTGGATATCATATCTCTCTATATCTCTACCCTTTATGGCTTTGATACTAAGTTATGGAAATCATAATTCAAAGGTTCTGCAGGAATTTAAAGGAATTAAAGTGCAGGAATTTAAAAGTAGGCTGATGAACCGGCCATAGATTTATAATTTAATTGCAGTAGGTGGTAGAACCAACCATGTTGCAGTATTTAAATAATTTAAAAACGTGAAATTAAAAACAAGAATTTAAAGAACATGAATATTTAAAAAGATTTAGGAGGTAGTACCATCCATAATCATTTTATTCAAAAACTTTAAAATACTTACAAGGACTTTAATTCCGAACGGTATATTGTTCATATGATATGAGTCATATGGGTCATATGAATCATATGGGACATATGAAAGTATTTTTGGAAATTTAGGAATTTCGGGTAAGGTATTTTGAGGAGTTTATCTTCATAGACTCCCCGAGGTCATATGAAGAAGGAATTTAGGAATTTTTAACTAATCTACTAAGGGGATAATCTGAAAGATCTTCAAAACTTCTAGAGAGAAGGAAGAGAATTAGAAACTAAGGAAAGAAAAAGCTTGTCTAACTAAGGGAGAAGGGTTCTCGAATCTGCTTTTACTATTTGGGTATTTATTTTTGTCGAGAACTTTTGTCAATTATTCCTCCGGGATTTTCGGTATTTTCTTGGCAGCATCTAGAATCCACTGTTGCCAAAAATAGGTCTGTCTTCGTTCTCGATTCCGGGATCTTCCACTTCTGTTGAAGAGCATTGTTTTGATGGTTATGGTGCAAAATTTTGAATTATGGCTTGCATTTCTTCTGGAGTTTTAGTCGACGCAAGCATTGAGGCCATCTGGGATTTTTGTGAAAGGAACTGGGTATGCTCCTTTGATTGAAATGGCGCATGTGGTGTCTGTGGAGGCCCCTGTAAAGGAATGGGTTTATTATCATCTTGAATCCACTGTTGCCAAAAATAGTCATATTTAATTTCATAATCATCCAAGTGCAGAATGGCGTCATGCATGACTTCATTGTTTTGGTGGTGTGAGCTCTTTGGTATTTTAAAGCTGTCCCACCATCGGATTTTAAATCTTCTTCGGATGACTGGTATTTTATCATCTGAATAATCTACAAACCATGTAAATACCCATGGTAAATGGAATTTTGTATGAAAAAGATGTAAGGGTGTAAATTTTTTTTCTTCTTCTGAGGGTTAGAACTGGGATTTGAAGAGGCTAAAAGATTTAATGACTTCGGGTTTTTGTATATCCAGGGTGGATCCGAATTGTTCCCACCATGAATTCCACCAAGTGGAAAATTGTGAAGCATCACATGAGGTATCAAAATGGAAAAGCCAAGTGTGCATGTAGTTGGGATTTTAAATAAAAAAGGAATTGAACCAAGCGTGTTGGTAATCCCAGTAATTAAAAGAAATATAAAAAAGGGCTCATTTTTGTGGGAATGTGGGAAATTTATGAGTTTTGATAGGTCATTCCCTCAATGAGTGGGAGCAATTACTCGAAGTATTTTGCAGATTGAATAAGAGGGATCTGTGTTATTTTTGAAAAAAATAATTTTTGTTGTTGTTGATCCTGTTATTTCAAGGATAGCCTGATAAAAATATGGGGGTTTTAAAATATCCCATGATTTATAAAACCATTTTGATCCAAAATAATTTTGTAGTGCCAAAAAAGGGTCCTTGTTAAAAAATCTTTTTTCAAGCGTTGCAATGTTTTGAAAAAACGGTTTTATGAAAAAATTAGGAGCGGGTTTTTTCGGCACTTGTGGTGTCACAATTTAATTTTTTGAAAACTGTTTTTTGAAAATTCTTCTTTCTCAAGTTTGGTATTTAAAAATTCATTTTGAGAAAGAGTTTTTGAAGATTCTCCTTTCTCGATTTTTGTAGCAAAAATGGAGATTTTTTCTCTAATTTTTCTTGGACAACTTCTTCTTTAGGAATTTGCAGCTGTCTTAGTGCCTGTTGTAACTCCGGGGATTTTGCAAAGAGCTGAAAGAGGTTTTCCACAGTTAATTCTTGTGCCGAATTTGTTGCCTTTTCCTGGGTATTTTTTGTGTTACTGGTATCTTCTTCTTTCATAACCGCATCGTACCAGGACTTGGGTTTTTCTGTTGAGATTTGTGTCGGGAATTTTTCTTCTTTTACTGGCTTGGGAACGGTATTTTGGGGTTTTTTGGGAGCCATGAATTTGTTTGCTGTTGTTCGGGTGCAGCAGCTGGGGTATTTATTGTTGGAAGGTTCTCCTCTTTCCTTTTCTGGAGTAAGGCTCACACTGCCTGTGTACACCATTGTCCACATTCACGCATGTCCTTCCTAGATATTTTGTCATTGTAGCTTAGACACCAATTATTTGGACAATGGTAGGACATTTCCTTGATGTGGCTATTGTCAAAGATTTGGTGGAAATCACTGGCCAAGATTTCAGGATAAATTCTTTAAGAATAATTTTACAGAAAATATATTTTAATGCAGAGTTTTGAAAACATGCATAATTTGGAGAAATAAATTTAAAATCAGAAGTATACTTGTTTCTTCTTTCTCCTAAGGAAAAATCGTTTTTTAATTCTTGTAAATAATAAGATTTTTCTTTATGTATTGAACAAGTTTTTATGAGATTGAGATCTTTTGTTTTTGGTATCATTAGAAACTGGAATTTTAATTTTTTTCTTATTAATTTTAAATGACACAAATTCATTTTCCACTTTATAAGGGGTGATCAGATTCATAAACGGTGTTCCTAAGATTACAGAATTGTGAATTTCTTTAACTACAACAAACGATATTGCTATGGAAATTTCATTATTTATGATTGATGCTTTGGTTTTATAATTAATTTCTAGTTTAGAATCATTAGCTACTGCTAATGAATCCTGGGTTCTTTCTAGGAATTTGTCAGGTATTATACCGGTTTTTATACAATTTAAGTATGCGCCTGTGTCAAAGAGGACAACAACTGTTATTTTAAAATTATCTGAAAATTCTAGTCTTATTTTTATTAAGTATTTCTTTTGTTGTTATTTGTCTTAATACTGTTAGAAAATCTTTCGGGACTTCATCTAGATTTTCTATTTCATTTTCAACATTATTATCTTGTTCTATGGGATTTTCTGAATCAGATCTTTCCGAGTAGACATTTCTTGGAATGTGGTTTTGTTTTGCACTATTTGAAAGCACAAATTTTATTAGTTCCGAATCTTTTTCCTGTCTTTCTTTTGATTATTTTACTTCCAGTTTTACCTGAATTACTTGTTTTTGTAATTCTTGAATGGTTATTTCTTTTATTTTCTTACCCTTTTCTAAGATTTTTGTTAAGTCGTATTTTCTAGAAGTATTTGGTAATACAGTGTTTTTAATTTCTTTCTTTTCTTGTGTAAAGGTTTTTAGGACTTTATTTAAGTATTCTTTTTGGTGTTGTGTAACGACCCGTTTGGTCGTTTAACACTTTAAGACTACGAAAAGGGTATGGGACTTTAGGGTATTTAAATTATTGGATTTTGATATACAATCTGGGCAGAATTTTAATTAAATAAATAAAGTGGGCCAAGCCCACTACCCTTGGTAGGGCGACGCAGAAAAACAAAAGAGGAAATTGCCCAGAGAAAATTTGAAAAATGCGGGTGAACAGTAACCCGCCGTGAACAGTGAAATCGGCGGTTCTTCGCCATTTTCGGTCAACACGAGAATCCAATGGGGGCGAGACATATGCCAAAAGTTTTGTCTCGTCGAGTCTGTTATTTCCATACCAACCCCGACCCTTAATTCTTCCTATATCGCTGGGAATTTTAGATTTAAATTCTGACGACACTGTTCATCGTCTTCCCCGACGGGTTTTTGCATTTTCCGGCAGATTCCGACAACTGCAGGGAATGGCGTTGGCACCAATATTATCACCGTTTCCTTTCCGTCATTTGGACACCCCACACAAATCTAGATTCTCACTAAATCATCGAAACACCAAAATCTAAAATCACAAAACCCTAGCCGCCGCAACACGTTTTCTGGCAAACTGAGCCACTGTCGACGTCTGTGGGTGGTACCACTATATTCACCATCACCACGCCATCAATTTACACCCACCCATGTTCGTCAATTCGTCCCCATTCATCGGATCGACCACTATATTTTACCAATCGTATTTTTGGATTTTTCGGCCAATACAGTGATCGGCGACGACTGGAGTAACATCACTGAGTTCGTATTGATCTTACCCACATTTCTCAACCAACCACGTGCCTCAATTCTTCCTATTTCGAATTTCACCATTAGAGTTTCTTCAAGCTTCAATAACGACGACATCCATAGCTGCTGCTGCGACTGGAGAGCCTCCTTGGTTTGATTGTTCGTGGCACCCACTCGACATTGAGGTAGGTTATGGTTTAATTTAGTTAGACTCTGATTAGAAAATCATATGTAGTTGTAGGAAGTGACAGGGATAGCATGATAGGCCTTCGGGCATGAAGTGGAGATGAGTTACAATTACGTTGGTTTCGTCAGCTGTTATGTGGGCTTGTCGCCATATGTGTTATTTTCTGTGATTATCACCTGATTGCATCTCCGTTGCATAATGGCTCACTTGTCTTGTAAAACAAAAGAATTGTGATGTTGATAATTGAACATAGGACATTGATATGACTTGTACTTGTCGATTATATATTTGTGATATGTGTTGAGACTGATATCATGCCTGTCATACTTTTTTTTATATTATTATTTTGATGATATTGATAAACTCCGAGGTCTTTGCCGGAGATTGCGATTGATTGATAGCCTCCGAGGTTCTAGCCGGAGAGCATGAGTGGTACATGGACTTCGCGGGTCCCCCATGGGTCATGACTTTGAGGCATTGCCCTTAGCATGTGTGTACAGGAGTGGAGTGAGAGGGGTGACTATTGCATTGCATTGCATTCATCCACTCTTATATTTGACTGATCATTGGTGAACTATATCTGTCTTGATAGATTCTTAATTTCTTTGCACTTTACATGTACATGATATGTGACCATGCCTGTGTGCTTTATGTGCTACTTGTTGGTTTCAACTTCTTCATGCGTTATCTAATCATTGTCGGCCTATGATACTTACCGGTACTAGTGTTGTACTGATACTACTCTTGCTGCACTTTTGTTGAGTGCAGAGGACGATCCAGGTTCCTGTTCTACGCCCCGTGGCTGATTCGCGAGGGTGATATTTTTCAGTCATTCAGGGTGAGCTACTTGATCATCCGTGGCCCCTGAAGGGCTTCTTAGTTAATTCCATTTACTTTTGTTAGTTGACAGACATTATGTAGCCTTCGGGCAATCTTTCAGACTTGTTAGCGCTCTTGTACCCTTTTGACCAGATTTTGGGACGGTCGTAACATTTTTAGGGATTATAAGTGTTTAAGACTTAATAACTTCTTGTTCTTTATATAGTTTCCGCTGAGTTAACTTGTTAATGAGAACGTGGTTCGCCTACTCGGGGGAATAGGGTAGGTGCCATCACGACTCGTGATTTGGGTCGTGACATGTTGGGTATCTATGTGTTTAATCATATCTATCATAAATTCTTGATCCTTGGTTAAGACACATATTTGTTTTCGTTTAGCTTTTTCAGGTTTTTCAGTAGAACTACTCGTGACTAATTCATCTACCTGGAGTGGTTTGTTATCTTCTGATGAAAGAGAGAAATAGTCAGGGTCTGACTGGTCTGACTCAGAATCAGAGGAATCTACTAGTAGATTGGAGATTTTTTTAGTAGTATCTTTGACGAGATTTAATTCTTGTATTTTTTTATTCATTATACAGTATTTTGATGTATGTCCTTTTTTATTACATTTTTAACATGTCAGATTTTTGTAATTAGAATTATTTCTTTTTGAATTTCTATTATTTTTGTAACGATTATTTTTATAAGGATTTTTATAATAATCATTGTTAGATTTATAATCATTTGTAGGTTTTTGTGGGATTTATAAGTTTTGCTACAGTCTCCTTCGCAGGTTTTGGAATTTTCCATGGTATCTGGTTCGAACTGTTTGCAAAAAGTACCTAATTCACATTTTGTTCTCCTTAATTCTTCCTTAAGGTGTTTTTGTAATTTTAGGTCTTGACAGATTTTTAATCTCTTTTGTTGAGTCACACAGATTAATTCTCTATATGTAAACTCATCGTAGGGTATTATTTGTTTTCCACAATTTTCTTTAATTTTATTCCTAACCTTTTCTCCCAAGAGGGTTGGTAATCCGGCTAAGAATTTTTCTTTTCAGAATGGTTGGCTAGAATTTTCTCTAACCATTATTCTAGTTAAGAATGTATTTTTATACCATTTAAAATCACTTAATTTTTTGCATTTTAAATTTGAAAGTAATTCAGCATTTTTGTTTTTAAGATGTGTAGAATCACCTATGAAATTTAAAGATATTGTTAGTATCAAGGTTGATACTGCATCTTGTTTAGGTTCTCCTAGTTCATTTAGTATTGGTATTCATTCTTCATCGGTTTTTATAGCATTTAAGATATTTTCTTTTTGTTGGTTAGTGAGATAATGATCCCACCATCCTTTTAGTTGACCTGAGAATCGCGATTAGCAGTTCTGCAGAGGTCTTATCTAGGACATCCTTTTGTGTTTGGTAGGCATTTGCTGCCATTGTCATTTGTTGTTGAGGATATTGTATTCAGTCATTTCATCTAGGTTCCAATCATAAATGGAAGTGGCATTATAGCGGCATTGAGCTAGGGGTTTTTGTAAACGTGTAAATATAGGAAACAATATATTTCCTACCCATAATTAGAATATTTCTATATATTGTGTAAATATAATTATGGTAAGATTAAGATTCCTCTTTTGTATAGGCTTAGGATTCCTATTGTATAAGGGATGAACATTGTACTCTATATATACCTTGATATTAATGAAAGACTCCCCAAGAGAGATTAATATCATCTTACATGGTATCAAGAGCCTAGAAAGAAAAACCCTAGAATTTTTCTACCAAGCAGCCGCCGCCGCCCTCCCCCCCCTCGGGCATCTCGCCGCAGCGCCTCCCTCCCTCTCCTAAATTCTTGGTTTTTCTTCTCCATTCCTCTATTCTCTAAATGGATACTCAGGATTCTTCCGTTGTCCTTGACGCATCTTCCTCCACAAATCCCACCACCAAGTCATCACCCTATTTTCATCCCGCCCTAACTGTTTCCAATATCAAGAACCATATCCCTATCCTTCTTGATCAAGAAAACAGTCAGTATTCTCCTTGGGTTGAACTGTTTCGCAATCATGCATGTCTCTATAACATGCTTGATCATATTGATGACAAAATTCCGCGCCCTCAGGAGGTTGATGATTCTACTTGGCGTCATCTAGACGCTGACGTCAAACAGTGGATATATGGTAGTATCTCTCAGAATCTGCTCCTTACTATCATGAAATCTGACTCCGCAGCCCTTGACTTATGGAATCGTTTGGAGGAAATTTTTCAGGACAACAAGCATACTCGTGCCGTGTATATGGAAGAACAATTCAACAAAATACGTCTTGAAAACTTCTATAATGTTTCCGAGTACTGCAAGCAGAATAAACTTCTAGCGGATCAACTCTCCAACATCGGCACGCCTGATACTGACGCTAAAATGGTTCTCCAAATGATTGCAGGCCTTACAAAGGGCGAATATGATACTTTGGCCACCATGATCCAACAGGCAGATCCGCTACCAAGTTTTAACAAAGCTCGCTCACAATTGTTGCTCGAAGAAACTCATCGTGCTAAGAAGGATGAGAACGCCCAACATGTGTTAACTGTCGACTCGCAACCCCAAGATCAGACGCCACCGGAAAACTCCCAACAGCGGCAGGGCCGCGGCGGTAAGGGTGGAAAAGGCCTCGGCGGTAGAGGAGGCCGTGGTCGTGGCAAGGGTCGCGGTCAATATCGCAGAACAACTGGGCCGCGACTCGCCGTCATTCGTCTGCAGCCATGATGCCTCCGTCTGACGTCGCGATGCACGATCTGAGGACGCGGCGCCCGATCGAGCCGCGGCGCAGGTCCATTCTGCACTCTACTATGCATGGCGACAATACTTAGTATATGGACTCAGGCGCCACATCTCACGTCACCCAATCTGCAGGTACTATTCCTAAACTGTTTAGTTTAAAGCATCCTCAATATGTTACAGTTGGTAGTGGACAACGCATTCCAGTTAAGGATTATGGTACCTCATACACACAACCTCATCATCCACCATTCTCCTTCAAAAACACCCTATATTCCCCACACATGATTAAGAACCTCATATCTGTCCGCCAATTTACTCGTAATAATTCTGTCTCTGTGGACTTTGACCCTTTTGGTTTTACTGTGAAGGATCTTCATACGGGAACACCTCTTACGAGATGCAATAACACGGGGGATCTTTATCCATTCACCTCCACTTCCGCTGCCAGATCTTGTTCTCCCATCACTCTAGCGGCTATTTCTTCTTCAACATGGCACAATAGACTTGGTCATCCAGGAGTCTCAGTCTTTAATTTTCTTAGAGGCAACAATTTCATTACTTGTAATGGGAAGCTTGTCCAAAATTGTGTTTCTTGTTCTTTAGGCAAACATATTCGTCTTCCATTTAAATCATCTACTAGTGCTACCTTTGCTCCCTTTAATATTATACATGCCGATTTATGGACGTCTCCTATCTCTATTTCTCTCGGTCATAAATACTATCTTGTGTTGCTTGATGATTTTTCACACTATGTTTGGTTATACCCTCTTAAATTTAAATCGGAAGTGTTTGCCAAATTTCTTGAGTTACGCAAGTTCATTCAAACAAAATTTGAAAAAGACATAAAATCATTTCAGTGCGATAATGGTCGTGAATTCAATAACTCTATGTTTCACCGTTTTTGTACCAATAATGGCATGGTTTTTCGTTTCTCCTGCCCTCACACCTCACCACAAAACGGTAAAGCTGAAAGAATCATACGCATTATTAACAACATGATTCGCACCCTATTGATTCATGCCTCCCTCCCTCCATCATTCAGGGTCTATGCTGCTAAAATGTCAGAATACGTTCTAAATATTCTCCCTACTAGCACTCTTCACAATATGACCCCTACCAAAATCCTCTACCATAGAGTCCCCTCCTATGATCATCTATGAATTTTCAGTTGTCTGTGCTATCCCAACATTAGCTCTACCGCCCCTCACAAGCTCGCTCCTAGGTCCACTCCATGTGTCTTATTATGATTCCCGCCGAACCATAGGGGCTATATATGCTATGACTTGTCTACTCGTCAAATTCACATCTCTCGTCATGTCACATTCGACGAGACCACATTCCCGTTTTTGAATCTTCAAAAATTCCAAAAACTGAATTACTCATTCCTTGACGGGCCTGCCATCTCTCCCATCTACATTGAACAACTCGCTTTTTTTGTCCCGTCCTCAGCGCCGCGACCCTGCATTGAGGCGCCGCGCCAAAATTCCTGCGAGTCGGCACCACGGCCTGCGCGAGCGCGCGGCTAAATGTCGAAAAAGATCGCACCTTGCGTCGCGGCTCCTGCTCCCGGCGTCGTGGCGCCTTCGACGACTTCTCCCCTACCCTCTTCTTGTTCGACTTTACCCCCATCTCAGACCCCACTCAGTCACCCACTGTCCCTACTCATCCAATAGAAACTCGTTCAAAGTATGGAATATTTAAACCCAAAGTCCATTTCAACTTGTCTGCCCAAACCATCTCTCCACTTCCAAATAACCCAAAATTGGCCAAACAAGACCCTAATTGGAATGCAGCTATGTATGAGGAATTTAATGCTTTGACTAAACAACACACGTGAGATCTAGTACCTAGACCTGATGGGGTGAATGTAATTCGTTGTATGTGGCTTTTTCGTCACAAATTCATAGACAATGGGGATCTTGAGAGGTATAAGACCCGTCTTGTGGCTAATGGCACAAATCAGTAGGAGGGCATTGATTGTGGAGAGACCTTCAGCCCGGTTGTCAAACCGGGTACCATTCGTGCAGTTTTGAGCATTGCCATGGACAAACACTGGCCGATCCATCAACTTGATGTGAAGAATGCATTCTTACATGGGGACTTGAGAAAAACAGTGTACATGCATTAGCCGTCTGGGTTCACCCATCCAACAGTTCCTCACTATGTGTGTCATCTCCGTAAGTCACTATATGGCCTGAAACAGGCCCCCCGTGTGTGGTATGATCGTTTTGCCAGGTATATCATGCAGATTGGGTTTGTATGTAGCAAAAGTGATACATCACTCTTCATTTTCATCGAGGTAGTAGCACTGCTTACTTATTACTATATGTGGATGATATTGTTCTGACTGCCTCCTCAGATAGATTGAAAAATGAGATTATTTCCTTGCTTAAGTCCGAATTTGCAATGACTGATTTGGAAAAGCTGAGTTATTTCTTGGGGATATCAGTGACCAGGTCTGCCAATCACATGTTCTTGTGTCAGCGTAAGTATGCAGAGGAGATAGTGTACAGGGCTAAGATGGCGAATTGCAAAGTTATGCCTACTCCAGTCGATTCGAAATCTAAGCTCAGTGCTATGGATGGTGCTCCAGTCTCCGATCCTACTCTGTATAGGAGCCTTGCAGGTGCACTTCAGTATCTCACATTTACCAGGCCAGACATTGCTTATGTTGTTCAGCAGGTATGCTTATTCATGCATGCCCCCAGGGAGTCTCACTTCACTGCTCTTAAGCGTATCATTCGATACATTAAGGGCACTCTTGATTATGGTTTGCACCTATACCCCTCTGCGCCAAACAGGTTGCTCTCATATACGGATGCAGATTGGGCAGGGTGTCCGGACACGCGACGCTCCACCTCAGGCTTTTGTGTTTTCTTAGGGGATAATCTGATTTCTTGGTACGCGGCGGCGATCTACCCTATCTAGATCCAAAGGTCGTCGAGTGATCAGGCGTTGCAAATGTAGTAGCTGAGATTTGTTGGCTCAAAAACTTACTGTTAGAACAATGTCCTTTGCGTCAGACATCTATTGTGTATTGTGATAACATCTCTGCCATCTATTTGTCTCATAATTCGGTTCAACATCAACGAACCAAGCACATTGAGATAGACCTACACTTTGTTCGTGAGAAAGTTGTTTTAGGCCATGTGTTACACCTCGTAAGTTAAGACAAGGGTTTAGAACGTCATTAAGGATTGGGATTTCCAATTTTCAAAATTACACATATATTTTACGTGCTAGCACAGATTAATTTTTAGCAATGACGAATGTGGCGCCGGAAAATCTCCTTAGAAATGGTGGTATAAACAAATATATATTTCTCCATTATGAGTTAGTAAGGTATATAAGATACGATGATAAGAAATTAAGGCAATGAGAATCTAGATTAAAAGAAGTGGGATTGTTTTAGTTAATTAAACACTTAGAGGGGGGCTAAAGTGTATTTTATGAAATCTGAAAATTTATAATATTTACCCTAAACTATTTCACTTCTTCCACAAAAAAAAAAGAGAAAGAAGAAGAAGAATTTACTCCTCTCCTCCCTCTCAATTCTGCGAACCCAACCCCAATTTTTAGCCAAGGATTCAAGTTTTTTTATCTCCTTTCTTCCTAGGCAGAATTCCTCCATAGTTCAAGCAAATTTTTACACCACAAAGCAGTGGCGGGACAGTGAGCCAGGCGAAACCTTGATTTTCTCCAGAGGAATTCGAATTTTGAGATAGATTTTTGGGAAGAAAAACATGTTAGAATAATGGGTTATCATAGTGGAGGTGTTGCATGTTGAATTAGAGTTGAAGAAGTGTGAAATTGAAGCCAAAATTGGCCCAAAACAGTGAGGAAATCGGCTGGGCAGTGAGCAGTTTTTTCGGGACTGTTTTGAACAAATTCGAGGTATAAAATTCTTCTTTCATAGTTTAATGAAATTGCATGTTGTTGTAGTTGAAGATATGAATTGGTGTTAAGATGGAATTGGAAATATGAAATGCATGTGATTGTATTAAGGATATATACGCCGATTTAGAACCTATTCTTGGCGTACGTTGGAATTGAGTAATTGTGTTGATATGTTATTACTAATTGCATGTGAAAATTTAGATGAAACCTTGTTGTTTAAAGTTAAAGTTGTTAATTGAAGTTGTTGGAAGATTAATTGGAAAGTAAGGAATTTTGGAAAAGCTTTGGAATTGTAAAATGTTGATATGACCGGAAAGTTGATAGAAATTGTTGAAAATTTCGATAATGTATTACGGACTGAATTAGTGTGTGAATATAAGTTACTACATGCATAATTATTGAGGCAATTATCTATACATGCCTTGAAAGGATTAAAGTATAGAAAAGTGTTAAATTCACATTCTTGAATTGGCGATGTCGTTAAGAGATTGGATTGCCCCATAATAATTCTAACGTGACTAAATGATTGACTAACATGAGAAGTAAACGTAGTAGTTGCCTTGGTTGTTGAAGTTATGGTCTTCCATGGATATAAAGAGAAGGAAGATTATATGATAGCTTGTATGACGTATGTTGGGCTTAACTTAATTATATTCTGGAATAATGTGGATTATTGGTTGGTTGGATTGTTGGTTTGAATTGGATTGTTAGTTGGAGTTGAATTGTTGGTTGATTTGGATTATTGGAAAAATTGTGGATACGCACATAAACAAAGGAAATGCTGCCTAATTTTTTTTAAAGGAATAAGGGAGCCTTTAATCATATAACTTACATTAAAAATCATAGAATTGACGAGCATGTTATTCCTTATTATAGGTTGAAGTACTAGACGTGGAATACCTTAATATCGAGTTGATTAGTTCGCCTAAAAGGTATGTGAGAATATTCTTTCTTTGGCATGATTTTGTGAAAATCCTTTTCCCCGATTTTTGGCACGGCCTTGTGAAAGACTTTCATTTGACTTGATTTTAATAAAAGTACGGCGGGCGTACATGATTTTCTACAGAGTTAATTTGAAAGGAAAATTGTTATGACAAGTGCCTATGATTTCAGTAAAGAGTGTATTATGATGATATTATCAAAAGTCAAAGATGATTTCAAAATTGCATATAGTTGCTCATAATATCTACTCGTGTCGAGTCCTATTACACATTCACCGCGTCTCTCACATAGAGGGCCGGCACTATATAGTATGTTCCGGGTTCGAGTCCCGGCTATTATTATTATATTACTTGGGTTCGAGTCCCAAGCGGGTTTAACTCCCGATTTATTATTATTCCATGGATTAGCTCTCCATGATGCGGGTTCGAGTCCCATGACATTATATTATTCCATATATTTGGGTTCGAGTCCCACGATATACATGCTTACTTGGGTTCGAGTCCCATGATATATTTGTACCTAGACGGGTTCGAGTCCCGTGCTATTATATCCTGAGGATAGAAGATCATGATTTTGGCCTGACTTGCATATTTTGAAAAGAGAAGAACCGATTTTCATTACTCTCATTTGATGGAGTACAGTTATACAGTTAAGTTGAATTCTTACTCGTTTACTGTTTTATGTTGAACTGTTATGATTTCTAGTACAGTATTTTCCAATTCCACATACTTGGTACATCTATCGTACTGACCCCCTTTTTCCGGGGGGCTGCGTTCATGCCCGCAGGTTCAGGTGTTCAGATAGGTGACCCTCCAGCCTAGGATTTACATGCAGCGGTTGGAAGCTCCTTTGTTCCGAGCGGCTATTTTTGGTACAGACCTTTATTTTTTAGACTTATGCATATTTTGGGCACGACGGGGTCCTGTCCCGTCATATGTCAGTATTACACTCTTAGAGGTCTGTAGACAGTTGTGGGTTGGACGTTTGTACCTTATTTTGGGTTTTGATGTTATTATCTCGTGGCAGCCTTGCCGGCTTGCTTATTTTGATTACGCCTTTGTGCACGTGATGTTGGTTGGTGGCAGCCTAGTCGGCTAGCCTATTATGATTGTTGTTTTATTGTTGTTTTGGCAGCCTTGTCGGCTAGCCCATTTTAGGGAAATGTTGTAAAAGCAGCGTTGTGCTGCCGAAATTTCTATAGATCTCTGTATTAGATGGTTTAAGAGTGACAGGTCAGTAATGACGTCCAATTAGGACGTTAGTCGCGGCCCGTCGGGTTGGGTCGTGACAAAAGTGGTATCAGAGCGGTTAGTCCTCGGAATGTCTACAGACCGTGTCTAGTAGAGTCTTGTGTATGAGTATGTTGTGCACCATACTTATACACAGGAGGCTACCAGACATTTATGATTGTTTCTATTCTTCCATATCTTAGATCGTCCTATAGAGCTGTGTTATTAGGATGATCCGTTTTCTGATAGTTTACTATGTTTACAGCTATGCCTCCGAGGAAGGCGCCCATGGCCCGGAAGGGCAAATCTACAGCAGGGGACTCTAGTCGGGTACGGAGAGCTACCAGGTCCCGCACGCGGTCTACTCCTGAGAGTGTGCCCCCGACGACGAGTTCTGCCTCGTCACCAGTTCTAGAGGCTCCCTCTCGGGGGGCAACATCACCCGTATCCGAGACTCCAGTACCTGAGCCTTCAGTTCCCAGACAGGGGCACAAGATGGAGATTTGAGAGAGACAGTCCAGTTATTGGCAAGGATAGTGGCGGGACAGGTTCATAGGCAGGAGCCGACAGTTAACCCCAGGGCAGACAGTTTGAGGGTTAGAGATTTCCTGAGTTGCAGTCCGCCGGAGTTTTACGGGTCAAGGCCCGAGGATGATCCTCATGAGTTCATCCGCCAGACGCAGAGGACATTGAGGGTGATCCGGGCTTCAGAGACTGAGTCAGTTATATTGGCCTCATACCGGTTGCGCGATATAGCAGTCAACTGGTTTGAGTCCTGGGAGTTGTCTAGGGGCGAGGGTGCTCCTCCTGCAGTATGGGATGAGTTTTCAGAAGCATTCCTTGGCCACTTTCTGCCTCCAGAGATGAGACGGGCAAGAGTCGACAGGTTTCTACAGTTGCGACAGAATGGGAGGACGGTTAGAGAGTATAGCTTGGAGTTCGACTCCTTGGCCCAGTACGCACCTACTATGGTAGCAGACATGGCAGATAGGGTACACCATTACGTGATGGGGTTAGACCACTATCTTATTGATGGGTGCATGACAGCAGCGCAGCAGCCAAGCATGGATATTGCTCGTATTCAGGCATTTGCGCAGGGAATCGAGGAGCGCCACAAAAGGAGACGGTTGGATAGAGACCATGGGAGGAGCCAAAGATAAGAGGCCGATCACTGGTTTTCGGTGATTTCGAGCGGGCAGCCTCAAGAAGATACCTGTATTCCTCCCAGCCAGCACAGAGTGCTCCTTCACAGTCTTCAGGTAGGAGGTATGACCGTCCGGGGTTCGGTCAGAGTTCTAGAGCTTCGGGTTCACACATGTCTCGGGTTCCTAGTCAGGCGAGGCCACCTTTGCCTCGGTGTGATCGATGTGGTAGGACCCATTTTGGGGAGTGTCATGCTGCTTCAGGAGCCTGTTATTCCTGCGGTCGTCAGGGCCATAGACAGAGGGAGTGTCCGTATAGAGATGGCACAGGTACTATGGCTCAGCCTACGGGTTCTATTGCCGGTTCATCATCGTCTACAGTTATGTGCCTCATCGGGCAGGGTACTCAGATATCAGCTGGCCGTGGCAGAGGCCGTGGCAGGGGTTCCAGTTCTGGAGGTCCTCCGAACCGCATGTATGCACTGGCCAATAGACGCGATCAGGAGGCGTCACCAGATGTTGTCACAGGTACATTATCGGTTTTTTTCTATGATGTGTATGCTTTGATTGATCCAGGTTCCACCTTGTCCTATATATCCCCTCTTGTTGCTAGTAGGATAGGGATAGAACCTGAGCCGATAGAACCATTCGAGATAGCTACACCGGTGGGAGATTCGGTTATAGCTAGGCGTGTGTATAAGAATTGCTCGGTGGTGATATATAGCCGTCGTACCTCAGCAGATTTGATAGAGTTGGATATGATCGACTTCGACGTTATTATGGGTATGGATTGGTTGGCCTCTTGTTTTTCCAACGTTGATTGTCGAGAGAAGTTGGTTCGATTCCAGTTTCCAGACGAACCGGTTATTGAATGGAAAGGGAATACCGCATCGCCGAGGGGTAAGTTTATTTCATACCTCAAGGCAAGGAAGATGGTTCGAAAGGGGTGTATTTATGACTTAGTTCGGGTACATGATTCGGAGGCCGAGGTACCGGCCCTTCAGTCAGTTCCAATAGTCAGTGAGTTTCCGGATGTTTTCCCAGATGATCTCCCAGGTCTTCCTCCAGAGCGAGAGATAGATTTCAGTATAGATGTAGTGCCAGGTACCCTACCTATATCCATTCCCCCTTATAGAATTGCACCTGCAGAGTTGAAGGAGTTAAAGGAACAGTTGAGAGACCTATTAGAGAAAGGTTTCATTAGGCCTAGTGCATCTCCATGGGGTGCGCCGGTATTATTTGTAAAGAAGAAGGATGGTTCGCTGCGAATGTGCATTGACTATAGGCAGCTGAATAAGGTGACCATCAAGAATAGGTACCCTTCCCGTGATTGATGACTTGTTCGATCGGTTGCGGGTGCTAAGTATTTCAAGATAGACTGCGATCCGGTTATCATCGTGCACGGTTAGAGAGGCGGATGTCCCAAGATCGCATTCAGACCCTGCAGACATTATGAGTTCAGGGTAATGTCGTTTGGGTTGACTAATGCTCCAGCAGTGTTCATGGACCTAATGAACCGGGTGTTCAAACCATTCTTGGATACATTTGTTATAGTATTCATTGATGACATCCTAGTATATTCTCGCTCAGAGCAGGAGCACGCGGATCACTTGAGGACAGTACTTGGAGTCCTCCCAAGACCGCGATTGTATTCCAAATTTTCGAAATGTGAGTTTTGGTTGGCCTCAGTGGCATTATTGGGGCATATTGTCGGGGCAGATGGTATTCGGGTGGATACTCAGAAGATTGAGGCGGTGAAGACATGGCCCAGGCCCACTACACCTATTGAGGTACGCATTTTTCTGGGTCTAGCAGGGTATTATAGGAGGTTTGTGGAAAAATTTTCCTCGATCTCAGAGCCCTTGACTAGGCTAACCCAGAAGGTAGCTAAGTTCCAGTGGACCGATGCTTGTGAGCATATTTTTCAGTTGTTGAAGGATAAGTTGACTTCGGCCCCAGTTTTGACTCTTCCGGAGGGGTTAGACGGGTATGTGATTTATTGTGATGCTTCAGGTATCGGGTTAGGTTGTGTGTTGATGCAGCATGTCAAGGTTATAGCTTATGCCTCCCGACAGCTCAGAAAACATAAAAAGAATTATCCCACTCATGATTTAGAGCTAGCAACGGTGATTCATGCTTTGAAGATATGGAGACATTACATGTATAATGTCCATGTTGATATTTACACGGATCATAAGAGTCTTCAATACATCTTTAAACAGAAGGAACTGAATCTGAGACAAAGGCGGTGGCTTGAGTTGCTAAAGGATTATGATGTTGATATTCTATACCACCCAGGGAAGGCCAACGTTGTGGCAGATGCTCTCAGCCGTAGATCCATGGGTAGTTTGTCGGATGTGCAGCCGGACAGGAAAGAGATGGTTCGAGAGATTCACAGGCTAGCCAGCCTTGGAGTCCGGTTGGCGGATTCTGGAGATAGTGGTATTCTTGTTCGAGGAGTTGCTGAGTCCTCTATCATAGAAGAGGTAAAGAGATGCCAGTATGATGATCCTGTTCTGGAACAGTATAGAGATGCAGCTCTCCGAAAGGATAAGCTTTATTTGAGGTTACCTCTGATGGTGTGCTACGGTATGAGGGTAGGTTATGTGTACCCGACATTGCAGGACTGCGTCAGCAGGTTATGGGTGAGGCACACAATGCCCGTTATTCTATTCATCCAGGGTCGACGAAAATGTATCATGACCTTAGGAGCTTGTATTGGTGGGATGGCATGAAGAGAGATGTGGCAGAGTTTGTTGCTCGGTGCCCGAATTGTCAGCAGGTTAAGATCGAGCATCAGAAGCCTGGGGGGCTACTACAGGCGATAGAGGTCCCGACTTGGAAGTGGGAGGTGATTAATATGGATTTTATTACATGATTGCCTCGTACTCAGCGGAAGTGTGATTCCATCTGGGTTATTGTAGATAGGCTGACAAAATCAGCCCATTTTCTTCCAGTCCGGACTACTTATTCAGCTGAGAACTATGCTAGATTATACATCAGGGTGATAGTGAGGCTGCATGGGGTTCCTATATCTATCATATCGATCGGCGAGCCCAGCCATCGCTAGCTTCTGGAGATCATTTCAGAAAGGATTGGGGACGCAGGTGAGTCTCAGCACAGCATTTCATCCTCAGACGGATGGGCAGGCAGAGCGTACCATACAGACACTGGAGGATATGTTGAGGGCTTGTATTATTGATTTTAGAGGTAGCTGGGATGATCACTTGCCACTTATTGAGTTTGCTTACAATAACAGCTACCACTCTAGCATTCAGATGGCCCCGTATGAGGCTTTGTATGGGAGGAAGTGCAGGTCGCCCATTGGTTGGTTTGACGTAGGTGAGACTCAGTTGATGGGTCCAGACATAGTTCAGCAGGTTGTCGACAAGGTGAAACTTATACAAGAGAGATTACTAGCAGCTCAGAGTCGACAGAAGTCATATGCTGATAATCGGCGTCGGCACTTAGAGTTTCAGATCGACGACTGGGTATTCTTGAAGGTCTCACCCATGAAGGGTGTGATGAGATTTGGGAAGAGGGGGAAACTTAGCCCGAGGTATATTGGGCCTTATCGGATCATTCACAGAGTAGGCCAAGTTGCCTATGAGTTGGACCTACCCGCAGACTTGGAAGCAGTACATCCAGTTTTTCATGTATCCATGTTGCGGAAGTGTATTGGTGACCCTTCCAGAGTTTTCCCTGTGGACGATGTCCAGGTGACTGAGGAGTTGTCCTATGAGGAGAGTCCCGTGGCCATATTGGATCGCCAAGTCAAGAGGCTACGGACTAAGGATGTTGCATCCGTCAAGGTGTTATGGCGGAACAATAATAGAGAGGAAATGACTTGGGAGGCAGAGGACGAGATGAAGAAGAAGTATCCTCACTTATTCCCTATGCCCCCAGGTAATTCAATCTAACTCCCTTATTTGATTATGGTGTTGGTGAACTATATATGTGTTTTTTTATGGCCCTGTGTGGCATCTGTTGGGTTGCTGGATATAGATGGATAGACATTATTGTAAAGGAGGCTCTGCCGAAATTTCTAGAACCTGAGACTTGTTATGAACATTCGAGGATGAATGTTTCTAAGGGGGGGAAAATGTTACACCTCGTAAGTTAAGACAAGGGTTTAGAACGTCATTAAGGATTGGGATTTCCAATTTTCAAAATTACACATATATTTTACGTGCTAGCACAGATTAATTTTTAGCAATGACGAATGTGGCGCCGGAAAATCTCCTTAGAAATGGTGGTATAAACAAATATATATTTCTCCATTATGAGTTACTAAGGTATATAAGATACGATGATAAGAAATTAAGGCAATGAGAATCTAGATTAAAAGAAGTGGGATTATTTTAGTTAATTAAACACTTAGAGGGGGGCTAAAGTGTATTTTATGAAATCTGAAAATTTATAATATTTACCCTAAACTATTTCACTTCTTCCACAAAAAAAAGAGAAAGAAGAAGAAGAATTTACTCCTCTCCTCCCTCTCAATTCTGTGAACCCAACCCCAATTTTTAGCCAAGGATTCAAGTTTTTTTATCTCCTTTCTTCCTAGGCAGAATTCCTCCATAGTTCAAGAAAAATTTTACACCACAAAACAGTGGCGGGACGGTAGCAACTGGGCGAGAAACTACCCAGTTTTTCTCCAGAGGAATTCGAATTTTGAGATAGATTTTTGGGAAGAAAAACATGTTAGAATAATGGGTTATCATAGTGGAGGTGTTGCATGTTGAATTAGAGTTGAAGAAGTGTGAAATTGAAGCCAAAATTGGCCCAAAACAGTGAGCAAATCCTACTGGCGATGAGCGCTTTTTGGACTGTTTTGAACAAATTCGAGGTATAATCTTCTTTTATAGTTTAATGAAATTGGATGTTGTTGTAGTTGAAGATATGAATTGGTGTTAAGATGGAATTGGAAATATGAAATGCATGTGATTGTATTAAGGATATATACGCCGATTTAGAACCTATTCTTGGCGTACGTTGGAATTGAGTAATTGTGTTGATATGTTATTACTAATTGCATGTGGAAATTTAGATGAAACCTTGATGTTTAAAGTTAAAGTTGTTAATTGAAGTTGTTGGAAGATTAATTGGAAAGTAAGGAATTTTGGAAAAGCTTTGGAATTGTAAAATGTTGATATGACCGGAAAGTTGATAGAAATTGTTGAAAATTTCAATAATGTATTACAGACTGAATTAATGTGTGAATATAAGTTACTACATGCATATTTATTGAGGCAATTATCTATACATGCCTTGAAAGGATTAAAGTATAGAAAAGTGTTAAATTCACATTCTTGAATTGGCGATGTCGTTAAGAGATTGGATTGCCCCATAATAATTCTAACGTGACTAAATGATTGACTAACATGAGAAGTAAACGTAGTAGTTGCCTTGGTTGTTGAAGTTATCGTCTTCCATGGATATAAAGAGAAGGAAGATTATAGGATAGCTTGTATGACGTATGTTGGGCTTAACTTAATTATATTCTGGAATAATGTGGATTATTGGTTTGAATTGGATTGTTAGTTGGAGTTGAATTGTTGGTTGATTTGGATTATTGGAAAAATTGTGGATACGCACATAAACAAAGGAAATGCTGCCCAAATTGTTTTAAAGGAATAAGGGAGCCTTTAATCATATAACTTACATTAAAAATCATAGAATTGACGAGCATGTTATTCCATATTATAGGTTGAAGTACTAGACGAGGAATACCTTAATATCGAGTTGATTAGTTCGCCTAAAAGGTATGTGAGAATATTCTTTCTTTGGAATGATTTTGTGAAAATCCTTTTCCCCGATTTTTGGCACGGCCTTGTGAAAGACTTTCATTTGACTTGATTTTAATAAAAGTACGACGGACGTACATGATTTTCTACAGAGTTAATTTGAAAGGAAAATTGTTATGACAAGTGCCTATGATTTCAGTAAAGAGTGTATTATGATGATATTATCAAAAGTCAAAGATGATTTCAAAATTGCATATAGTTGTTCATAATATCTACTCGTGTCGAGTCCTATTACACATTCACCGCGTCTCTCACATAGAGGGTCGGGACTATATAGTATGTTCCGGGTTCGAGTCCCGACAATTATTATTATATTACTTGGGTTCGAGTCCCAAGCGGGTTTAACTCCCGATTTATTATTATTCCATGGATTAGCTCTCCATGATGCGGGTTCGAGTCCCATGACATTATATTATTCCATATATTTACGTGGGTTCGAGTCCCACGATATACATGCTTACTTGGGTTCGAGTCCCATGATATATTTGTACCTAGACGGGTTCGAGTCCCGTGCTATTATATCCTGAGGATAGAAGATCATGATTTTGGCCTGACTTGCATATTTTGAAAAGAGAAGAACCAATTTTCATTACTCTCATTTGATGGAGTACAGTTATACAGTTAAGTTGAATTCTTACTCGTTTACTGTTTTATGTTGAACTGTTATGATTTCTAGTACAATATTTTCCAATTCCACATACTTGGTACATCTATCGTACTGACCCCCTTTTTCCGGGGGGCTGCGTTCATGCCCTCAGGTTCAGGTGTTCAGATAGGTGACCCTCCAGTCTAGGATTTGCATGCGGTTGGAGAGCTCCTTTGTTCGGAGCGCTATTTTTAGTACAGACCTTTATTTTTCGACTTATGCATATTTTGGGCATGGCGGTCTGTCTGTCATATGTCGATATTACACTCTTAGAGTGCAGAAGCGATTGTGGGTTGGACGTTTGTACCTTGTTTTGGGTTTTGATGTTATTATCTCGTGGCAGCCTTGCCGTCTTGCTTATTTTGATTATGCCTTTGTGCACGTGATGTTGGTTGGTGGCAGCCTAGTCGGCTAGCCTATTATGACTGTTGTTTTGTTGTTGTTTTGGCAGCCTTTTCGGCTAGCCCATTTTAGGGAAATGTTGTAAAAGCAGCGTTGTGCTGCCGAAATTTCTATAGATCTCCGTATTAGATAGTTTAAGAGTGACAGGTCAGTAATGACGTCCAATTAGGACGTTAGTCGCGGCCCGTCGGGTTGGGTCGTGACACCATGTCAGAGTGTTACATGTTCTATCATCCTATCAGTATGCATACGTATTTACCAAAGGACTTCCCAGACAGTTGTTTCTTGACTTTAGATCCAGTCTCAGCGTCCGGCCTCCTTCCGCTCCGACTGAGGGGGGGTGTGTAAACGTGTAAATATAGGAAACAATATATTTCCTACCCATAATTAGAATATTTCATATATTGTGTAAATATAATTATGGTAAGACTAGGATTCCTCTTTTGTATAGGCTTAGGATTCCTATTGTATAAGGGATGAACATTGTACTCTATATATACCTTGATATTAATGAACGACTCCCCTGGGGAGATTAATATAATCTTACAGTTTTATTATTCCTAGGTCTGGCGCATGAATAATTTGTAACCCTGGGGCTATTTGTAACCCTTGTACGAGTTGTTGTTCCCAATTCATATTATTTATGAGGGGTTTTTTGAATTGTTCTAAGGTATCACTGCTATCGGATTTACATGTTAATGTGGTTATACTATTATTAATAGTGGGGTCTGTTGTTTAAAGAAAGGGGTATCCTATGGAGTTTTGAGAGGAGTATATTTCAAACCAATCAAAAAATGGGATATTAATTTTATTTTCTTGCACAAATTCGTAGAATTTGTCTTGTATTTGTTTTCTCGTTTTTAGGAAATTTTTGAAAAACCAAATTCTTTTTTCCGAATTGTATTCTTCGTAGAATTTTTTTTGTAGTAATTTTTTATTAATTTGGAATTCTTTTTCTAAAACTTTAATTTCATTTGCTAAGTCATTGTGGGTTATTGAAGAATATGTTGGACTTGTAGGTTCTTGGTCGTCCATATTTTCTTTAACCGAGGAATTTATATATACTGGTCTGGGTATTTGATTTGTGTAATCTACATTTGTTAGATTTGGTAGATCTGATGTAGAATACCTAGGCTTTATTTTGACTGGTGTATTTATTATCGAAGGGATTTGTGAGACTCCTCCTAAATATAAGGTCTCTTCGGAACTTGTATCTTCGTATCTATTACTCATAGATCTTCTTAAAAATGAGAGACTGGCCCTACCATCTTGGTATTGAGTTATTTCTCTAAGATGGGTATTTGGTTGCTCAGATTCTAAGGGTTCAGGTTTAACTACACCTTCCAGGAACCATTCTTCTGGTAGGGTGATATATTTCCATCTAATAGGTCGTGGTATTACTGTGTTAGATTTGGAAAGATATGTTTGTAAAAGAAGGGTTTCACCTTTTTTACTATGGTATCTGACCTTTGTGGCAAAAGTAGAAGTCATAGCTTTATAATAAATTCTAAAAATTAATGCTACAGGAATTGATCCTTCAAGCATCTGGTAATTGTGTCTTAATCTGTAAGATAGGGGATTTTTGGATATTTTTATCATTCAAAAAAACTGAAAAGCTTGGGTAACAATCGAAAGAGATTGGTCCTGTGCAGAGACTGGACTCAACCGAACTTAACAGGGAATCTTCGAAGTTTGTGAATCTTGCATCTCTTAAGATAACAAGGATTGAAGTGTTTAATCCTTCTTTAGTAAGGGGTTTTATCTCGACTTGGACTAAACCAATGTGTATGTATTTATAATTTCTTTCTCTATGTTTTTTCAAGGAATTTTGAGAAAGTAACTGAATAGTTTCAAAGGGTTTTGTCAATTGGATATCTCCTTCTTCCGTTTTAATAGTGAAATCTGTTTTGAAGAATTGATATTTGGAATTTTTGTAAATTTGATCTCTATTTAATTTTGGTATTTCCCAATTATCTATTGATTTTTCAATTTGTATAACGATTTCTTCGAAATTTATTATCTTCTTTGAATCCATGGAAGAAGATGATCCAAAATTATAAAAAGTAGTTCTATCGAGAAACGGATCCATGTATATGGAATCCAAGTTCAGAAACCCTTACCTTCCTACAACCCCCACCGAGACAGTATACCTATGGGTGTTTGTCTGCCTTACACACGAGGACTTACGGTAACCCTGCGGTCTGATCGCTCAGAATTCTGGGATTTAACCAACTTAGAAGGCTCATCCGTGAACGAGTTTATCGGGGAATCCAAATAGGGATTTCACCTGATCTGGATATCATATCTCTCTATATCTCTACCCTTTATGGCTTTGATACCAAGTTAGGTCGAGGATCTAAAGGGAATAATAAATAGGGAAGGAACATGTATATAAGGGATTGAATAATTAAAAGATAATTAAATATTCCTTCTTCATATGACCTCGGGGAGTCTATGAAGATCAAACTCCTCAAAATACCTTAGCAGCAGCTAATGATTCTAAACTAGAAATTAATTATAAAACCAAAGAATCAATCATAAATAAAGAAATTTCCATAGCAACAACGTTTGTTCTAGTTAAAGAAATTCACAATTCTGTAATCTTAGGAACACCATTTATGAATCTGATCACCCCTTATAAAGTGGAAAATGAATTTGTGTCATTTAAAATTAATAAGAAAAATTTAAAACTCCAGTTTCTAACGATACCAAAAACAAAAGATCTCAATCTCATAAAAACTTGTTCAATACATAAAGAAAAATCTTATTATTTACAAGAATTAAAAAACGATTTTTCCTTAGGAGAAAGAAGAAACAAGTATACTTCATATTTTAAATTTATTTCTCCAAATTATGCACGGTTTTCAAAACTCTGCATTAAAATATATTTTCTGTAAAATTATTCTTAAAGAATTTTATCCTGAATTTTGGCCCGTGATTTCCTCCAAATCCCTATAAAAGGCCACCAAATCCCTGACAATAGCCACATCAAGGAAATGTCCTACCATTGTCCGCATAATTGGTGTCTGGGCTACAATAACAAAATATCTAGGAAGGACATGAGTGAATGTGGACAATGATGTACACGGGCAGTGTGTGGAGCCTTACTCTAGAAAAGAAAAGAGGAGAACCTTCCAACAATAAATACCCCAGGTGCTGCACCCGAACAACAACAAACAAATTTCATGGCTCTCAAAAAATCCCAAAATACTGTTCCCAAGCTAGTAAAAGAAGAAAAATCCCCGGCACAAATCTCAACAGAAAAACCCATGTCCTGGTACGATGCGGTTATGAAAGAAGAAGAAGAAGATACCAGTAACACAGAAAATACCCAGGAAAAGGCAACAAATCTGGTATAAGAATTAACTGCTGAAAACCTTTTTCAGCTCCTTGCAAAATCCCCGGAGTTACAACGGGCACTAAGACAACTGCAAATTCCTAAAGGAGAAGTTGTCTAAGAAAAATTAGAGTAAAAAATCCCTAATTTTGCTACAAATTCGAGAATGGAGAATCTTCAAAAACCCTTTCTCAAAATGAATTTTTAAATACCAAACTTGAGAAAGAAGAATTTTCAAAAAGCCTTTCTCAAAAACAATTTTCAAAAAACATTGTGACACCACAAGTGCCCAAAAACCCCGCTTCTATTTTTTTCATAAAACCGTTTTTTCAAAACATTGCAACGCTTGAAAAAGGATTTTTTAACAAGGACCCTTTTTTGGCACTGCAAAATTATTTTGGATCAAAGTGGTTTTATAAATCATGGGATATTTTAAAAACCCCATATTTTTATCAGGCTATCCTTGAAATAATAGGATCAGTAACAACAAAAAAAAAATCAAAAATAACCCGGATCCCTCTTATTCAATCTGCAAAATACTTCGAGTAATTACTCCCACTCATTGGGGGAATGACCTATCAAAACTCATAAATTTCCCAGATTCCCACAAAAATTAGCCCTTTTTTTATATTTCTTTTAATTACTGGGATTACAAACAAGCTTGGTTCAATTCTTTTTTTGTTCAAAATCCCAACTACAGCCACACTTGGCTTTTCATTTTGATACCTCATGTGATGCTTCACAATTTCCCACTTGGTGGAATTCATGGTGGGAACAATTCGGATCCACCCTGGATATACAAAAACCCGAAGTCATTAAATCTTTTAGCCTCTTCAAATCCCAGTTCAAACCCTCAGAAGAAGAAAAAAGATTTATACCCTTACACCTTTTTCATACAAAATTCCATTTACCATGGGTATTTACATGGTTTGTAGATTATTCAGATGATAAAATACCAGTTATCCGAAGAAGATTTAAAATCCGATGGTGGGACAACTTTAAAATACCAAAGAGCCTCACACCACCGAATGTCCAGGAATGGCTAGATGATAATAAATCCATTCCTTTACAGGGTCCTCCACAGACACCACAGACGCCATTCCAATCAAAGGAGCATACTCAGTTTCTTTCACAAAAATCCCAGATGGCCTCAATGCTTGCGTCGGCTAAAACTCCAGAAGAAATGCAAGACATAATTCAAAAATTTGCACCATCACTATAAAAACAATGCTCTTCGACAGAAGAGGAAGATCCCAGAATCGAGAACGAAGACAGTCCTATTTTTGGCAATAGTGGATTCTAGATGTTGCCGAGAAAATACCGAAAATTCCGGAGGAATAATTGATAAAAGTACCCAAAAAAATAAATGCCCAAATAGTAAAAGAAGATTCGAGATGAAGACAAAAACAATGAGGTCATGCATGACGTCATTCTGCACGATGAATAGTTTAATTATTAAATTATTGTTTGTAATAGTAAAATCCCACTTTGTAATTCTCCTAACCCCTCTCCCTTAGTTAGACAAGCTTTTTCTTTCCTTAGTTTCTAATTCTCTTCCTTCTCTCTAGAAGTTTTGAAGTTCTTTCAGTTTATCCCCTTAGTAGATTAGTTACTTAAATTCCCAAATTCCTTCTTCATATGACCTTGGGGAGTCTATGAAGATAAACTCCTCAAAATACCTTACCTGAAATTCCTAAATTCCTAAAAATACCTTCATATGTCCCATATGATTCAAATGACCCATATGACTCATATCATATGAACAATACACCGTTCGTAATTAAACTCCGTGTAAGTATTTTAAAGTTTTGAATAAAATGATTATAGATGGTACTACCTCCTAAATCTTTTAAACATTCATGTTCTTTAAATTCTTTCATTTAAATTCATGTTTTTAAATTCTTGGAACCTTAATTTGTAAGTTAATCTTCCTTAACTTACTGTATTATTTAATTATCTTTTAATTATTCAATCCCTTATATACCAGTTCCTTCCCTATTTATTATCCCCTTTAGATCCTCGGCCTAACTTGGTATCAGAGCCATAAAGGGTAGAGATATAGAGAGATATGATATCCAGATCAGGTGAAATCCCTGTTTGGATTCCCCGATAAACTCGTCCACGGATGAGCCTTCTAAGTTGGTTAAATCCCAGAATTTCGAGCGATCAGATCGCAGGGTTACCGTAAGTCCTCGTGTGTAAGGCAGACAAACACCCATAGGTATACTGTCTCGGTGAGGGTTGTAGGAAGGTAAGGGTTTCTAAACTTGGATTCCATATACATGGATCCGTTTTTCGATAGAACTACTTCTTATGATTTTGGATCATCTTCTTCCGTGGATTCAAAGAAGATAATAAATTTCGAAGAAATCGTTATACAAGATTTTGAAAAATCAATAGATAATTGGGAAATACCAAAAGTAAATAGAGCTCAAATTTACAAAAATTCCAAATATCAATTATTCAAAACAAATTTCACTATTAAAACGGAAGAGAGAGATATCCAATATACAAAACCCTTTGAAACTATTCAGTTACTTTCTCAAAATTCCTTGAAAAAATATAGAGAAAGAAATTATAAATACATACACATTGGTTTAGTCCAAGTAGGGATAAAACCCCTTACTAAAGAAGGATTAAACACTTCAATCCTTGCTATCTTAAGTGATGCAAGATTCACAAACTTCGAAGATTCCCTTTTAAGTTCGGTTGAGTTCGGTCTCTGCATAGGACCAATCTCTTTCGATTGTTACCCAAACTTTTCAGTTTCTTTGAATGATAAAAATATCCAAAAAATACTTTGTCTTACAGATTAAGACACACAATTACCAGATGATTGAAGGATCAATTCCTGTAGCATTAATTTTCAGAATTCATTATAAAGCTATGACTTCTGCTTTTGCCACAAAGGTCAGATACCATAGTAAGAAAGGTGAAACCCTTCTTTTACAAACAGATCTTTCCAAATTTAACACAGTAATACCACGACCTATTAGATGGAAAGATATTACCCTACCAGAAGAATTGATCTTTGAAGGTGTAGTTAAACCTGAACCCTTAGAATCTGAGCAACCAAATACCCATCTTAGAGAAATAACTCAATACCAAGATGGTAGGGTCAGTCTCTCATTTTTAAGAAGATCTATGAGTAATTACGAAGATACAAGTTCCGAAGAGACCTTATACTTAGGAAGAGTCTCACAAATCCGTTCAATACTAAATACACCAGTCAAAATAAAACCTAGATACTCTACATCAGATCTACCAAATCTAACAAACGTAGATTACACAAATCAAATACCCAGACTAGTATATATATATTCCACGGTTAAAGATAAGATGGACGACCAAGAACCTACAAGTCCAACATATTCTTCAATAACCCACAATGACTTAGCAAATGAAATTAAAGTTTTAGAAAAAGAATTCCAAATTAATAAAAAATTACTACAAAAAGAATTCTACGAAGAACACTATTCGGAAAAAAGAATTTGGTTTTTCAAAAATTTCCTAAAAACGAGAAAACAAATACAAGACAAATTCTACGAATTTTTGCAAGAAAATAAAATTAATATCCCTTTTTTTGATTGGTTTGAAATATACTCCTCTCAAAACTCCATAGGATACCCCTTTTTTAAAACAACATACCCCACTATTAATAATAGTATAACCACATTAACGCATAAATCTGATAGCAGTGATACCTTAGAACAATTAAAAAAAACCTCATAAATAATATGAATTGGAAACAACAACCCGTACAAGGGTTACAAATAGCTCAGGGTTACAAATAATTCCTGCTCCAGACCTAGGAATAATAAAACCCCTAGCTCAATCCCGCTTCCATTTATGATTGGAACCTAGATGGAATGACTGAATACAATATCCTTAGCTTCCTCCAACAAATGACAATGGCAGCAAATGCCTACCAAACACAAAAGGATGTTCTAGATAAGACCTCTGCAGAACTGCTAATCGCAGGATTCTCAGGTCAACTAAAAGGATGGTGGGATCATTATCTCACTAACCAACAAAAAGAAGATATCTTAAATGATATAAAAACCGATGAAGAAGGAATACCAATACTAAATGAACTAGGAGAACCTATACAAGATGCAGTATCAACCTTGATACTAACAATATCTTTAAATTTCATAGGTGATTCTACACATCTTAAAAACAAAAATGCTGAATTACTTTCAAATTTAAAATGCAAAAAATTAAGTGATTTTAAATGGTATAAAAATACATTCTTAACTAGAATAATGGTTAGAGAAAATTCTAGCCAACCATTCTGAAAAGAAAAATTCTTAGCCGGATTACCAATCCTCTTGGGAGAAAAGGTTAGGAATAAAATTAAAGAAAATTGTGGAAAACAAATAATACCCTACGATGAGTTTACATATAGAGAATTAGTCTGTGTGACTCAACAAAAGGGATTAAAAATCTGTCAAGACCTAAAATTACAAAAACACCTTAAGGAAGAATTAAGGAGAACAAAATGTGAATTAGGTACTTTTTGCAAACAGTTCGAACCAGATACCATGGAAAATTCCAAAACCTGCGAAGGAGACTGTAGCAAAACTTATAAATCCCACAAAAACCTACAAATGATTATAAATCTAACAATGATTATTATAAAAATCCTTATAAAAATAATCGTTACAAAAATAATAGAAATTCAAAAAGAAATAATTCTAATTACAAAAATCTGACATGTTAAAAATGTAATAAAAAAGGACATACATCAAAATACTGTAGAATGAATAAAAAAATACAAGAATTAAATCTCGTCAAAGATACTACTAAAAAAATCTCCAATCTACTAGTAGATTCCTCTGATTCTGAGTCAGACCAGTCAGACCCTGACTATTTCTCTCTTTCATCAGAAGATAACAAACCACACCAGGTAGATGAATTAGTCACGAGTAGTTCTACTGAAAAACCTGAAAAAGCTAAACGAAAACAAATATGTGTCTTAACCAAGGATCAAGAATTTATGATAGATATGATTAAACACATAGATACCCAACATGTCACGACCCAAATCACGAGTCGTGATGGCACCTACCCTATTCCCCCGAGTAGGCGAACCACGTTCTCATTAACAAGTTAACTCAGCGTAAAAGTAAAGAAGAAGAAGTTATCAAGTCTTAAATACTTATCATCACTAGAAATGTCACGACAATTCCCAAAATCTGGTCAAAAGGGTACAAGAGCGCTAAACATGGTCTGGAATTGAAGTCTGAAATATTACCGAAGGCTACATGTTGTCTGTCAAATAACAAAGGAAATGGAATGAACTAAGATGCCCTTCAGGGGCCACAGATGACCAAGTAGCTCACCATGAATGACTGAAAGATGTCACCCTCGAGGATCAGCCACGGGGCGTAGAACTGAAACCTGGATCGTACTATGCACTCAACAAAAGTGCAACAAGAGTAGTATCAATACAACACTTGTACCGGTAAGCATCATAGGCCGACAATGATTAGATAATGCATGAAGAAGTTGAAACCAACAAGTAGCACATAGAGCAAACAGGTATGACCATATTTCATATACAAGGAGAGTGTAAAGAAATCATGAAATCAACCAAGACAGATATATTTCGCCAGACGAGCAGTCAAATATACAAGTGGATGAATACAACACAATGAAATGGTCACCTCTCACTCCACTCCCGTACACACATGCTTAGGGGAGTGCCTCAAAGCCATGACCCATGGGGGACCCGCGAAGTCCATGTACCACTCGTGCTCTCCGGCATAAACCTCGGAGGCTATCAACCCCTCTAAATCTCCGACAAAAACCTTGGAGTCCCTCAATCACTCACCTCACCATCATCACAAAAATAATATGGAAAGTATGTCAGACATGATATCAGTCTCAACACATATCACTAATATACAATCGACAAGTACAAATCATATCACTATCCTATGTTCAATATCAATATTACAATTCCTTTTTACCGTGGCGAGTGAGCTAGTATGCGACACAGATACAACCAGGTGATAATCACAGAAAATAACACATATGGCGACAAGCCACTTCGGCACCGCGGTCCTGCAGAATGGCACCGCTGTCTCTAAATTTCTATAGCCCCACTGAACATTCGGCACCGCGGTCCTGACACTTCATGCCCGAAGGCCTATCATGCTATCCCTGTCACTTCCTACATCTACATATGATTTTCTAATCAAAGTCTAACTAAAGTAAATCGTAACCTACCTCAATGCCGAGCGGGTGCCACGAACAATCAAACTAATGCCTCCATTTTGCGTAGAACCTCTGACTCTAAATTTTGTGTGGTGTGGTGATGTTCAGGGCTGCTCCTTCCCTGGTGGTTAAGACGAAGACAAGGAACTAGCGGCCATGGAGGTATTTTCTTTTCTTCTAACCTAGTTGTTGCCGTTCTTTTTCTCCTCTTCTAGCTAATAAAGTTTTTTTTCTTTATTTCTGCTGCATGTTGCGTTCGTCCCCTCCCCCCCCCCCCTTTTTCTTTTGTAATTAACGTGCCCATCGAAAAGGGTAGTGGGCTTGGCCCACTTACTCACTTAACTAATTTCATGCATATTTCATAAATTAAAAATCATATAAATAAATACCATGTAGTCCCATACCCTTTTCGTAGTTTTAAAGTGCTAAACGACCAAACGGGTCGTTACAAAATTCCTAAAGAAGAAGTTGTCCAAGAAAAATTAGAGAAAAAAATCTCTAATTTTGCTACAAAAATCGAGAAAGGAGAATCTTCAAAAACCCTTTCTCAAAATGAATTTTTAAATATCAAACTTGAGAAAGAAGAATTTTCAAAAAACCTTTCTCAAAAACAATTTTCAAAACATTGCAACTCTTGAAAAAGGATTTTTTAACAAGGACCCTTTTTTGGCACTACAAAATTATTTTGGATCAAAATGGTTTTATAAATCATGGGATATTTTAAAAACCCCATATTTTTATCAGGCTATCCTTGAAATAACAGGATCAGCAACAACAAAAATTATTTTTTTCAAAAATAACCCAGATCCCTCTTATTCAATCTACAAAATACTTCGAGTAATTGCTCCCACTCATTGGGGGAATGACCTATCAAAACTCATAAATTTCCCAGATTCCCACAAAAATGAGCCCTTTTTATATTCCTTTTAATTACTGGGATTACTAACAAGCTTGGTTCAATTCTTTTTTTGTTCAAAATCCCAACCAAAGCCACACTTGACTTTTCCATTTTGATACCCCATGTGATGCTTCACAAAATTCCACTTGGTGGAATTCATGGTGGGAACAATTCGGATCCACCTTAGATATACAAAAACCCGAAGTCATTAAATTTTTTAGCCTCTTCAAATCTCAGTTCAAACCATCAGAAGAAGAAAAAATATTTATACTATTACACCTTTTTCATACAAAATTCCATTTACCATGGGTATTTACATGGTTTGTAGATTATTCAGATGATAAAATACCAGTCAACCGAAGAAGATATAAAATCCAATGGTAGTACAACTTTAAAATACCAAAGTGCGTCACACCACCGAAAGTCCTGGAATGGCTAGATGATAATAAACCCATTCCATTACAGGGGCCTCCACAGACACCACATACGTCATTCCAATCAAATGAGCATACTCAGTTCCTTTCACAAAAATCCCAGATGGCCTCAATGCTTGCGTCGGCTAAAACTCCAGAAGAAATGCAAGCCATAATTCAAAAATTTGCACCATCACCATCAAAACAATGCTCTTCGACAGAAGAGAAAGATCCCGAAATCGAGAATGAAGACATTCCTATTTTTTGCAACAGTGGATTCTAGATGCTGCCAAGAAAATACCAAAAATCCCGAAGGAATAATTGACAAAAGTTCCCGACAAAAATAAATGCCCGAATAGTAAAAGCAGATTCGAGATGAAGATAAAAACAATGAGGTAATGCATGACGTCATTCTGCACTCGAATGAATAGTTTAATTATTAAATTATTGTTTGTAATAGTAAAATCCCACTTTGTAATTCTCCTATAAAAGGAGAACCCCTCTCCCTTAGTTAGACAAGTTTTTTCTTTCCTTAGTTTCTAATTCTCTTCCTTCTCTCTAGAGGTTTTGAAGTTCTTTCAGTTTATCCCCTTAGTAGATTAGTTACTTAAATTCCCAAATTCCTTCTTCATATGACCTCGGGGAGTCTATGAAGATCAAACTCCTCAAAATACCTTACCCGAAATTCCTAAATTTCTAAAAATACCTTCATATGTCCCATATGATTCATATGACCCATATGACTCATATTATATGAACAATACACCGTTCGGAATTAAACTCCTTGTAAGTATTTTAAAGTTTTGAATAAAATGATTATGGATGGTACTACCTCCTAAATCTTTTAAACATTCGTGTTCTTTAAATTCTTGCATTTAAATTTACTTTTTTAAATTGTTTATATACCTGCATCATGGTTGGTTCTACCACCTACTGTATTTAAATCTATGGTTGGTTCTATCACCTACTTTAAATTCCTTTAAATTCCTGCAGAACCTTTGAATTATGGTTTCCATAACTTGGAACCTTAATTTGTAAGTTAATCTTCCTTTACTTACTGTATTATTTAATTATCTTTTAATTATTCAATCTCTTATATACCAGTTCCTTCCCTATTTATTATCCCCTTTAGATCCTCGTCCTAACTTGGTATCAGAGCCATAAAGGGTAGAGATATAGAGAGATATGATATCCAGATCAGGTGAAATCCCTGTTTGGATTCCCCGATAAACTCGTCCACGGATGAGCCTTCTAAGTTGGTTAAATCCCAGAATTTCGAGCGATCAGAACGCAGGGTTACCATAAGTCCTCGTGTGTAAGGCAGACAAACACCCATAGGTATACTGTCTCGGTGGGGGTTGTAGGAAGGTAAGGGTTTCTGAACTTGGATTCCATATACATGGATCTGTTTCTCGATATAACTATTTCTTATGATTTTGGATCATCTTCTTTCATGGATTCAAAGAAGATAATAAATTCGGAAGAAATCGTTATACAAGATTTTGAAAAATCAATAGATAATTGAGAAATACCAAAAGTAAATAGAGATCAAATTTACAAAAAATCCAAATATCAATTCTTCAAAACAGATTTCACTATTAAAACGGAAGAAATAGATATCCAATTCACAAAACCCTTTGAAACTATTCAGTTAGTTTCTCAAAATTCCTTGAAAAACAAAGAGAAAGAAATTATAAATAAATACACATTGGTTTAGTCCAAGTAGGGATAAAACCCCTTACTAAAGAAGGATTAAACACTTCAATCTTTGCTATCTTAAGAGATGCAAGATTCACAAACTTCGAAGATTCCCTGTTAAGTTCGGTTGAGTCCGGTCTCTGCACAGGACCAATCGCTTTCGATTGTTACCCAAACTTTTCAGTTTCTTTGAATGGTAAAAATATCCAAAAATCTCTTGTCTTACAGATTACGACACACAATTACCAGATGCTTGAAGGATCAATTCTTGTAGCATTAATTTTCAGGATTAATTATAAAGCTATGATTTATGCTTTTGCCACAAAGGTCATATACCATTGTAAGAAAGGTGAAACCCTTCTTTTACAAACATATCTTTCCAAATCTAACACAGTAATACCACGACCTATTAGATGGAAAGATATTACACTACCAGAAGAATGGATCCTGGAAGGTGTAGTTAAACCTGAACACTTAGAATCTGAGCAACCAAATATCCATCCTAGAGAAATAACTCAATACCAAGATGGTAGGGTCAGTCTCTCATTTTTAAGAAGATCTATGAGTAATAGATACGAAGATACAAGTTCCGAAGAGACCCTAGACTTAGGAAGAGTCTCACAAATCCCTTCAATAATAAATACACCAGTCAAAATAAATCCTTGGTACTCTACATCAGATCTAACAAATCTAACAAATGTAGGTTACACAAATCAAATACCCAGACCAGTATATATAAATTCCACGGTTAAAGAAAAGATGGACGACCAAGAACCTACAAGTCCAACATATTCTTCAATAACCCACAATGACTTAGCAAATGAAATTAAAGTTTTAGAAAAAGAATTCCAAATTAATAAAAAATTACTACAAAAATAATTCTACGAAGAACACAATTCGAAAAAAAGAATTTGGTTTTTCAAAAATTTCCTAAAAACGAGAAAACAAATACAAGACAAATTCTACGAATTTGTGCAAGAAAATAAAATTAATATCCCCATTTTTTATTGGTTTGAAATATACTCCTCTCAAAACTCCATAGGATACCCCTTTCTTAAAACAACAGACCCCACTATTAATAATAGTATAACCACATTAACATATAAACCCGATAGCAGTGATACCTTAGAACAATTCAAAAAACCCCTCATAAATAATATGAATTGGGAACAACAACCCGTACAAAGGTTACAAATAGCCCCAGGGTTACAAATAATTTCTGCTCCAGACCTAGGAATAATAAAACCCCTAGCTCAATCCCGCTATAATGCCGCTTCCATTTATGATTGGAACCTAGATGGAATGACTGAATACAATATCCTCAGCTTTCTCCAACAAATGACAATGGAAGCAAATGCCTACCAAACACAAAATGATGTCCTAGATAAGACCTCTGCAGAACTGCTAATCACAGGATTCTTAGGTCAACTAAAAGGATGGTGGGAATATTATCTCACTAACCAACAAAAAAAAAATATCTTAAATGTTATAAAAACCGATGAAGAAGGAATACCAATACTAAATGAACTAGTAGAACCTATACAAGATGCAGTATCAACCTTGATATTAACAATATCTTTAAATTTCAAAGGTGATTCTACACATCTTAAAAACAAAAATGCTGAATTACTTTCAAATTTAAAATGCAAAAAATTAAGTGATTTTCAATGGTATAAAAATACCTTCTTAACAAGAATAATGGTTAGGAAAGATTCTAGCCAACCATTATGGAAAGAAAAATTCTTAGCCGGATTACCAACCCTCTTGGGAGAAAAGGTTAGGAATAAATTAAAGAAAATTGTGGAAAACAAATAATACCCTACGATGAGTTTACATACGGAGAATTAGTCTGTGTGACTCAACAAGAGGGATTAAAAATCTGACAAGACCTAAAATTACAAAAAACACCTTAAGGAAGAATTAAGGAGAACAAAATGTGAATTAGATACTTTTTGCAAACAGTTCGAACCAGATACCATGAAAAATTCCAAAACCTGCAAAGGAGACTGTAACAAAACTTATAAATCCCACTAAAAACCTACAAATGATTATAAATCTAACAATGATTATTATAAAAATCCTTATAAAAATAATCGTTACAAAAATAATAGAAATTCAAAAAGAAATGATTCTATTTACAAAAATCTGACATGTTACAAATGTTATAAAAAGGACATACATCAAAATACTGTAGAATGAATAAAAAACTACAAGAATTAAATCTCGACAAAGATACTACTAAAAAATCTCCAATCTACTAGTAGATTCCTCTGATTCTGAGTCAGACCAGTCAGACCTTGACTATTTCTCTCTTTCATTAGAAGATAACAAACCACTCCAGGTAGATGAATTAGTCACGAGTAGTTCTACTGAAAACCCTGAAAAAGCTAAAGGAAAACGAATATGTGTCTTAGCCAAAGATCAAGGATTTATGATAGATATGATTAAACACATAAATACCTAACACCAAAAAGAATAATTAAATAAACTCCTAAAAACCTTTACACAAGAAAAAAAAGAAATTAAAAACACCGTATTATCAAATACTTCTAGAAAATACGACTTAACAAAAATCTTAGAAAAGGGTAAGAAAATAAAAGAAATAACCATTCAAGAATTACAAAAACAAGTAATTCAGGTAAAACTGGAAGTAAAAGAATTAAAAGAAATACAGCAAAAAGATTCGGAACTAATAAAAAATTTGCTTTCAAATAGTGCAAAACAAAACCACATTCCAAGAAATGTCGACTCGGAAAGATCCGATTCAGAAAATCCCATAAAACAAGATAATAATGTTGAAAATGAAATAGAAAATCTAGATGAAGTCCCAGAAGATTTTCTAACAGTATTAAGACAAATAACAACAAAGAAATACTTAATAAAAGTAACACTAGAATTTTCAGATAATTTTAAAATAACAATTGTTGCCCTCTTTGACACAAGCAAACTTAAATTGTATAAAATCCGGTTTAATACCTAACAAATTCCTAGAAAGAACCCAGGATTCATTAGCAACAACTAATGATTCTAAACTAGAAATTAATTATAAAACCAAAGCATCAACCATAAATAAAGAAATTTCCATAGCAACATCGTTTGTTCTAGTTAAAGAAATTCACAATTCAGTAATCTTAGGAACACCATTTATGAATCTGATAACCCCTTATAAAGTGGAAAATGAATTTGTGTCACTTAAAATTAATAAGAAAAAATTAAAATTCCAGTTTCTAACGATACCAAAAATAAAAGATCTCAATCTCATAAAAACTTGTTCAATACAAAAAGAAAATCTTATTATTTAAAAGAATTAAAAAACGATTTTTCCTTAGGAGAAAGAAGAAACAAGTATACTTCTGATTTTAAATTTATTTCTCCAAATTATGCATGTTTTCAAAATTCTGCATTAAAATATATTTTCTGTAAATTTATTCTTAAAGAATTTTATCCTGAAATCTTGGCTCGTGATTTCCTCCAAATCCCTATAAAAGGCCACCAAATCCCTGACAATAGCCACATCAAGAAAATGTCCTACCATTGCCCAAATAATTGGTGTCTGGGCTATAATGAGAAAATATCTAGGAAGTACATGTGTGAATGTGGACAATGATGTACACATGTGTGGAGCCTTACTCCAGAAAGGAAAGAGGAGAACCTTCCAACAATAAATACCCCAGTTGTTGCACCCGAACAACAGCAAATAAATTTCATGGCTCCCAAAATACCATTCCCAAGCTAGTAAAAGAAGAAAAATTCCCGGCACAAATCTCAACAGAAAAACCCCTGTCCTGGTACGATGCGGTTATGAAAGAAAAAGAAGAAGATACCAGTAACACAGAAAATACCCATGAAAGGCAACAAATCCAGCACAAGAATTAACTGCTGAAAACCTCTTTCAGCTCCTTGCAAAATCCCAGGAGTTACAACAGGTACTAAGACAACTGCAAATTCCTAAAGAAGAAGTTGTCCGAGAAAAATTAGAGAAAAAAATCTCTAATTTTGCTACAAAAATCGAGAAAGGAGAATCTTCAAAAACCCTTTCTCAAAATGAATTTTTAAATACCAAACTTGAAAAAGAAGAATTTTCAAAAAACCTTTCTCAAAAACAATTTAAAAAAAATCAAATTGTGACACCACAAGTGCCCAAAAAACCCGCTCCTAATTTTTTCATAAAATCGTTTTTTTCAAAACATTGCAACTCTTGAAAAATGATTTTTTACCAAGGACCCCTTTTTTGGCACTACAAAATTATTTTGGATCAAAATGGTTTTATAAATCATGGGATATTTTAAAAACCCCATATTTTTATCAGGCTATCCTTGAAATAACAAGATCAGCAACAACAAAAATTATTTTTTTCAAAAATAACCCTGATCCCTCTTATTCAATCTGCAAAATACTTCGAGTAATTGCTCTCACTCATTGGGGGAATGACCTATCAAAACTCATAAATTTCCCAGATTCTCACAAAAATGAGCCATTTTTTATATTCCTTTTAATTATTGGGATTACCAACAAGCTTGGTTCAATTACTTTTTTGTTCAAAATCCCAACCAAAGCCACACTTGACTTTTCAATTTTGATACCCCATGTGATGCTTCACAATTTCCCACTTGGTGGAATTCATGGTGGGAACAATTCGGATCCACCCTGGATATACAAAAACCCGAAGTCATTAAATCTTTTAGCCTCTTTAAATCCCAGTTCAAACCCTCAGAAGAAGAAAAAATATTTATACCCTTACACCCTTTTCATACAAAATTCCATTTAACATGGGTATTTACATGGTTTGTAGATTATTCAGATGATAAAATACCAGTCATCCGAAGAAGATTTAAAATCCGATGATGGGATAGCTTTAAAATACCAAAGAGCCTCACACCACCGAAAGTCCAGGAATGGCTAGATGATAATAAACTCATTCCTTTACATGGGCCTCCACAGACACCACAGACGTCATTCCAATCAAAGGAGCATACCCAGTTCCTTTCACAAAAATCCCAGATAGCATCAATGCTTGCGTCGGCTAAAACTCCAGAAGAAATGCAAGCCATAATTCAAAAATTTGCACTATCACCATCAAAACAATGCTCTTCGACAGAAGAGGAAGACCCGGAATCGAGAACGAAGATAGTCCTATTTTTGGCAACAGTGGATTCTTGATGCTGCTAAGAAAATACTGAAAATCCCGGAGGAATAATTGACAAAAGTTCCCGACAAAATAAATGCCCAAATATTAAAAGCAGATTCGAGATGAAGACAGAAACAATTAGGTCATGCATGATGTCATTCTGCACTCGGATGAATATTTTAATTATTAAATTATTGTTTGTAATAGTAAAATCCTACTTTTGTAATTCTCCTATAAAAGGAGAACCCCTCTCCCTTAGTTAGACAAGCTTTTTCTTTCCTTAGTTTCTAATTCTCTTCCTTCTCTCTAGAAATTTTGAAGTTCTTTCAGTTTATCCCTTAGTAGATTAGTTACTTAAATTCCCAAATTCCTTCTTCATATGACCTCGGGGAGTCTATGAAACTCAAACTCCTCAAAATACCTTACCCGAAATTCCTAAATTCCTAAAAATACCTTTGTATGTCCCATATGATTCATATGACCCATATGACTCATATCATATTAACAATACACCGTTCGGAATTAAACTCCTTGTAAGTATTTTAAAGTTTTGAATAAAATGATTATGGATGGTACTACCTCCTAAATCTTTTAAACATTCATGTTCTTTAAATTCTTGCATTTAAATTCACGTTTTTAAATTATTTATATACCTGCATCATGGTCTGTTCTACGACATACTGTTGGGTTTTGATATTGGTGAATGGGAAATGATGGGATGAAAATTAAAGGGAGTAAAAGACTCTGTTGTCCCACATCGAAAAAAGAGAAGGAAAGAGAGGTGTATATATTACATTACACCTTCTCTAGTTGCTAAAAGGGTTGAGAGGGCAAGGACCCCTCGCGTCGTCGTCGTCGCTCGCTCGGCTCGGCTTCGGCTTTGGCTTTGGATTTGGAAAGTATACCAAACAAATAGGATCCAAGGCGTAGCAAACGTCAAAAGACATCTACTTCCTTTGGACCAAATTTTGTAACATTCTTGCTTGAAAATGAGCGTCAAATATTTAAAGCAGCAATGTCATCTTCTCATTCAACATTTTGGAAAGAAGCAGTCAATAGTGAGATTGAATTAATTTTAAACAACCATACATGGAAATTAGTTGATCTTCCTCCTGAAAATAAACCTTTAGGATCAAAATGGATTTTTAAAAGGAAAATGAAAGTTGATGGCACTATTGACAAATATAAGACAAGACTTGTGGTCAAAGGTTATAGACAAAAAGAAGACATTGATTACTTTGACACATACTCGCCGGTAACAAGAATAAATCTATTCGGGTGTTAGTGGCACTGGCGGTCGTATATGGTCTTGAAATCCATCAAATGGATGTTAAGACAACTTTCTTAAATGGAGAATTGGAGGAAGAAATTTACATGGAACAACCTGAGGGTTTTGTGGTTCCTGGTAAAGAAAGGAAAGTGTGCAGACTTGTTAAGTCACTTTATGGACTTAAACAAGCACCCAAACAATGGCATGCGAAATTTGACCAAACAATGTTGGCAAATGGATTTAAGATTAATGAGTGTGACAAATGTGTTTACATTAAAAATACTCCAAATCATGAAGTCATTGTTTGTTTGTATGTTGATGACATGTTGATAATGAGTAAAGATATTGTCTATGTAAATGCTACGAAGCGTATGCTCGGTAGCAAATTTGACATGAAAGACTTAGGGGTTTCTGATTTGATCTTAGGAATTAGGATCCATAAAACTCCACAAGGTCTAGCATTATCACAGTCACATTATATTGAAATATTACTTGACAAGTTCAAGTATTTAAATTTCAATGTTACAAAGACTTCAATTGATGTAAGTTTTGCACTTCAAAAGAATGAAGGTGAAAGTGACTCACAATTGGACTTTGCACGAGTTTTGGGAAGTTTGATGTATATTATGAATTGTACACGACCAGATATAGCATGTGCTATAAGCAAGCTGAGTCGATTCACGAGTAATCCCAATCAAACTCATTGGATGGCAATGAAACGAGTCTTGGGATATTTACAACACACCCAAAACTATGTTTTGCATTATAATAAATATCCCGCAGTACTTGAGGGATATAGTGATGCAAATTGGATCACCGGATCGTTTGAAGTTAAATCCACGAGTGGATATGTTTTCACTGTTGGCGGAGGAGCAGTGTCTTGGAAATCATCAAAACAGACATGCATCGCCCGCTCTACAATGGAATCAGAATTTATAGCTTTAGACAAGGCCGGTGAAGAAGCTGAATGGCTCCGGAATTTCTTAGAAGATATTCCATTCTGACCTAAACCTCTGGCTCCTATATGTATACATTGTGACAGTCAAGCAGCAATAGATAGGGCAGGGAGCGTAATGTATAATGGAAAATCTCGTCACATACGACGGAGACACAATATCGTTAGGCAACTACTCTCTAGTGGCGTTATCACAATTGATTATGTAAAGTTAAGAGATAACGTGGCGGATCCGCTTACAAAAGGCTTATCTAGAGAGGGAGTTAGTAGATCATCAATGGGAATGGGGTTAAGGCCAAGGACAAGTCATCATGGCGGTAACTCTACCTAGCAGACTGGAGATCCCAAGAGCTAGGTTCAAGGAGATCAAACAAAGTTGTGACTGACGGTTCAACATTGTCAAATAACTCAACCCATTCTCGGATGAAGACAATGTTCAGAAATAAGGATAAGACTTTATGGCTTGTTAATGAGTTAATAAAGCATTAAGGTTTTTTAATGGTTATCTAAATCTGGCAATGTATGACCAAATAATGTGGCTATAGGACCACATGTTTAGAAATCACATATGTGAGTGTTAAGTGTAAGCCGCTTTAAAGGGGAATGACAGTAAAGGCCCATTCTCTATGCACTCATGAGACCAGGCGGTGTTCATGGCTGAAACGAACACAACCGTGAGAACCATAAACGGTTGAGGGTTTATTGTGTGTCTTATGTTGTCTAGGTATACAACAAAGTTCGACGGTTAAAAGATATCTACCGATTGATCGAGTATATCCGATATAAGTTCACTACGAAAAGTTCAAAGGGAAACCTACTTATCCAGATGCAGTCAATTCTCGCTTGTATATCACACTCGTCCGTATATTCTTTTATCTTATAGCCATTCCCCATTCATGTGTGGGATTGTTGAGTTTTGATATTGGTGAATGATAAATGGTGGGATTAAAATTAAATGGAGTAAAAGACTCTTTTGTCCCACATCGAAAAAAGAGAAGGAAAGATGTGTATATATTACATTACACATTTTCTAGTTGCTAAAAGGGTTGAGAGGGCAAGGACCCCTCGCGCTGTCGTCGTCGCTCGCTCGGCTCGGCTTCAGCTTTGGCTTTGGCTTTGGCTTTGGATTTGGATTTGGATTTGAATTTGGATTTGTCAAAAGATCGATTGATTGATAATCTTTCGAATTTCAGAAATGGTACCTCCAAAACCTATAAATTCTTGATTGTTCCAAGAATTTATTCACTCAATTCTTCTCTGAATTTCAGTCTTCAACTCAAAAATTTTGTCTTCATTCTGTGTGATATACTGCCGTTGAGTGGTTCGCTGCTACCGGAATTTGGAGTACTACTATTCTGGTAAGATAATCGTTCTATCCTGGGAGGCGATATTCTATTAACCTCGAGTACTGTGAGGGCAATAATTTCCTTAAGGACACACTTTGAACTAAGTGGGCTCGATTATATTCTGAAATTATTTTCCAAAACAGATTTTGTTTTCGTTCACTGTTTCATGATTAATTTACTGTTAAGTAATTTTTATACTGTGTAATCTGGTTTTACTAAGTGTTTAACAGTTTGTGTTGAAACATTGTTTAACCATATACAGATTATTATACCAACACCTACTGCATTTAAATCTATGGTTGGTTCTACCGCCTACTTTAAATTTCTTTAAATTCCTGCAGAACCTTTGAATTATGATTTTCATAACTTGGAACCTTAATTTTAAAGTCAATCTTCCTTTACTTACTGTATTATTTAATTATCTTTTAATTATTCAATCACTTATATATCAGTTCCCTCCCTATTTATTATCCCCTTTAGATCCTCGGCCTAACTTGATATCAGAGCCATAAAGGGTAGAGATATAGAGAGATATGATATCCAGATCAGATGAAATCCCTGTTTGGATTCCCCGATAAACTTGTCCATGGATGAGCCTTCTAAGTTGGTTAAATCCCAGAATTTCGAGCGATCAGACCGCAGGGTTACCGTAAGTCCTCGTGTGTAAGGCAGACAAACACCCATAGGTATACTGTCTCGGTGGGGGTTGTAGGAAGGTAAGGGTTTCTGAACTTGGATTCCATATACATGGATCCGTTCTCGATAGAACTACTTCTTATGATTTTGAATCATCTTCTTCCATGGATTCAAAGAAGATAATAATTCCGAAGAAATCGTTATACAAGATTTTGAAAAATCAATAGATAATTGGGAAATACCAAAAGTAAATAGAGATCAAATTTACAAAAATTCCAAATATCAATTCTTCAAAACAGATTTCACTATAAAAACGGAAGAAAGAGATATCCAATTGACAAAATCCTTTGAAACTATTCAGTTACTTTATCAAAATTGTCACGACCCAAATCACGAGTCGTGATGGCACCTACCCTATTCCCCCGAGTAGGCGAACCACATTCTCATTAACAAGGTAAATCAGTGGAAAAATAAATAAGGAAAAGAAATTATGAGTCTTAAACACTTAATTTCCCAAAATCTGTTCAAAAGGGTACAAGAGCACTAACAAGTCTGAAAAATAGAAGTCTGAAAGAATGCCCGAATGCTAATACTGTCTGTCAATAACTAAAGAAAAATGGAATTAACTAAGAAACCCTTCAGGGGACACGGACGACCAAGTAGCTCACCCTGAATGACTAGAAGATGTCCACCTCGCGAATCAGCCACGGGGCGTAGAACTGGAACATGGATCGTACTCTGCACTCAGCAAAGGTACATCAAGAGTAGTATCAGTACAACACTAGTACCGGTAAGCAGCATAGACCGACAATGATTAGATAACGCATAAAGAAGTTGAAACCAACAAGTAGCACCTAGAGCAATCAGGCATGGTCACGTATCATATATAAGTAAAGCGTAAAGATATCACGAAATCAACCAAGACAGATATAATTCACCAAATGACCAGTCAAAATATGAGTGGATGAATGCAATGTCACTTCTCTCACTCCCGCTCTCCGGCAGAAACCTCGGAGGCTATCACTCTCGCTCTCCGGCAGAAACCTCGGAGGCTATCACTCCAGCTCTCCGGCAAAAACCTCGGAAGCTATCACTCCCGCTCTTCGGCAAAAACCTCGGAGGCTATCACTCCCGCTCTCCGGCAGAAACCTCGGAGGCTATCACTTCCGCTCTCCGGCAGAAACCTCGGAGGCTATCACTTCCGCTCTCCAGCAGAAACCTCGGAGGCTATCACTTCCGCTCTCCGGCAGAAACCTCGGAGGCTATCACTCCCGCTCTCCGACAGAAACCTCGGAGGCTATCACTCCCGCTCTCCGGCAGAAACCTCGGAGGCTATCACTCACTCTCAGTCTCTCACCTCACCATCATCATAAAATGATATGGAAAGTATGTCAGGCATGATATCAAGTATCAACACGTGTAACCAATATACAATCAACAAGTACAAGTCAAATCAGGTGATAATCACGGAAAATAGCACATATGGCGACAAGTCCACATAACAGCTGACAGAATCAACGTAATAGTAATTCATCTCCACTTCCTACCCGAATGTCTATCATGCTATCCCCGTCACTTCCTACGACTACATACGAATCTCTAATCAGAGTCTAACTAAAGTAAACCATAACCTACCTCAATGCCGAGCGGGTGCCACGAACAATCAAACCAATGCCTTCCCTTTGTGTAGAGCCTCTGAACGCTTAAAATCTAGAAAATATGCGAACTACGTTAGAATACGAATATAAGGACCCCCATAGTGCTATATTTATATTAACAAGATTTTTACCATTTCAATTGTATGACTAAACTCATACTCATATAAAATATTAGCATAACTTCAGGAAATTCAAATAATCTTTCTTTCTTCCAACTTTCTCGTATCTCCCGCTTGTAAAGGATATAACATTAAATTCGTAACTCCAAATAAGGTGTTTATTATACCACATCGAAGGCAACACTAGGATCTCTTATTATGCCGAATCCCATATCACAGTACTTAGTGTAGCTGGTGAAAATTTACAAAAGAAACAACCCTATGAAATCTGTGTCGTCAGAATTTTTGTAAAACTAGGCAGAAAATTTAAACAATCATAACTCCCAAACCATAAGTCGCCTTTTTCTCTGTAAGGTATCAAACTGACGGTAACAGAGTAATATACAACTTTCATTCGGCCCATATTTTCATCTTTTTTACGGATTTGTACAGTTTTCAAGTTTTATATGCTGTGTCGCCTGGGTTTCGGTAAAATGAGGCAGAAACTTTAAGCAGTCATAACTTTCAAAACTTAAGTCGGATTTATCTCCGGAAGATCTTAAACTAAAGGGAACAGAGTAATCTACAACTTTAATTCAGCCCATACTTTTATATTCTTTACGGATTTATACAGTTTCCACGTTTAATATGCTGTTGTAATCATTATGCCATGTTACATCCCTCAAGTTTCTCTATTCAAGTGGATTGTGTAATTTCCGTGTAATGACCTCTTTGAAAATTTGATTTCATTCAATAACGCATTAGTATAAGGATCATGAATAGATTAATTAAACCATATAACATATAATCTAACCTGAACTTAATTGAGCGCTTCCTCCTTGTCTTCTAGGTACTAGGGCTTCTTTCTCTTCTTTCTTACTCCTCTCCTTCCCTCTCCTGCGTGTTGCGCTCATACTCCCCTTTCTCCCTCTCTCGTTGCTCGTCCCTCTCCCCCTTTCTTTTTCCTCTCCTTCCTTCTCCTCCCTGCTGGCTGCGCACGGTTCCCTCTCTTCTACCTAGTAGGTTTTTTTTTTCTTATTTCTATTAAAAAGAAAGAAAGAGTTTAGGTTAATTAAAACAAAATCTGAATTTCCCTTGTTACACTTAGGTCCCTAAAATACTACATTTTAGTCCCTCATTGTCTACTTAAATTAAATCAATCCCCCAAGTAATTAAATCTTAATCCCACTTCTTTTAATTTTAACTCCCGTTTTCTTAAATTTCCGAGAATTTCATAAAGTCTCGTATTCTCAATGTCATAATTATTTTTCATAGTTTAAAGTGCTAAACGACCAGACAGGTCGTTACATTAGATACCAATCAAACAATCGCTCGTCCTCGAGCGACAAGGTAGGGTTGGAGGAAAAGAGGTACCTGAACTATCGATAGAATATTACAACTTTGCTATCCTACACCAAATAGGTAGCCAAATAGGGTATGTCCTAAAAATAGCTACAGATATCATGAATACCACTAAAGAGCGATATGTTAGATTATGTAACCTTGCACAATTAGAAAAATTCCTCCCTACCGATATACTACTACTACACATTCCCAACACCAATTAGAAACCGAAACAATTATGAATCCGATTTTTCCAAGACAAGAAGCCCTTTGAAACCCCAGAATACAACCAATCTTGATGCAAATGGAATAGGGATTATTTTGAATGGAAAGTCCAAAGGTGAAACTCTATTTTTGAATGTCAAATCCAAATGTGAAACTCTATTTTTGAATGTCACATCCAAATATGAAAGTCAACAAAATTCTGTCTAAAATTTGGTCTCCAAGTTTTCGGCGTCATCGTCAACAACTTCAAATGTGGATAAAATAAACTACATCCTACCCCCCCCCCCCCCCCCACACACAATCCATTCTATTTATACACAAAATATCAGACAATTTTCCTTCTCAATCAACGACCCCACCTAAAATTAAGACCATTCCCTACGAAAATAGCCTGGAACGAAAAGCCAATTATTTGAAGAAAACTATTAATGTACAGTACACATGACCACTACTTCGTTAAAAATCTCACTTGACAATTCTAACAAGCCCAATTGGGATAAGCCCTTCCCACAATCTAGTTAGTGATTTGGGTTCAAATATCTCTGACAATAAATTTTTATTCTAATCACCCTCCATAGCAATGGAAGGCCCACATAACATAAATAGCAAAAAAAAAACATCAAGATCTTTCACTACGATGTAAAGATTTCACTCTGTATGCTCTTACAGATGGTACACATATAAGTCATTCTCACCCACATATACAAACTCCTAAGCTATCCTCCTTTGAAAACAATAGCCACAATTTGCCGCTTTAACAACCAACTTCCACGCCACTGTCACCACCAAGGCCAAACATCAGGATCAAGCCCTCGTCGCAACCACGAACCTTACCCATACAACAACAATGTCTAGTTTCCCCAATTTCCCTACCAAACAACCATTAGCACCAGTTTAATTTCATTTTGATACCGGTGGGGCTCTCAATGGCAAGCTACTCTTACAACCCCTTTCAATTCCCTCAAATACTAGAATTTCCTCCCTATGTCACCCTAATCTTGTATTCAAGCACCTAACAAACCTTTTCACACCTTTCGACAAAAACTGCAACACCATGAACCCACACCTACTAGAAACATTTTCCCATTGTCCATATCCTACCAACTTGGAACGAGAAGGAACAAGTAGTAGCACACTTGGAACACAACAATATTGTTCCAAACCTAGTGGAGGAGGGTCTAACGAATAGCCTAATCAACCTATCATTGCTGCAAATCAAATTCACATAGCAATTGACAACACCAGAGTTCTACCATCTGTGATTGAACATAGAAATGAGTTTAAGATACCAATCTGAAAGATCTCGCATGAAGTGAATGAACCAGATACCAATCGAATTTAACTAGCACGAAAGGAGAAAAGAAGTGGAGTGTTTCCTAAATGTCCTATAGCCTCTCGATGATGGGTACGGACGTCTACGTATCAATCCGCAAGACTCTACTAGATATTGCTCTTGTACTCATTAGACCGATTAACCTAGGATCTCTGATACCAAATTTGTCATGACCCAAATCACGAGTGCACCCTATTCCCCAGAGTAGGCGAACCAAGTTCGCATTAACAAGGTAAATCAGCGGAAAAATAAATAAGGAAAAGAAATTATGAGTCTTAAACACTTAATTTCCCAAAATCTGGTCAAAAGGGTACAAGAGCACTAACAAGTCTGAAAAATAGAAATGCAAAGAATTCGAGCTACGTAATGTCTACATAACCAAAGAAAAATGGAATTAACTAAGAAACCCTTCAGGGGCCACAGACGACCAAGTAGCTCACCCTGAATGACTAGAATATGTCCACCTCGCGAATCAGTCACGGGGCGTAGAACTGAAACTTGGATCGTACTCTGCACTCAGCAAAAGTGCAGCAAGAGTAGTATCAGTACAACACTATTACCGGTAAGCATCATATATCGACAGTTATTATATAACACATGAAGAAGTTGAAACCAACAAGTAGCACCTAGAGCAATCAGGCATGGTCACGTATCATATACAAGTAAAGGGTAAAGAAATCATGAAATCAACCAAAACATATATAATTCACCAAATGACGAGTAAAAATATGAGTGGATGAATGCAATGCACTGCAATGTCACCTCTCTCACTCCCGCTCTCCGGCAGAAACCTCGAGGCTATCACTCCCGCTCTCCGACAGAAACCTCGGAGGCTATCACTCCCGCTCTCCGCCAAAAACCTCGGAGGCTATCACTCCCGCTCTCAGGCAGAAACCTCGGAGGCTATCACTCCCGCTCTCCGGCAGACACCTCGGAGGCTATCACTCCCGCTCTCCGGCAAAAACCTCGGAGGCTATCACTCCCGCTCTCCGGCAGAAACCTCGGAGGCTATCACTCCCGCTCTCCGACAGAAACCTCGGAGGCTATCACTCCCGCTCTCCGGCAGAAACCTCGGAGGAAATCACTCCCGCTCTCCGATAGATACCTCAGAGGCTATCACTCAGTCTCAGTCTCTCACCTCACCATCACCACAAAATGATATGGAAAGTATGTCATGCATGATATCAAATCTCAACACGTGTCACCAGTATACAATCAACAAGTACAAGTCAAATCAGGTGATAATCACATAAAATAACACATATGGCGACAAGCCCACATAACAGCTGACGGAACCAACGTAATAGTAATTCATCTCTATTTCCTACCCAAAGGCCTATCATGTTATCCCCGTCACTTCCTATGACTACACACGATTCTCTAATCAGAGTCTAACTAAAGTAAACCATGACCTGCCTCAATGTCGAGCGGGTGCCGTGAACAATCAAACCAATGTGTTCCCCTTGTGTAGAGCCTCTGAACGATTAAAATCTAGAAAATATGAACTACGTTATAATACGAATCTAAGGACACTGATCGGTGTATTTTATATACACCTTTTGAGTCAGTTTTAGTTAGTCTTTTGTCCCGTTTTGCACATATAAGTGTCGTATTAGGATAGTTTTCCTTTCTTTTGAGTCAAAGTGGTTAAAATGGCCAAATGACGGAAAAGGAGCTAAAAGAGGGCAAAAGAGAGATGCGGTAGCGAAACAGAAAGTGACGGCGAGTTGAAATCGGACCAGTAGCGCGGCCTCTCGCAAGCAGCGAGGGCGCGGCCACTATCGAAGGTTGCAGAAGACTCCGCGCGCGGCTACTCGAGCGAATCACGGTCGCGGCGCTAAACATCCGAAAGCTACAGGAGTTGCGGCGCGGTGCCCTCGAGCAGCGAATATCGGGCCGCGGCGCCAAATCACCCGACGGATTGCAGAACTCCGCGCATGGCGCTATGCCGAACGCGCGCCGCTGAAAAATTAGGTTTTGGACGAAATTCAGGTGGGCACGAAGAGAAAAAGAGGGAGGCGGTTTTCAACCTATAAAATGAGAACCCTAGGCAGTTTTTAAGAGTGTCCTTTCTTGCACAACACAAGACTTCTTGCTTGGAGATTGGAGACCATAGTTTAGTAATTTCTTTTCCTTTTCTTTTCTTTATTTCAGTTTTTGTATGATGAACATGGGATTAGTTCTTGTCATGTCAATGACTAGGAACTAATTCCTCTATAGGGCTTTCCATGTTAAATCTCTAGAAACTTATGTTATGATTTAATGCATGCTTATGGTTATTCTTCTTCTTGTTGAGATCTATCCAATATTTGAGTTGAATTCTTGGTAATTAATTGACAACTAATTATCACTATATGATTTCTAATCAGATTCCGAAAGGGGGGGATTGTGAATATGATGTAAGTTGGGTAGACATTCTTGGATTGGGGATGAAAATACCTCAATTATTTATGTAGCGTTAATGAGAGGCTTAACAACCCTAATTTTGCGCATTGTGCGTGACGGTTAACTAGGTTCTTATTCTTAATCCTCCTATAGAGTTATCCTTATCACCGAAAGGTAGGTAAGGTGCAATACTGGGGTTGAGTGTTTATATAACCCTAACGAGAGTATAAAACGATTTCGTGAACCTGCTTTCTCCAAAAGAAGAAGACCATAAGATATTGCATTAATAAGTAACATAAGTGGATAGTGAGGAGACGTGGAAGCCCTATTCTCATCACAACTGAAGTAAACCCTTATAGTTAAATAGCTTTTATTCTTAGTTATAAACAACAAATCCAAATATCAATTTACCAAATAGATACCAAAAAATAGATAGTTGGTACTTGAACCCTAATCCTTGAAGACGATATTCGATCTTATCAAGACTATACTACTTGTCACGATAACGTGCACTTGCGTTTAAAGTGTGTGCATCTTACCGCGCATCAAGTTTTTGGCGCCGTTGCCGGGGATTAGGCATAGTTCAATATCAAATTTGTCTATTTTTAATTTCTAATTTGGTGTTTAATTTTTATTGTTATTTTTAATTTTTACGTTTTTATTTATATTTTCGAAAAGTCCGAGGTGCCGTGATTCTTTGTTGGTTTTGATTTATCTCAGGAATCTTTTAGATATGGATTTTTACTGTCAATATGATAGAGAACCAACCATAGAAGAAGAGAGGGAGGAATTACGAGAGACTATACTCAGTCTCACGAGGTACCAAAATCAGTTCATAGACGAAACAAGAATGGCCATGAAGAAGTTGGAAACGCAAATAGCAGAGCTCGCGATCATATTCAACAGCGAAACACATGAAGAGCAATCTGCACCTGGGGTAGGCAATGAGGAAACACAATGTCAGGCAATTGATCTGAAGGATGCCGAATCAGGGGAGATAGAGAGTTCGCAGCAGCGCCGCGGCGCCTATGAGCAGGGCCGCGGCGCCGAAGATTCTGAGACAGTGCAGGAGAGTGAGAGCCGCGGCGCCAAAGAGCATGCGCCGTAACGTAAATCGAGGTGATTTTGAATAGCGAACAGCAAATTGAGGACCCTGAACCACACCCAACTATTGAGGAATCTGGTGAGATAGTTGGTGTAGAGAAGGAAAAGATTGCAGAGATCCAATTGTTTACCTTCTTGGATTCTGTGGAAATTCGTTTTCTTGCACCTATTACAGAAGAAACACCACTAGCTATCACGGCTGGTTCCCAATTAGGAAGCCCATACCATCAAGGGTACCCCCTAGAGTTGAGAGATGTAGAGAAGTTCACGGATTCCTACATTATAGAAAGCATAAAAGACAAGCCTACTTGGGGGATAATTGTATATGTAAGGCTCTTGTTCGAACAAATGGTCGTAGGGAAATTGAGACCTACAACAATAACTCTGCGGATTGCAAGCAGTTCGCAGAAGGATCCAATGGGCAATCGAAAAGGTTAATGGCGTCAGGCTAAAAGACGTTAAAGACAGCGCTTGTTGGGAGGCAACCCAATATTTTTAATTATGTTATTTTAATTTCTGTCTTTAGTTTATTTTTATTTTGTCTAAGAACAGTCTCACGGTCTTGGGGTCTTGTGTTTGTGTTATTGACAGGTACAGGCAAATAAACTGAAGGACGAAAAGCTGAACGAAAGCCAGGATTTCCAGAAAAGCGGGTAAGCGCGCTTCAGAGCAGGCCGCGGTAGAATTCCAGAAAATTTGCCAAGTTTAGCGCGCTTTCCAGTATGAACGCGCGCGAAAGTCCCGAAGGAGTGCAGAAGATTGCGCGCGCTAAAATCGAGGTCAGCGCCTGGCGGAAATCCAGAAACTTAAAACGCCCAGAAACCAGATTTTTCCCCAATTCCAATTTCAAAAACCTAACCCTTCCTTTCCAAAAACCCACGAAATTCCAAAAATTTGCCCACAAATCCTCCACAAATCCAACCCAACCACAACCAAAATTCCTAAATTCCTAAAAACCCTTAGCTATCTCAAACAACGAAGCTCCATTCCATAGCCTCAAACCACCAATTGAAACAAGAACAACTTGAAGCTTCTCATAAAAAGGTAATATTTTCCTATTCTTGAGTCCTTTACTGAAGTCACAGGAGGTAGTAGTGGAAGGAGTATTGTAGTTGAAGTAGCTTGGGTACTGAACAGTTGATTGTGAAGTTGGAGAAAAGAGTAGAAAAGGAGTGTGGGTATTGGGTAGAAAAGTTAAAGTTTGGGGGTATTGTGTTCGCTGCTAGTTGTTGATTGTGTAGGAAACAATTGTGCCACTAAATTAGAAGCTGCAGACTTTGTTTTAAAGATGTCCACCAGAAAGAGAAGAGGCTCCACATCCACCTCAACCCCACAATACGATGAAAATAGGTTTGTGAGTTACCAAGCCTTCCAAAGATACAAAAAGCTTGATACCAGACCCGTAATACCAGAAAGGGGAATGGATTACCAGAGGGAATCATATGGGGAGGAAGACGTTTATGAGCCCATTCGGGCAATGATTGAGTTGAGAGGGTGGAGGAGATTTGTTAATCCGGAGAAGATAGCACCAGTGAACACAACAATGGTGCGGGAATTCTATGCCAACTTTCCGGAGAAGGTGGAAAGGGGATGCTTTATAAGGGGAGTTTATGTGCCGGTGACAGCAGAAAATGTAAATGCACAATTGAAGACGGTTGATGTTGAAGAAAGAAGTGATTGGAATCACTTTAGAACATGGTCGAGAAGCACCGACCGCATCGACTGGAATGCCGTTGCAAGCACCGTGAGCTACCCTGGGGCTGCTTTCGATATTGGAAGAAATGGATCAAGAGCACTGAGCAGGTGCCAATTCAACAAAGCAGCCAAGGGTTGGCTATATTTCGTCAGTGCCCGCATGATTCCATCCACGCACTTCACCAGAGTGCCAGAAGATAGGATTAAACGGATATATGGAATTATGAGGGGGATGACGATTGATGTGGGGAAAGAGATAGTGCAGAGCATTGAAGAAATCAACAGGTTGGTGACAACATGTGGAATGGGACACAGCTCACTTATCACTAATCTATGCGCCTTCCGAGGGGTCCCAACCCTACCCACTGACACTCATGAGAGAAACCAACTGCCGGTGTCCTGTGGGATAGTGCACTCCTTCCCAGACCCAAGCCCCCCAGCAGCCAGAAGAAGAGTACCACCAGCAGCAGCAGCAGCAGAGGCCACAATGAACGAAGATGAGCCTGAAATAGGGGCTCAATATGAGGCAGGCCCTAGCCACCGGCCAACCACAGAAGCAGAGCCTCCAGTGCCTATGATGGAGCAAGTGCTCCAGAACTAGAGAATGATGATGCAACATTTCGACAAAATGATACAAGGACAAAATGAGTTGAGACAGGGACAACATGAGTTGCGACAAGGACAACAAGAATTGAGGCAGGAGCATCAACAGTTGCACCAGCAGTTTGACGAGATGAGTTCCCTGTTCAACCAATGGTCGATGCATTATCCACCGCCACCACCACCATTTTAGCCAAAGTCTGTAAGTGTCTTAATTCTTTTATTGTCTTTGAGTCTACACACATTGGGGACAATGTGTGATTTAAGTTTGGAGGTGTTTTATTTGTGTCTTGTTTTATTTGTGTCATGTTATGTTTTATTTAAGTCTTTTTGATTATTTTTATGTATTTTTAAGTCACAATTTTTTTTCTTTTTGAGTCATAATTGTCTGTCAAAGATCATGTATGCTGTAGTTGCTAGAAACACCTAGTGAATTAAGGTGGAATAATGTAACGGAATAGAAGTAACTATCTAAACACTCAGGTTAGATATGCCAAAAACTCACAGAATCTGTCTATTTGGAGTTTCTTGCTTGGATTATGCATGCTAAATGATAAATACTTATGTGTTATGATTGCTTGCTATTTGAGGCGAAATAGTTAGGATATGCATGTTAGGGAGATGACTCAGGCATTTCTTTGATAGTCAATTCTTACCATTCTTTTCTATCCCGTACTTTAAAAAAAATATCCCTAGTCAGCCCATTGAGCCTAAATTTGAAACTTCTTCTTTGACACCCTATATTCCCACAAATTGTACCATAAGTGAAAATATGAAATAGTGGAATACATTGTGTTAAAAAAAAAAGACAAAAAGAGTGAATAAGTCTGTTGCACCCCAATACAAAAGTAATAAGAAATAGGCAAAAGCCTAAGTTTGGGGGTGCGTGTCATTATTATATACTTCACTCTCCCAAAACAAAAGAGGGAAAAGATAGAATCGAAGTGAAGGAAAGAACAAAAAGAAAAGGGAAATACTGAAAAACTAAAGAGCTTATGGTACACAAAAAATGAGCATAAATGCCTATTTTTTACCAACCCCTACCTAAGCCTACATTACAACCCTTAAAGTCCTGAAGATCTCTTTTATGCATATCCAGGATTAGTGGAGAATAGCAAGTAAGCATGCCATAGGATTTTTGAATTTATATGCATGATTTAGTATATTGACTTCCATTAAAGCATGATGAATATGAGTTTGCGAAATATCTAGCTTAATGTGCTGAAATGTCATGCTATATGTTCCTGCATAGTATTCTGCTAACCTTCATGTTTCTCTAGTTAACTCTAATGCAGCAAAAGTGATCAATGGCAGTGAGTCTTTTATTTTCGTTCTTTGAGTCTTTTATTTCTTTCTTTCTATCTTTGCTCGAGGGCGAACAAAGGTTAAGTTTGGGGGTATTTGATCGGTGTATTTTATATACACCTTTTGAGTCAGTTTTAGTTAGTCTTTTGTCCCGTTTTGCACATATAAGTGTCGTATTAGGATATTTTTTCTTTCTTTTGAGTCAAAGTGGTTAAAATGGCCAAATGGCGGAAAAGGAGCTAAAAGAGGGCAAAAGAGAGATGCGGTAGCAGAGAAAGTGGCGGCGAGTTGAAATCGGACCCGGTAGCGCCTCACTATCGAAGAGGTTGCAGAAGACTTCGGCGCGGCTCGAACAGATGCGGTCACGGGCGCGGCGCTAAACATCCGAAAGCTACGAGTTGCAGCGCGGCGCCGCAAACAGCGAATATCGGGGCGCGGTGCCAAATCACCGACGGATTGCAGAACTCCGGCGCGCGGCTATGCGAGCGCGCCGACGCGGAAAAATTAGGTTTTTGGACGAAATTCTGGGCCAGGCCTGAAGGAAAAGAGGGAGGCGGTTTTCAGCCTATAAAAGGAGAACCCTAGGCAGTTTTTAAGAGTGTCCTTTCTTGCACAACACAAGACTTCTTGCTTGGAGATTGGAAACCATAGTTTAGTAATTTCTTTTCCTTTTCTTTTCTTTATTTCAGTTTTTGTATGATGAACATGAGATTAGTTCTTGTCATGTCAATGGCTAGGAACTAATTCCTCTATAGGGCTTTCCATGTTAAATCTCTAGAAACTTATGTTATGATTTAATGCATGCTTATGGTTATTCTTCTTCTTGTTGAGATCTATCCAATATTTGAGTTGAATTCTTGGTAATTAATTGACAACTAATTATCACTATATGATTTCTAATCAGATTCCGAAAGGGGGGGATTGTGAATATGATGTAAGTTGGGTAGACATTCTTGGATTGGGGATGAAAATACCTCAATTATTTATGTAGCGTTAATGAGAGGCTTAACAACCCTAATTTTGCGCATTGTGCGTGACGGTTAACTAGGTTCTTATTCTTAATCCTCCTATAGAGTTATCCTTATCACCGAAAGGTAGGTAAGGTGCAATACTGGGGTTGAGTGTTTATATAACCCTAACGGGAGTATAAAACTATTTCGTGAACCTGCTTTCTCCAAAAGAAGAAGACCATAAGATATTGCATTAATAAGTAACATAAGCGGATAGTGAGGAGACGTGGAAGCCATATTCTCATCACAACTGAAGTAAACCCTTATAGTTAAATAGCTTTTATTCTTAGTTATAAACAACAAATCCAAATATCAATTTACCAAATAGATACCAAAAAATAGATAGTTGGTACTTGAACCCTAATCCTTGAGGACGATATTCGGTCTTATCAAGACTATACTACTTGTCACGATAACGTGCACTTGCGTTTAAAGTGTGTGCATCTTTTCGCGCATCAGACACCCATATTGCTATATTTATATTGACAAGATCTTTACCATTTCCATTGTATGACTAAACTCATACCCCTATAAAAATATTAGCATAACTTCAGGACAAACAAATAATATTCCTTTCTTTTAACTTTCTCGTATCTCCCGCTTGTGAAGGATATAACATTAAATTTGTAACTCCAAATAAGGTGTTTATTGTACCACATCTAAGGCAACACTAGGATATCTTATTATACCTAATCACACCTGACAATACTTAGTGTAAATGGTAAAAATTTACGAAAGAAACAACCCTATGAAATTTGTATGGCCAGAATTTTTGTAAAACAAGGCATAAATTTAAACAGTCACAACTCCCAAACCATAAGTTAGATTTTTCTTCTTAAGGTCTCAAACTGACGGGAACAGAGTAATCTAACACTTTCATTCAGCCCATATTTTCATATTCTTTACATATTTGTACAGTTTTTACGTTTGATATGATGTGTCTCCTGGGTTTCGGTAAAACGAGGCAGAAACTTTAAGCAGTCATAACTTTCAAATCATAAGTAGGATTTATCTCCGTAAGATCTTAAACTGACGGGAACAGATTAATCTACAACTTTCATTCAGCCTATACATTTATATTCTTTAACGATTTATACAGTTTACACGTTTAATATGTTGTTGTAATCATTATGCCATGTTACATCCCTAAAGTTTCTCTATTCAAGTGGATTGTGGAATTTTCGTGTAATGACCTCTTTGAAAATTTGATTTCATTCAATAACGCATTAGTATAAGGATCATGAATATATTAATTCAACCATATAACATAGAATCTAACCTGAACTTAATTGAGCGCTTCCTCCTTGTCTTCTAGTTACTAGGGTTTCTTTCTCTTCTTTATTTCTCTTCTCCTTCCCTCTCCTGCGTGATGCGCTCGTACTCCCCTTTCTCCCTCTCTCGCTGCTCGTCCCTCTCCCCCTTTCTTTTTCCTCTCATTCATTCTCCTCCCTGCTTGCTGCGCACGTCTCCCTCTCTTCTACCTAGTAGGTTTTTTTTTTATTTCCATTAAAAAGAAAGAAAGAGTTTTGGTTAATTACAACAAAATCTGAATTTCCCTTGTTACACTTAGGTCCTTAAAATACTATATTTTAGTCCCTCAATGTCTACTTAAATTAAATTAATCCCCCAAGTAATTAAATCTTAATCCCACTTCCTTTAATCTTAACTCTCGTTTCCTTTAATTCCCGAGAATTTCATAAAGCCTCGTATTATCAATGTCATAATTCTTTTTCGTAGTTTAAAGTGCTAAACGACCAGACTGGTCGTTACAAAAATTCCTTGAAAAACATAGAGAAAGAAATTATAAATACATACACATTGGTTTAGTCCAAGTAGGGATAAAACCCCTTACTAAAGAAGGATTAAACACTTCAATCCTTACTATCTTAAGAGATGCAAGATTCACAAACTTCAAAGATTCCCTGTTAAGTTCGGTTGAGTCCAGTCTCTGCCCAGGACCAATCTCTTTCGATTGTTACCCAAACTTTTCAGTTTCTTTGAATGATAAAAATATCCAAAAATCTCTTGTCTTACAGATTAAGACACACAATTATCAGATGCTTGAAGGATCAATTCTTGTAGCATTAATTTTCAGAATACATTATAAAGCTATGACTTCTGCTTTTTCCGCAAAGGTCAGATACCATAGTAAGAAAGGTGAAACCCTTCTTTTACAAACAGATCTTTCCAAATCTAACACAGTAATACCATGACCTATTAGATGGAAAGATATTACCCTACAAGAAGAATGGATCCTGGAAGGTGTAGTTAAACCTGAACCCTTAGAATCTGAGCAACCAAATACTCATCTTAGAGAAATAACTCAATACCAAGATGGTAGAGTCAGTCTCTCATTTTTAAGAAGATCTATGAGTAATAGATACGAAGATACAAGTTCCGAAGAGACCCTAGACTTAGGAAGAGTCTCACAAATCCCTTCAATAATAAATACACCAGTCAAAATAAAACCTAGGTACTCTACATCACATCTACCAAATCTAACAAACGTATATTACACAAATCAAATACCCAGACCAGTATATATAAATTCCACGGTTAAAGAAAAGATGGACGACCAAGAACCTACAAGTCCAACATATTCTTCAATAACCCACAATGACTTAGCAAATAAAATTAAAGTTTTAGAAAAAAGAATTCCAAATTAATAAAAAATTACTACAAAAAGAATTCTACGAAGAACACAATTCGGAAAAAGAATTTGGTTTTTCAAAAAAATTCTAAAAACGAGAAAACAAATACAAGACAAATTCTACGAATTTGTGCAAGAAAATAAAATTAATATCCTCTTTTTAGATTGGTTTGAAATATACTCCTTTCAAAACTCCATAGGATACCCCTTTCTTAAAACAACAGACCCCACTATTAATAATAGTATAACCACATTAACATATAAATCTGATAGCAATGATACCTTAGAACAATTCAAAAAACCCCTCATAAATAATATGAATTGGGAACAACAACTCGTACAAGGGTTATAAATAGCCCCAGGGTTACAAATAATTCCTGCTCCAAACCTAGAAATAATAAAACCCCTAGCTCAATCCCGCGTGGCTCTTCACTCCAGTCCTGAAGTATTCTGTGAGCCTAATTTGTTTAACGTGGACCCTCCTTTATGAGACTTAAGTAAGGAAAGAAAGCGGTGAAAAATATACATCCACTAAGTACCCTCATACTAGAGTACATAGTTGATTAAATCGAGAAAAATGTCGCTTCCATTTATGATTGAAACCTAGATGGAATGACTGAATACAATATCCTCAGCTTCCTCCAACAAATGACAATGGCAGCAAATGCCTACCAAACACAAAAGGATGTCCTAGATAAGACCTCTGCAGAACTGCTAATCGCAGGATTCTCATGTCAACTAAAAGGATGGTGAGATAATTATCTCACTAACCAACAAAAAGAAGATATCTTAAATGCTATAAAAATCAATGAAGAAGAAATACCAATACTAAATGAACTAGGAGAACCTATACAAGATGCAGTATCAACCTTGATATTAACAATATCTTTAATTTCATAGGTGATTCTACACATCTTAAAAACAAAAATGCTGAATTACTTTCAAATTTAAAATGCAAAAAATTAAGTGATTTTCAATGGTATAAAAATACCTTCTTAACTAGAATAATGGTTAGAGAAGATTCTAGCCAACCATTCTGGAAAGAAAAATTCTTAGCCGGATTACCAACCCTCTTGGGAGAAAAGGTTAGGAATAAAATTAAAGAAATTTGTGGAAAACAAATAATACCCTACGATGAGTTTACATACGGAGAATTAGTCTGTGTGACTCAACAAGAGGGATTAAAAATATGTCAAGACCTAAAATTACAAAAACACCTTAAGGAAGAATTAAGGAGAACAAAATGTGAATTAGGTACTTTTTGCAAACAGTTCGAACCAGATACCATGGAAAATTCCAAAACCTGCGAAGGAGACTGTAGCAAAACTTATAAATCCCACAAAAAACCTACAAATGATTATAAATCTAACAATGATTATTATAAAAATCCTTATAAAAATAATCGTTACAAAAATAATAGAAATTCAAAAAGAAATAATTCTAATTACAAAAATCTGACATGTTACAAATGTAATAAAAAGGACATACATCAAAATACTGTAGAATGAAAAAAAAACTACAAGAATTAAATCTCGACAAGGATACTACTAAAATAATCTCCAATCTACTAGTAGATTCCTCTGATTCTGAGTCAGACCAGTCAGACCTTGACTATTTCTCTCTTTCATCAGAAGATAACAACCCACTCCAGGTAGATGAATTAGTCACGAGTAGTTCTACTGAAAAACCTGAAAAAGCTAAAGGAAAACGAATATGTGTCTTAACCAAAGATCAAGAAGTATGATAGATATGATTAAACACATAGATACCCAACACCAAAAAGAATATTTAAATAAACTCCTAAAAACCTTTACACAAGAAAAGAAAGAAATTAAAAAAACTGTATTACCAAATACTTCTAGAAAATACGACTTAAAAAAAATCTTAGAAAAGAGTAAGAAAATAAAAGAAATAATCATTCAAGAATTACAAAAATAAGTAATTCAGGTAAAACTGGAAGTAAAAGAATTAAAAGAAAGACAGCAAAAAGATTCGGAACTAATAAAAATTGTGCTTTCAAATAGTGCAAAACAAAACCACATTCCAAGAAATGTCTATTCGGAAAGATCCGATTCAGAAAAACCCATAGAACAAGATAATAATGTTGAAAACGAAATAGAAAATCTAGATAAAGTCCCGGAAGATTTTCTAACAGTATTAAGACAAATAACAACAAATAAATACTTAATAAAAATAACACTAGAATTTTCAGATAATTTTAAAATAACAATTGTTGTCCTCTTTGACACAGGCGCATAATTAAATTGTATAAAAACTAGTATAATACCTGACAAATTCCTAGAAAGAACCCCGGATTCATTTGCAGCAGCTACTGATTCTAAACTATTAATTAATTATAAAACCAAAGCATCAATCATAAATAAATAAATTTCCATAGCAACATCGTTTGTTCTAGTTAAAGAAATTCACAATTCAGTAATCTTAGGAACACCATTTATGAATCTGATCATCCATTATAAAGTGGAAAATGAATTTGTGTCATTTAAAATGAATAAGAAAAAATTAAAATTCCAGTTTCTAACGATACCAAAAACAAAAGATCTCAATCTCATAAAAATTGTTCAATACATAAAGAAAAATCTTATTATTTACAAGAATTAAAAAACGATTTTTCCTTAGGAGAAAGAAGAAACAAATATACTTCTGATTTTAAATTTATTTCTCCAAATTATGCATGTTTTCAAAACTCTGCATTAAAATATATTTTCTATAAATTTATTCTTAAAGAATTTTATCCTGAAATCTTGGCCCGTGATTTCCTCCAAATCCCTATAAAAGGCCACCAAATCCTGACAATAGCCACCTCAAGGAAATGTCCTACCATTGTCCAAATAATTGGTGTTTGGGCTACAATGACAAAATATCTAGGAAGGACATGCGTGAATGTAGACAATGGTGTACACAGGCAGTGTGTGGAGCCTTACTCCAGAAAAGGAAAGAGGAGAACCTTCCAACAATAAATACCCCAGCTGCTGCACCCGAACAACAGCAAACAAATTCCATGGCTCTCAAAAAACCCCAAAATACCGTTCCCAAGCTAGTAAAAGAAGAAAAATCCCCAGCACAAATCTCAACAGAAAACCCCCTTGTCCTGGTATGATGCGGTTATGAAAGAAAAAGAAGAATATACCAGTAACACGAAAAATACCCAGGAAAAGCCAACAAATCCGGCACAAGAATTAACTGCTGAAAACCTCTTTCAGCTCCTTGCAAAATCCCCGGAGTTACTACAGGCACTAAGACAACTGCAAATTCCTAAAGAAGAAGTTGTCCAAGAAAAATTAGAGAAAAAATCTCTAATTTTGCTACAAAAATCGAGAAAGGAGAATCTTCAAAAACCCTTTCTCAAAATGAATTTTTAAATACCAAACTTGAGAAAGAAGAATTTTCAAAAAACATTTCTCAAAAACAATTTTCAAAAAATCAAATTGTGACACCACAATTGCCCAAAAAACCCGCTCCTAATTTTTTCATAAAATCGTTTTTTCAATACATTGCAACGCTTGAAAAAGGGATTTTTTAACAAGGACCCTTTTTTGGCACTACAAAATTATTTTGGATCAAAATGGTTTTATAAATCATGAGATATTTCAAAAACCCCATATTTTTATCAGGATATCCTTGAAATAACAGAATCAGCAACAAACAAAAATTAATTTTTTCAAAAATAACCCAGATCCCTCTTATTCAATCTGCAAAATACTTCGAGTAATTGCACCCACTCATTGGGGGAATTTCCTATCAAAACTCATAAATTTCCCAGATTCTCACAAAAATGAACCTTTTTTTTATATTACTGGGATTACCAACAGACTTGGTTCAATTCCTTTTTTGTTCAAAATCCCAACCAAAGCCACACTTGGCTTTTCCATTTTGATACCCCATGTGATGCTTCACAATTTCCCACTTGGTGGAATTCATGGTAGAAACAATTCGGATCCACCCTGGATATACAAAAACCTGAAGTCATTAAATCTTTTAGGCTCTTCAAAACCCAGTTCAAACCCTCAAAAGAAGAAAAAAAAATTATACCCTTACACCTCTTTTATACAAAATTCCATTTACCATGGGTATTTACATGGTTTGTAGATTATTCATATGATAAAATACCAGTCATCCGAAGAAGATTTAAAATCCGATGGTGGGACAACTTTAAAATACCAAAGAGACTCACACCACCGAAAGTCCAGGAATGGCGAGATAATAATAAACCCATTCCTTTACAGGGGCCTCCACAGACACCACAGGCGACATTCCAATCAAAAGAGCATACCCAGTTCCTTTCACAAAAATCCCAGATGGCCTTAATGCTTGCGTCGGCTAAAACTCCAGAAGAAATGCAAGCCATAATTCAAATATTTGCACCATCACCATCAAAACAAAGCTCTTCGACAGAAGAGGAAGATCCCGGAATTGAGAACGAAGACAGTCCTATTTTTGGCAAAAGTGGATTCTAGATGCTGCCAAGAAAATACCGAAAATCCCGGAGGAATAATTGACAAAAGTTCCCGACAAAAATAAATGCCCAAATAGTAAAAGCAGATTCGAGATTAAGACAAAAACAATGAGGTCATGCATGACGTCATACTGCACTCGGATGAATAGTTTAATTATTAAATTATTGTTTGTAATAGTAAATCTCACTTTGCAATTCTCCTATAAAAGGAGAACCCCTCTCCCTTAGTTAGGGAAGCTTTTTCTTTCCTTAGTTTCTAATTCTCTTCCTTCTCTCTAGATGTTTTGAAGATCTTTCAGATTATCCCCTTAGTAGATTAGTTAAAAATTCCTAAATTCCTTCTTCATATGACCTCGAGGAGTCTATGAAGATAAACCCCTCAAAATACCTTACCCGAAATTCCTAAATTCCCAAAAATACCTTCATATGTCCCATATGATTCATATAACCCATATGACTCATATCATATGAACAATATACCTAGTTTCTAATTCTTTGAATCCCTTCTGAACTAGGATTCCATATACATGGATCTGTTTCTCGATAGAACTACTTCTTATGATTTTGGATTATCTTCTTCCATGGATTCAAATAAGCTAATAAATTCCGAAGAAATCTTCATATAAGATTTTGAATAGTAGATTGATAATTGAAGAATACCTAAAGTAATTACAAAGATTACATTTACAAAATCTAAAATACCATTCTTCAAAATAGGTTTCCTTATATGAAAACCCATCCTTCTTTCCAAAGCATAAATTATGCTAATTCATCCGAGTGGCTACACTTGAAAATTAAAAGAAATTTCTCAAAAAGGAAAACTCAAGCCCTTAGTCTACTAAGCTATTACTCAAAATTAGTGCCCTCCGAGTCACTGGATAGCTATAGTAAGGAAACCGTTAGGGAAGTGATCCTCTCTAAAATCGTAGCACTATATAGCAGTTTAAAATATATTAACATAAACATTATTGACCAACAAAGGCAAATAGACTGGTGCTCTAATGCACTTAATATGTCCACTGCTCAATATTGATAAATACTCACCCCTCTTTTCGTAGCATAAAACATGCTAACTCAACCAAATGGTTACATTCAATAATTAAAAGAAAGTTACTCAAAGATAAAATTGAAGTTAAAATCTTATATGCTATTACTCAAGATTGGTACCAACCGAGTCGTTGGATAGCTATAAGATAATTGTAGATAAAATCTTTAATCTATATCAAAGATTAAATAACATTAATTCAAATATTTCTATCCAGCAAAGACAAATAAACTGGTGCACAAATATACTCAACATATCTACTGCTCAATTGTAAGGCAGTCCCATAAGAAACCGAAAGGAATAAAGATTCCCAAAAATTCCTTTAATCATGAACAACTCCCACAATAATATTGAGGGATCCCAGATTAATATAAAAGAATTTTATGAAGAACAAATGTCACGATCCAAATCATGAGTCGTGATGGCACCTACCCTATTCCCCCGAGTAGGCGAACCACGTTCTCATTAACAAGGTAAATCAGCGGAAAAATAAATAAGGAAAAGAAATTATAAATCTTAAACACTTAATTTCCCAAAATCTGGTCAAAAGGGTACAAGAGCACTAACAAGTCTGAAAAATAGAAGTCTGAAGAAATGCCCGAAGGCTACATATTGTCTGTCAATAACCAACGAAAAATGGAAATAACTAAGAAGCCCTTCAGGGGCCACGGACGACCAAGTAGCTCACCCTGAATGACTAGAAGATGTCCACCTCGTGAATCAGCCACAGGGCATAGAACTGGAACCTGGATCGTACTCTGCACTCAACAAAAGTGCAGCAAGAGTAGTATCAGTACAACACTAGTACCGGTAACCATCATAGGCCGACAATGATTAGATAAAGCATGAAGAGTGGAAACTAACAAGTAGCACATAGAACAAATAAGTATGGTTACGTATCTTATACAAGTCAAAATATAAGAAATTATGAAATCAACCAAGACAGATATAATTTCACCAAATGAGCAGTTAAAACTAAGAGTAGATGGAAGCAATGCAATACAATAGTCACCTCTCCCTCACTTCACTCTCGTACACACATGCTAAGGCAATGCCTTCAAGCCATGACCCATGAGGGACCCGCGAAGTTCATGTACCACTCGTGCTCTCCGGCTAGAACCTCGGAGGCTATCAATCACTCGCAATCTCCGGCAAAGACTTCGGAGTTGCTCAATCACTCTCAATCTCCGACAGCAACCTCGGAGTTATCAATCACTCTCAATCTCCGGAAGAAACCTCGGAGTTTATCAATCACTCTCAATCTCCGACAGAAACCATGGAGTTTATCAATATCATCAAAACAATAATATACAAAAAAAGTATGACAGACATGATACCAGTCTCAACACATATCACAAATATATAATCGACAAGTACAAATCATATCAATATCCTATGTTCAATTATCAACATCACAATTCTTTTATTTTTACGTGACAAGTGAGCCATTATGCAACGGAAATGCAATCAGGTGATAATTACATAAACTAACACATACGGCGACAAGTCCACATAACAGCTGACGAAACCAACGTAATTGTAACTCATCTCCACATCATGCCCGAATGCCTATCATGCTATCCCTGTCACTTCCTACAACTACATACAATTCTCTAATCAGAGTCTAACTAAAGTAAACCGTAACCTACCTTAATGTCGAGCGGATGCCACGAATGATCAAGCCAATGCCTTTCCCTTGCGTAGAGCCTCCGAAAGCTTAAAATCTAGAAATATGTGAACTACATTATAATGTGAATATAAGGACACCCATAATGCTATATTTATATTAACAAGATCTTTATCATTTCCATTGTATGACTACACTCATACCCCTATAAAAATATTAGCATAACTTCAGGACAAACAAATAATATTTCTTTCTTTTAACTTTCTCGTATCTCCCGCTTGTAAAGGATATAGCATTAAATTTGTAACTCCAAATCAGGTATTTATTATACCACATCGAAGGAAACACTAGGATCTATTATTATACAGAATCCCATATGACAATACTTAGTGTAGTTGGTGAAAACTTACGAGGGAAACAACCCTATAAAATCTGTGTCGCCAGAATTTTTGCAAAATAAGGTAGAAACTTCAAATAGTCATAACTTTCAAACCATAAGTCGGATTTATCTTTATAAGTTATCAAACTGACGGGAACATAGTAATATACAACTTTCATTCAGCCCATATTTTCATATTCCTTACGAATTTGTACAGTTTTCACGTTTTATATTCTATGTCGCCTGGGTTTTGGTAAAACGAGGCAGAAACTTTAAACAGTCATAACTTTCAAACCATAAGTCGAATTTATCTCTGTAAGATATCAAACTGACGGGAACAGAGTAATATATAACTTTCATTCAGCCCATACTTTTATATTCTTTACGGATTTATACAGTTTCCACGTTTAATGTGCTGCAGTAATCATTATGCCATGTTATATCCCTCAAGTTTCTCTATTCAAGTGGATTGTGGAATTTCCGTGTAATGACCTCTTTGAAATCTGATTTCATTCCATAACACGTTATTATAAGGATCACGAATAGATTAACTCAACCATGTAATATAGAATCTAACCTGAACCTGATTGCTAGAGTTTTCTTTTTTTCCTTTCTGCTTTCCTTCTTTCTCCCTTCTTCTCCTGCGTCTGGTTGCTGCTGCGTACGTTTCCTTCTCCATCTCATTTCTTTCTTTCTTCCTCTAGGGTTTTCTTGCTGCTTCGCCGTTCCTCTTTCTCCCTCCCCTTTCTTTTCTACTAGGGTTTTGTGTTCTTGAAGATGGAATGTGAGAAAGAGTGGGAAGGTTAATAGGTTAAAAGAAAATCTGAAAATTAAAGTTGCACATAAGCCCCTAATTTTCCTCTTAATTTAATCTTCCAAAAACTTATTAAAACTTTGATCCCAAGTCCTTTAATTAATAAATCTTAAACTCACTTCTTTTAAATCTTAACTCCCGCTTCCATTAATTCCCGAGAATTTTATAAAGCCTCGTATTCTCAATGTCATAATTGTTTTTCGTAGTTTTAAAGTGCTAAACGACAAAACGGGTCGTTACAACAAAACTTTGAAAAAAAGATTTGGTTCTTTAAAAACTTCTTAAATACACGAAAACAAATACCAGAAAAATTCTATGAATTCATAAAAAAGAATGAAATTAATATTTCCTTTTTTAATTGGTTTGCAATATACTCTTCCCAAAATTCTATGGAATTCCCTTTTCCTAAATCAATAAATCCCATTACAACTAGGAATAAGACACAGGAGTGGGAAACTATAGCTGATTCTAGAAAAATCCAATCCAATCACCCCCCTCTACAAGGGATCAAAGTTAACGTCCATGGAAGCTCCATAGACGCATTTCCTTTTAAAACTCATTCAGAAGATGAAAGAACGAATACAAAAAAACATCATTGCACAAAATAACTTTACTAATATTAATTTAAATACCATAGGGAAACAATTAGACAGAATCGAAAATTACATAAAAACCCACCCTGTAGTCACTATAGGTTACACAGAAACGCCTAAGGAAACAAAATTAAAAAGCCCAATATTCAAACCTTTTCAGGTGTCCAAGGATAGTATTAAAGATATCAGACAAAGTAAGTCTGAATTCGTTCAGGTTATACAAGACCAATTAAGTAAAATTGAAACATCCGACAGTTCTAATACATAATTTATTATCCCGGATACACCACAATCTACTGAAAAACGAGTAGAAACTTTAAAACATAACTCCAATAACAATAATATTTTACAACAATTCCGAAGTAAAATAAATCCTAAAAGAGATAAATCTAAATACGAACATACATAAAAATACTATAAAATGAAATTACATAATTATTCCGGTTCAGACACCAGGACAGGACCTGATGTTTCCCGTCAAATACATGAATTAGCCACGTCTAGTTCGTCCGAAAAAAATTGAAAAAGAAAAACACATATGAGTATTAAACAATAATAAAGGAATAATAAAAAAGGCTAACAAAGTAATAGCAAAACTAGAATTACAAAAAGAAATAAAAGAAGTAAAATTAGAGATAAAAGAATTAAAAGAAAGACAAAAACAAGATTTTAAATTAATAAAAGTAATCCTTTCAAAACCTACATCACAAAAATCTAAATCCAATTCAAAAAAAAAAACCATAGAACCGAAAACCTAGAAGAAATTCCAGAAGACTTTCTTAAAATCTTAAGACAAACCACGTCAAAGAGATACCAAATAAAAATAACTCTTAAATTCTCGGATAAATTTAAAATCCAAACAATTGCACTTTTTGATACAGGTGCAGATATAAACCTAATAAAAATAGACATAATACCAGAAAAGTTCAGAGAAAAAACTAGTGAAAAAGTAAAAGCTGCTAATGACACTAAAATCAAAATTGATTCAAAGACCAGTTTCTTTCATATTTATTATCCCCTTTAGATCCTCGGCCTAACTTGGCTCTGATACCAAGTTAGGCCGAGGATCTAAAGGGGATAATAAACAGGGAAGGAACTGGTATATAAGGGATTGAATAATGAAAAGATAATTAAATAATATGGTAAGTAAAGGAAGATTAACTTACAAACTAAGGTTTCAGGTTATGAAAACCATAATTCAAAGGTTCTGCAGGAATTTAAGTAGGTGGTAGAACCAACCATGTTGCAGTATTTAATGCAAGAGTATAAAGAATTTAAAACATGAATTTAAATGCAAGAATTTAAAGAACATGAATATTTAAAAAGATTTAGGAGGTAGTACCATCCACAATCATTTTATTCAAAACTTTAAAATACTTACAAGGAGTTTAATTTCGAATGGTATATTGTTCATATGATATGAGTCATATGGGTCATATGAATCATATGGGACATATGAAGGTATTTTTGGGAATTTAGAATTTCGGATAAGGTATTTTGAGGAGTTTATCTTCATAGACTCCCCGAGGTCATATGAAGAAGGAATTTAGGAATTTTTAACTAATCTACTAAGGGGATAATCTGAAAGATCTTCAAAACTTCTAGAGAGAAGGAAGAGAATTAGAAACTAAGGAAATAAAAAGCTTGTCTAACTAAGGGAGAGGGGTTCTCCTTTTATAAGAGAATTACAAAGTGAGATTTACTATTACAAACAATAATTTAATAATTAAACTATTCATCCGAGTGCAGAATGACGTCATGCATGACCTCGTTGTTTTTGTCTTCATCTCGAATCTGCTTTTACTATTTAGGCATTTATTTTTTACGGGAACTTTTGTCAATTATTCCTCCGGGATTTTCGGTATTTCTTGGCAGCATCTAGAATCTACTGTTGCCAAAAATAGGACTATATTCGTTCTCGATTTCGGGATCTTCCTCTTCTATCGAAGAGCTTTGTTTTGATGGTGATGGTGCAAATTTTTGAATTATGGCTTGCATTTCTTCTGGAGTTTTAGCCGACGCAAGCATTGAGGCCATCTGGGATTTTTGTGAAAGGAACTGGGTATGCTCCTTTGATTGGAATGGCGCCTGTGGTGTCTGTGGAGGCCCCTATAAAGGAATGGGTTTATTATTTTCTAGCCACTCCTGGACTTTCGGTGGTGTGAGGCTCTTTGGTATTTTAATGCTGTCCCACCATCGAATTTTAATTCTTCTTCGGATGACTGGTATTTTATCATCTGAATAATCTACAAACCATGTAAATACCCATGGTAAATGGAATTTTGTATGAAAAAAGTGTAAGGGTATAAATCTGTTTTCTTCTTCTGAGGGTTTGAACTTGGATTTGAAGATGCTAAAAGATTTAATGACTTCGGGTTTTTGTATATCCAGGGTGGATCCGAATTGTTCCCACCATGAATTTCACCTAAGTGGGAAATTGTGAAGCATCACATGAGGTATCAAAATGAAAAAGCCAAGTGTGGCTTTGATTGGGATTTTGAACAAAAAAGGAATTGAACCAAGCTTGTTGGTAATTCCAGTAATATAAAAAAGGGGCTCATTTTTGTGGGAATCTGGGAAATTTATGAGTTTTGATAGGTCATTCCCCCAATGAGTGAGAGCAATTACTCGAAGTATTTTGCAGATTGAATAAGAGGGATCTGAGTTATTTTTGAAAAAAATAATTTTTGTTGTTGTTGATCCTGTTATTTCAAGGATAGCCTGATAAAAATATGGGGTTTTTAAATATCCCATGATTTATAAAACCATTTTGATCCAAAATAATTTTGTAGTGCCAAAAAAGGGTCTTGTTAAAAAATCCTTTTCAAGCGTTGCAATGTTTTGAAAAAACGGTTTTATGAAAAAATTAGGAGCGAGTTTTTTGGGCACTTGTGGTGTCACAATTTGATTTTTTGAAAATTATTTTTGAGAAAGGTTTTTTGAAAATTCTTCTTTCTTAAGTTTGGTATTTAAAAATTCATTTTGAGAAAGGGTTTTTGAAGATTTTCCTTTCTCGATTTTTGTAGCAAAATTAGGGATTTTTTTCTCTAATTTTTCTTGGACAACTTCTTCTTTAGGAATTTGCTGTTGTCTTAGTGCCTGTTGTAACTCCGGGGATTTTGCAAGGAGCTGAAAGAGGTTTTCAGCAGTTAATTCTTGTGCCAGATTTGTTGCCTTTTCCTCGGTATTTTCTGTGTTACTGGTATCTTCTTCTTCTTCTTCTTTCATAACCGCATCGTACCAGGACATGGGTTTTTCTGTTGAGATTTGTGCCGGGGATTTTTCTTCTTTTACTAGCTTGGGAACGATATTTTGGGGTTTTTTGGGACCCGTGGAATTTGTTTTCTGTTGTTCGGGTGCAACAGCTGGGGTATTTATTGTTGGAAGGTCTCCTCTTTCCTTTTCTGGAGTAAGGTTCCACACACTGCCTGTGTACACCATTATCCATATTCACACATGTCCTTCCTAGATATTTTGTCAGTGTAGCCCAGACACCAATTATTTGGACAATAGTAGGACATTTCCTTGATGTGGCTATTGTCAGGGATTTGGTGGCCTTTTATAGGGATTTGGAGAAAATCACAGGCCAAGATTTCAGGATAAAATTCTTTAAGAATAAATTTACAGAAAATATATTTTAATGCAGAGTTTTGAAAACATGCATAATTTGGAGAAATAAATTTAAAATCAGAAGTATACTTGTTTCTTCTTTCTCCTAAGGAAAAATCATTTTTTTAATTCTTGTAAATAATAAGATTTTTCTTTATGTATTGAACAAGTTTTTATGAGATTGAGATCTTTTGTTTTTGGTATCGTTAGAAATTGGAATTTTAATTTTTTCTTATTAATTTTAAATGACACAAATTCATTTTCCACTTTATAAGGGGTGATCAGATTCATAAATGGTGTTCCTAAGATTACGGAATTGTGAATTTCTTTAACTAGAACAAACGATGTTGCTATAGAAATTTCATTATTTATGATTGATGCTTTGGTTTTATAATTAATTTCTAGTTTAGAATCATTAGCTGCTGCTAATGAATCCTGGGTTCTTTCTAGGAATTTGTCAGGTATTATACCGATTTTTATACAATTTAAGTTTGCGCCTGTGTCAAAGAGGGCAACAGTTGTTATTTTAAAATTATCTGAAAATTCTAGTGTTATTTTTATTAAGTATTTCTTTGTTGTTATTTATTTTAATACTGTTAGAAAATCTTCCGGGACTTCATCTAGATTTTCTATTTCGTTTTCAACATTATTATCTTGTTCTATGGGATTTTCTGAATCGGATCTTTCCGAGTCGAAATTTGTTGGAATGTGGTTTTATTTTGCACTATTTGAAAGCACAATTTTTATTAGTTCCGAATCTTTTTGCTGTCTTTCTTTTAATTCTTTTACTTCCAGTTTTACCTGAATTACTTGTTTTTGTAATTCTTGAATGGTTATTTCTTTTATTTTCTTACCCTTTTCTAAGATTTTTGTTAACTCGAATTTTCAAGAAGTATTTGGTAATACGGTATTTTTAATTTCTTTATTTTCTTGTGTAAAGGTTTTTAGTAGTTTATTTAAGTATTCTTTTTGGTGTTGGGTATCTATGTGTTTAATCATATCTATCATAAATTCTTGATCTTTGGTTAAGACACATATTCGTTTTCCTTTAGCTTTTCAGGTTATTCAATAGAACTACTCGTGACTAATTCATCTACCTGGAGTGGTTTGTTATCTTCTGATGAATGAGAGAAATAGTCAGGGTCTGACTCAGAATCAGAGGAATCTACTAGTAAATTGGAATTTTTTTTAGTAGTATCTTTGTCGAGATTTAATTCTTGTAGTTTTTTATTCATTCTACAGTATTTTGATGTATGTCCTTTTTTATTACATTTGTAACATGTCAGATTTTTGTAATTAGAATTATTTCTTTTTGAATTTCTATTATTTTTGTAACAATTATTTTTATAAGGATTTTTATAATAATCATTGTTAGATTTATAATCATTTGTAGGTTTTTTGTGGGATTTATAAGTTTTGTTACAGTCTCCTTCGCAGGTTTTGGAATTTTTCATGGTATCTGGTTCGAACTGTTTGCAAAAAGTACCTAATTCACATTTTAGTCTCGTTAATGCTTCCTTAAGGTGTTTTTGTAATTTTAGGTTTTAACAGATTTTTAATCCCTCTTGTTGAGTCACACAGACTAATTCTCCGTATGTAAACTCATCGTATGGTATTATTTGTTTTCCACAATTTTCTTTAATTTTATTCCTAACCTTTTCTCCCAAGAGGGTTGATAATCCGGCTAAGATTTTTTCTTTCCAGAATGGTTGGCTTGAATCATCTCTAACCATTATTCTAGTTAAGAAGGTATTTTTATACCATTGAAAATCACTTAATTTTTTGCATTTTAAATTTGAAAGTAATTCAACATTTTTACTTTTAAGATGTGTAGAATCACCTATGAAATTTAAAGATATTGTTAGTATCAAGGTTGATACTGCATCTTGTATAGGTTCTCCTAGTTCATTTAGTATTGGTATTCCTTCTTCATCGGTTTTTATAGCATTTAATATATCTTCTTTTTGTTGGTTAGTGAGATAATGATCCCACTATCCTTTTAGCTGACCAGAGAAGCCTGCGATTAGCAGTTCTGCAGAGGTCTTATCGAGGACATCTTTTTGTGTTTGATAGGCATTTGCTGCCATTGTCATTTGTTGGAGGAAGCTGAGGATATTGTATTCAGTCATTCCATCTAAGTTCCAATCATAAATGGAAGCTGCATTATAGTGGGATTGAACTAAGGGTTTTATTATTCTTAGGTCTGGAGCAGGGATTATTTGTAACCCTGGGGCTATTTGTAACCCTTGTACGGGTTGTTCCCAATTCATATTATTAATGAGGTCTTTCTTGAATTGTTCTAGGGTATCACTGCTATCGGATTTGTATGTTAATGTAGTTATACTATTATTAATAATGGGGTCTACTGTTTTAGGAAAGGGGTATCCTATGGAGTTTTGAGAGGAGTATATTTCAAACCAATCGAAAAAAGAAATATTAATTTTATTTTCTTGAACAAATTCATAGAATTTTTCTTGTATTTGTTTTCTTGTATTTAGGAAATTTTGAAAGAACCAAATTCTTTTTTCTGAATTATGTTTTTTATAGAATTCTTTTTGTAGTAGTTTTTTATCTACTTGGAATTCTTTTTCTAAATTTTAATTTCATTTGCTAAGTCATTGTGGGTTATTGAAGAATATGTTGGACTTGTAGGTTCTTGGTCGTCCAACTTTTCTTTAACCGTGAAATTTATATATACTGGTCTGGATATATGATTTGTGTAATATACGTTTGTTAGATTTGGTAGATCTGATGTAGAATACCTAGATTTTATTTTGACTGGTGTATTTATTATCAAAGGGATTTGTGAGACTCTTCCTAAATCTAGGGTCTCTTTGGAACTTGTATCTTCGTATCTATTACTCATAGATCTTCTTAAAAATGAGAGACTGACCCTACCATCTTGGTATTGAGTTATTTCTCTAAGATGGGTATTTGGTTACTCAGATTCTAAGGGTTCATGTTTAACTACACTTTCCAGGATCCCAAGTTAGGCCGAGGATCTAAATGAGATAATTAACAGGGAAGGAACTGGTATATAAGGGATTGAATAATTAAAAGATAATTAAATAATACAGTAAGTAAAGGAAGATTAACTTACAAACTAAGGTTCCAAGTTATGGAAACCATAATTCAAAGGTTCTGCAGGAATTTAAAGTAGGTGGTAGAACCAACCATGTTGCAGTATTTAATGCATGAATTTAAATAATTTAAAAACGTGAATTTAAATGCAAGAATTTAAAGAACATGAATATTTAAAAAGATTTAGGAGGTAGTACCATCCATAATCATTTTATTCAAAAACATTAAAATACTTGCAAGGAGTTTAATTCCGAACGGTATATTGTTCATATGATATGAGTCATATGGGTCATATGAATCATATGGGACATATGAAGGTATTTTTGGGAATTTAGGAATTTCAGGTAAAGTATTTGTAACGACTCGTTTGGTCGTTTAGCACTTTAAAACTACGAAAAGGGTATGGGACTATAGGGTATTTATTTATATGATTTTAATATATGAAATTGTGCATGAATTTAATTAAGTAAGTAAGTGGGCCAAGCCCACTACCCTTTTGGTAGGGCACGGAAAATTATAAAAGAAAGGGGAGGAATGCACAAAAAGAAAAGGGAGGGAATGCACAAGAAAAGAAAAGGGGAGGGGAATGCATGCAAAGAAAGTGTAAGGAAAGAAAGGGAGAAGGAAGGAAGGAAAGAAAATAAGAAAAAACCCTACTAGTTAGAAGAGGGAAGAGACGAGCGCAGCAGCAGAGAGGGGAGAAAGAAAGAGAGGAAAAAGAAAGGAAACCCTAGTAGCTAGAGAAGGAGAAGAAGCAACCCTGAACATCACCCCATTACACAAGATTTAGAGTCAAATTCAGAGGTACTACGCAAAGGGAAGGCATTAGATTGATTGTTCGTGGCACCCGCTCGGCATTGAGGTAGGTTATGGTTTACTTTAGTTAGACTTTGATTAGAAAATCGTATGTAGATGTAGAAAGTGACAGGGATAGCATATAGAACGTCGGGCAGGAAGGGTCGGCACCGCGGTGCCATTCTGTAGGACCGCGGTTCCGAATATTCTGAGGGGCTATAGTAATTCACACACCGCAGTGTCGTTCTGCATGACCGCGGTGCCGAAGGAGCTTGTCGCTATATGTGTTGCTTTCTGTAATTATCACCTGATTGTATCTCCGTCGCATACTAGCTCACTTGTCATGTGAAAATAAAGGAATTGTATTATTGATAATTGAACATAGGACAGTAATATGACTTGTACTTGTCGATTGTATATTGGTGATATGTGTTGACTGATATCATGCCTGACATACTTTCCATATTGTATTTTATGATGATGGTGAGGGGAGTGATTGAGGGACTCCGAGGTCTTTACCGGAAATTGAGAGTGATTGAGTGACTCCGAGGTCTTTGCCGGAGATTGAGAGTGATTAATAGCCTCTGAGGTCTTTGCCGGAGATTGAGAGTGATTGATAGCCTCTGAGGTCTTTTCCAGAGATTGAGAGTGATTGATAGCCTCCGAGGTTTATTCCGGAGAGCACGAGTAGTACATGGACTTTGCGGGTCCCCCATGGGTCATGTCTTTGAGGCACTGCCCTTAGCATGTGTGTACGAGAGTGGAGTGAGAGAGAGGCGACTATTGTATTGCCTTGTGTTCATCCACTCGTATATTTGACTGATCATTTGGTGAATTATATCTGTCTTGGTTGATTTCATGATTTCTTTACACCTTACTTGTATATAATATGTGACCATACCTGTTTGCTCTATGTGCTACTTGTTGGTTTCAACTTCTTCATGCGTTATCTAATCATTGTTGGCCTATGATGCTTACCGGTACAAGTGTTGTACTGATACTACTCTTGTTGCATTTTTTTCGAGTGCAGAATACGATCCAGGTTCCAGTTCTACGCCCCGTGGCTGATTCGCGAGGGTGACATCTTTCAGTCATTCAGGGTGAGCTACTTGGTCATATGTGGCCCCTGAAGGGCTTCCTTGTTATTTCCATTTCCTTTTGTATTTGACAGACATTATGTAGCCTTCGGGCATTTTCAGACTTCTGTTTCAGACCATGTTTAGCACTCTTGTACCTTTTGACCAGATTTTGGGGAAAGTCGTGACAAATCCAGTGATGAGAAGTATTTAAGACTTTATAACTTCTTTTTCCTTATTTATTTTCCAATGATTTAACTTATTAACGAGAACGTGGTTCACATACTCGGGGGAATAGGGTAGGTTCCATCGCGACTCGTGAGTTGGGTCGTGACAAAATTGGTATCAGGGCTCCTAGGTTAATCGGTCTAATGAGTACAAGATCAATGTCTAGTAGAGTCTTGAAGATTGGTACGTAGACGTCGGTACCCATCCTTGAGAGGCTATATGACATTTAGGAAACACTCTACTTCTTTTCTCTTTTCGTGCTAGGTCAATCCGATTGGTATCTGGTTCATTCTTTTCGTGCGAGATTGTTCAGATTGGTATCTTAAAATCATTTCTATGTTCTCTCACAGATGCGATGACGAGGCGATCGGCTACTGCGGAGATCAGATCGCACTGCACTGCGCACCGCCTCCATACCCTGCGGCCGAGCAAACCGTCCGTGGGCGAGGCAGGGGGCGAGGCAGGGGCAGAGGCCTTGCAGCTATTCCGGATAGGGACCAAGCACCTGCACCTGCTCAGGACCCTGACAGAGAGTTGACTCCGGAGCTTGGCAACATTTCGGAGGAGGAGATTAGAAATACTGAGGCACAGCCTGAGGTCGCTGCTACTCCGGATTTTCAGGAGGTTGTGTTTCAAGTGTTGGGATACTTAGACAGTTTGGCTCAGTTGGGCATGCTTCCAGTTGTTCCAGATGGCTCGCAGACTAAAGTGGAAGGTCATACTCCCGATGCTGCGGTTGCTCCAGGGTATTGTCGGCGGAAGCAGTGGCTCCCCGTATTGACGATACTCCAGCGCCTAATTTTGGTATATGGCCTGTGGATGGGCCAGTGTTGACCACTGAGGAGCGAAAATTGTTCGAGGGGTTTACCAAAATGTCGCCTCCTTAGTTCTATGGTACTACCGGGGAGGATGCGTATGAGTTTATTGTTAGCTTCCATGAGATGCTTCATAAGTTGAGTATAGTGGAGTCTCACGGGGTCGATTATGTTTCTTTCCAGTTAGTTGGGGATGCCAAGTAGTGGTGGAGATCGTACATGAAGTGTCGACCAGTTGGATCGCCACCTTTGACATGGACCCAGTTCTATCAGGTGTTCTTGGAGAAGTATGTCCCCCGTACTCTGAGAGACAACAGAAAGGATGAATTTTCGACATTGGAGCAGCGGGGTAGGTCGGTTGCAGAGTATGAGACCAGATTTCTCGCGTTGTCCCGTTATGCGACGACATTACTTCCCACAGAGGCTGAGAGAGTGAGGAGATTTGTGAAGGGTTTGGACCTTCCGCTCCGCTTGCGACTTTACATTTGGAGGCTTCTGGGGCCTCATTCCAGTGAGTAGTAGAGCATGCAGGATGGTTGAGTCAGAGATGGGTCGGGCACACAGTGGGGGTGGCGATAAGACAGTTCATAGAATTGATAGTTTCAGAGGTCCTATTAGAGGTGGGGGAAACCATGACAGGGTTCGTCATCATCCCTACAGCCGCCCCATCCAGTCATCACTACAGGCTTCAGCAGGTGGTTCTTTAGGTTATAGCGGGCGCAGTTCTGAGCAGACTTCCCGAGGGTCTTACTCGCGACCTTTAGACCGTGGAGGGTATTCTGGTTCTTCTATGATAGTTCAGCAGCCTATGGCTAAAGGAACATGTTTTGAGTGTGGTGTGATAGGGCATTTCGCGAGGGAGTGTTCTAGATCCATACAGGGATCTAGAGTTCAGAGATCTAGGCCTCCAGCACTGCCAGCTAGAGGAGGAGGACATTCTAATAGAGGGGGTTCGCAGTCGGGCAGGGGTGGCCATCAGCCTGGCAGAGGTGGTCATCAGTCAGGTAGGGTAGCACTCAGTCAGTGAGTGGAGGATCTCAGGCAGTCCATGGTGGTCGTGGAGGCACACAATCTGAGGGTGGACGTGCCCATTTCTATGTTTTTCTGGGTAGACCAGAAGCCGAGGCCTCTGATGCGGTTATCACAGGTATTATTTCATTTTGTCACCGATCAGCTTCTGTCTTATTTGATCTAGGTTCTACTTTCTCTTATGTGTCCACCTACTTCTCTACGAGTTTGGATATGCTTTATGATATTGTCACGCCCCGAATCCCGGGCCCGTGACTGGTACCCTACCTGGGCACCCTTCTATTCATACAACATAAGTAAAACGCGGAAGATAAATACCACTCATTTTTTTCCCTAAACAAACAAAAGCAAAGCCGATAAGGCTGCCACCATAACATATCACTGTATAACAACATACAACCCTTGCAATCTAACCTACATATGAATACAGACCTCTAAGAGTTTGAACAACAACTATGACGGGACAAGGCCCCGTCGTACCTCTGAATATATCTAGCCATAGTGACAAGCTCCGGAACATCGGAACTATCCCCAAATGCTTAATAGAGATCCTAAGAGCAAGGATCACCAACCTGTGTACCTAATACATGCGGGCATGAACGCAGGACCCCGAAGGGGGTCAGTACAACAAGTACCGAATATGGAACGGAAAATAAGGTACAGTAAACAAATCATAACTGTACAAAAGAATGATAGGGCAAGTATAAAAAGTAAATACCAGATCCTACCGTGCCATTACAACTCATGAACTTAATCGCACATTATTATCTTTGCCCATTTTCAATAAGTATTATAATCAAATTCTTACATACCTTCTTAGGAAAAATCATCAAGTTCATAAACACATAACTTGCGTATCTTGCATAACATAATCCGGCCCTTTATGGAGGGACGTATCATTTTGAAGTTCACTTTGATTATCCATACATGATAACGTAACCCGGCCCATTTGCGGGACACGGTGAATGCATAAAAAGTCTTCCCACGAAGGTATACTGTCCGGCCCATTCTGGGACGCGGTAAAGTCACATAAGTCTGCCCATAAAGGTATACTGCCCTGGAGAACGAAGTTATAGAGAAGTTTCTCTCACTAAGCGAAAATGCTCTCAACGTTTTCCTTAGTTGCTCCTTTCGGTTCGTCCCTCTCTTTCTAATTCACCATTGTTTCTTAATTAATCGAAGCTTAGTGTTCATGACATGAGAAAGACAAAGCGTATTACTCGCTTTAGCAATGATTCCGGTGGATCCGGAGGCTCTATGAAGTCTAAATCCAAGAAAAAGAAAAAGAATGGTGGAAGCCCAACCATTGTTAAGGAAAACTTAATTCCGGCAATTTCGGATCCCACGGTGTTAGTGCACGTTCCGCCTGATATGCGCATTCCACTTGAACATGTGGTAGATGATACTACGCTGCAAAGGATACATGAATGGGGAAAAAGTGTAGAAGTCGATAGCTTGGATAGAAATATGTTCGAAGGTGGGGAGTTTCATGTTCCTTTAGTCATCGAACCGGAAATGTCTACTCCAAATTTTGCTCCAGAAGTGGCTACAAAGGGTGCTTGTAACACTGTCCACAAGCTTAATGGAAATGCTTCTTCCGAATCTCCCGGCAATGCTATGGAAGTTCTGATAGCTAAAGACACTACATTCTCTCCTAGAGATGGCGGATCTAAGACGGGTCAATTGGTAAGCTCTGGGATCACAACGGAAGAACATGGCAATCACGGGGCTAAGACAACCTCATCACATCAAGGAAATTTGCTCAGGAAAGCCGGAAAAGTTAGAGATTTTGGGCCAAGAATTGTAAATGACAAAACAATGCATGATGGTATTCTCGGGTCAAAACCGGGTCAGGTTATGGGTCAAATAGCTGAGGCGGGTCAGAAGGGAGTCCATGGGTCTAAGATTATTCCCAGTACTCGTGGTACAATGCAGGTTGGGAGAACCGAAGGGTCATCTACTCCCAAGGAGCCTAGTAACTCTCCTAAATTTATTAGCGCGGGAGCCAAAGGGTCACTCCACTTAATGGGGCAGCATTCTTCGAATTCAATGAGAGTCACTAATAAGTCCTTCCCCACCTTAACCAGCTTACTTAGCAGACTTCAACAAAAGAATCCCAATAGCTCGCTTTCCTTTACTTCTTCCTTGGGTATTGGTAACGACATTAACGGTCCACCTCTCTCCTCCTCTACTTCATCAATACTCCCCGGAACCCAAGATGACCCTCCCCCACCTTCCTCTAAATCATCACTACCACCCGGAATGCATGAAAATTTCCCAACTCTTTCAAATGGCACACGTATCCTATCTACTGATGCGGGTCCGAGCTCTACTCCCTCTAATCCTATCCCTCAGTCAACACTACACGGGAGGCTAGCTGATAATATGCCCACAAATGAATCTAGATATCATCATGTGAATCCACCCGTTGATGCAACAAATAAAGAATTACCCCCTTATCAACGCAAATGTTCTAATCCGACAAAGAAGACCTATGCCGGAGTCTTTGCGGGTACCAGACTTGAAGCAAAGGGAATGAAATTACAATTTATTGAACAACAAGGAGAAGATGTGGAACTTGAAGCTACGGATGAAGTCCCCTTCATTGAAACCTGGGGATATTGTCTAATTGGTTTCTTCACGGGTCCTTTTCCGGGAAGAGAGGCATTGAATTCTATTGTTAAGGGATGGGGAGTGAAGTGTCATATCATCCCGTATGGAAAAGTATGGACAATCTTCAAATCCATGACGGAGGAAGAACGCACAAATGTACTTCATGGAGGCCCGTATATGGTCTTTGGCAAAACTATGATGTTAAAACCTATTGATAAGGGAGTATTATTAACGGATGACTTATTCATGGACATCCCGATCTGGGTCACTTTTCATAACATCCCCCTCTCGGTTTGGAGTGCAAAAGGCCTTAGCAAGATTGCTTCGCGTGTGGGGAAGCCTCTATACACGGATCAATTTACTAAGGAGAGGTCTAAAATGAACTATGCAAGAGTCTTGGTGGAAGTAGATGTTAGCAAAGAACCGGTTGTGGAGTTTGGAGTTAACCTTCCCGACAATAGAAGGTATATCCAAAAGGTGAAATATGAGAATTACCCAGATATTTGCTATCATTGTGCGTCTTTTGGCCACAACTATTTGAAGTGTAGAAAATTGATGCAAGACATCAACGCTAAAGAAGCCCAGAAAACCCATAATCCAATGGTATCATCTAGAAATGGTGGCGTTTCTACAAGCTCGGGTGTTGCTACTACTACGGGTCAAACCGGTCCCTCTTGCCCTGATCCACCACCTGCTCAGCATCCTGTGGGTAGTGATAACTTGATGTATATAGAAACTAGTGTGCAAACACTGCCCCATATTCCTGGAAGTGTGGGAGAAGCTCTGAATTTTGGAATTCCTCCGGTTGCGGGTCAACTCGACTCATCGAGCTTGCGGGAAGCACACGGGGGGTCCTCTAACCATCACCCCTATGATGGTTTTGCGCATCATGATAGGCTAGGGATTGATACAAGACAAGCTGAGGCTAGCACACCAATAGACCCGCAAACTTTACTAGATGGGGTAACTTTTAAGGGTACTACAGATGAGTCTAATTATGAAATACGTTGCATGAACTTTGAACGTGGGGAACATAGCCTGGTTTGGACCTCTGCCTTGACTTCTAACAACAAGGACGAGGGAGGGAAAGAAGTAATTTCAAGGAAGAACACGCCAAAAGGTAATAGCATGGTGAAGAATGTGAAGCGCGGAGGTGCTACTAAAACCTCATTTGTTTCTTAATGAAAGTACTTTGTTGGAACGTCCGGGGTCTTTGTGGACAAAGGGATAGGGCAGCCACACAAACTCTTGTGTGTAGGCTCGTAAAACAACATGATGTAGCATTGGTTTGTCTAATAGAAACTAAGTTCTCTCGTACACGGATGGAATCTTTTACATCTCAAAGATTCCTTGCTTGGAAATTTTTCTCTAACATCGATTTCATTGATGGCGGAAGAATATTAGTACTTTGGGACCCCTCTAGAGTTAGTTGTGACGTGCTCTGAATGGACTCTCAACATATTCATGTCCAAGCACGATGTAATATAACTCAAGTGTCCTTTCTTGCTATATTTGTGTATCCGGTCTATAGTATTCCGGAAAGAAGAAAGCTTTGGCATCATCTTACCCACTTGGGCACTAGCATTGTCAAGCCTTGGATGATTATTGGAGATTTTAACACTTATTGCTACCCTCATGATAAGGCCGGTGGTCCCCCTCTTACGCCTTATGCACTTAGGGACCTTGGGGAATTCAGAATAGCTCATGGACTTGATGACACTCCTTCTTCTGGTTCCTTCTACACTTGGACGAATGGTTCGATATGGTCCAAGCTAGATAGAGTGTTGATGAATCAGCATTGGAGTGATTTGAATCTAGAATGCTCGGCCAACTACTTGCCTATGGAACCAGTCTCGGACCATTGTCCCGTGATAGCTTCGGTAATTGCATCTTCTAATATTGGAAAACGACATTTCAAGTTTATGAACATGTGGCTCTCACATCCCGCCTTTGAGAACATTCTGAATTCATGTTGGAGGCAGCGTGTATTAGGATCTGCCCAATTTATATTGGTCACAAAATTGAAGTCTTTGAAGAAGTCATTGCGATAATTGAACACTAGTGAATTCGGTAGCATCGCACAAAGAGCAAATGCGGCAAACATGGAGTTTAAGGAGGCTATAAATGCGCATATGGATGATCCCTTTGATGAAGAATTAAAAGCTAATGTCAAGTCCCTAAGATCTAGAGCAAACCACCTGCTTGAATCCGAGAGACACTTCATAAGACAAAAATTGAGACAAAAACACTTGATTGGGAGTGATAGGTGCTCTAAATACTTTCACAGCTTGATCAAGAGGAGTAATGTTAAGAATTCAATTAACTATCTTGTCAAGGACAACGGAACTACCACAACATCTCCCGGGGAAGTAATAGAGATGCTCGTTGATTTTTATAAAGAACTTTTAGGATCATCTCGGCCCTCAACCGACATTGATCCCGCGGTACTTGATTGTGGTCCGAAGCTAGGGGAGGATGATGGCCTATTCCTTTTGCATCCTATCTTCCCGAATGAGGTTTGGGATGCTCTCTTCGATATTGGCAATGACAAAGCACCTGGCCCGGATGGATTTTCAGCCACCTTCTTCAAGAAAAGATGGAGGGATGTGGGACATGATGTAGTGAGGAGTATACAAGAATTCTTCTCATCTGGAGTTCTATTGAAGCAAGTGAACCATACCATACTTACCCTCCTTCCCAAAACTGATCGAGTCCCCAAGGTAAGCGACTTTAGGCCTATCGGATTGACCAATGTGGTCTACAAGATCATAACAAAGATTTTAGCTAACCGGATGGCAATGTTTCTTCCTACACTTGTCGATAAATGCCAAGGAGCCTTTGTGAAATAAAGGAACATGGTGGATAATGTCTTTATTGCCCAAGAACTTGTGAGAGGTTTTAATAGAGCTAGAGTCTCACCAAGGTGTATGCTTATGGTGGATCTACGGAAAGCATTTGATACGGTCTATTGGAATTTCCTTGAGTCAGTGCTAAGAGGTCTCAAGTTTCCGGACAGATTTGTTAGATGGATTATGGAGTGTGTTAGTTCAACCTCTTTCTCTCTTTCCATCAATGGAGAGTTACATGGTTATTTTGCGGGAAGACGCGGCTTAAGGCAAGGTGATCCAATGTCTCCTACACTCTTTATCCTGTGCATTGAATACCTTTCAAGGATGCTAAAGCTAAAGACTTCGGACAAAGCTTTTTCTTATCATCCTAAGTGTAAAAGGTTAGACATCACTCACCTTGCCTTTGTGGATGACCTCATGCTCTTTGCCAAAGGGGATGTAACTTCGGTTGGTGTCCTTATGGAGTGTCTTGAAGAGTTGGAGGCGGCTTCTGGGCTTACGCTTAACCCGTCAAAGTCTTCTATCTACATAGCATGAGTGCAAGGTAAAGTTCGAGACATGATCATGGCAAAAGTTGGTTTCTCGTTAGGAGTTTTTCCCGTGCGGTACTTGGGGGTCCCTTTGTCCCCAATTTCTGTCTCGGTGGACCAGTTTGCCCCATTCACTAGTGCAATCTCGGGATACATTCAGAAATGGGGACACCACTCACTTTCTTATGCGGGAAAACTGGAACTAATCAGATCGGTTATTCAGGGTGTCGAGAGCTTTTGGTTTAGGGCACTCCCTATCCACTCTTCAGTTCTCAACAAGGTACGCTCAGCGTGCATCCAGTTCTTATGGGGTGGTAAGCCACCAAGAGTCGCCTGGGATGAGATTTGTGTGCCTCAGTCTGAAGGAAGCTTAGGACTTATGAATATCAAAGTATGGAATCATGTCTTACTCTCCCGGACCATCTGGCAAACTCACACTAATGCGGATTCCTTATGGGTTCAATGGATTAATAGCTATTACTTGAGAGGCAAATCTATTTGGGAATATGAGGTACGTGCTAGGGATTCCCCTTTATTCAAGAAACTTTGTGGCATTCGCGACACATTTATAAGCATCTTTGGTAGTCAAGGAAACACAATTGCTGGCTTGGAGAAGTGTTGCACCAATGGAAGATTTGATTCTGGTCTTGTGTATGAGGTCTTGCGCACCCCTCGGGAGCATAAGCTATGGATGTCTCAAATTTGGAAAGGCTTCATTCCTTCCAAATTCTCATTCACAGTTTGGCTCACTTGTAGGGAGCGTCTTGCTACCAAAGACACTCTCTCCTACCTAAACTTGGAAGATAAGACGTACGGGTTCTGCAAGCGTGCTAATGAGAAATGGGCTCACCTCTTCTTTTCTTGCCCCTACACCCACAAGATTTGGAAGCATACTAAAGAATGGTTGGGAATTAGAAGAGAAATGACTACAATTGAAAGCGCACTCAAGTGGATCAAGAAAGAGCATCGCGGGACAGGCATCCGATCCAAAGCCATCTTACTTGCCTTTTGCATAGTGGTATATGAGATTTGGAGAACAAGAAATGAATCGCTATTTGAGGGCACTAGCTCAACGGCAGATGAGGTTATTGCAAAAGTTAAAACAACAACTTATAGAGTTCTTTATGATTTAGTCCCCTTTTGTAACGTCACCTCTGAGTGACGCCCCATCCCTCCTTCATTTCTTGCTTTGTGTTACGTTGAGGATTGAGAACCCTCAATGATTGATTGTAGTTCCCGGTTTCTTTTTTATTAATAACATTTTCATCTACCCAAAAAAATAAAAAAAAGGTATACTGCCCGACCCATTCTGTGACGCGGTAAGGTCACATAAGTCTGCCCATAAAGGTATACTACCCGACCCATTTTGGGACACGGTAAGGTCACATAAGTCTGCCCATAAAGGTATACTGCCCAGCCCATTCTGGGATGCGGTAAAGTCATATAGTCTGCCCATAAAGGTATACTGCCCGGCCCATTCTGGGATGCGGTAAAGTCACATAGTCTGCCCATAAAGGTATACTGCCCGGCCCATTCTGGGACGTGGTAAATTCATATAGTCTGCCCATAAAGGTATACTGCCCGGCCCATTCTGGGACGCGATAAAGTCACATAAGTCTGCCCATAAAGGTATACTGCCCGGCCCATTCTGGGACGCGGTAAAGTCATATAGTCTGCCCATAAAGGTATACTTCCCGGCCCATTATGGGACGCGGTAAAGTCATATAGTCTACCCATAAAGGTATACTGTCCGGCCCATTCTGGGACGCGGTAAAGTCATATAGTCTGTCCATAAAGGTATATTTCCCGGCCCATTCTGGGATGCGGTAAAGTCATATAGTTTGCCTATAAAGGTATATTGCCCGGCCCATTCTGGGACGCGATAACGTCATATAGTCTGCCCATAAAGGTATACTGCCCGGCCCATTCTGGGACGCGGTGTGTCTCATAACATAACCCGGCCTATTTTTGCGGGACCCGATGTAATTTTCCTTACATAACATTTTAAACCATCTTTTCACTTCTTCTTAAGTCGTTATAACAACTTCCCATAAAGCTATTATAACAACCTTTCACTTTAGAGAACTTAAGGCACTTTTATTTCTTATTACATTAGGGAAAACTAAACCCAAAAGTACTACATATATACATACTTAAAAAGAATCATAAAACTCCTCTTTTAAATCAATAAACTTCTTCTTCTGAAAACTCAAGTTACATTCTCTTTTGAAATCAAGCCTCATAACTTTTGAAATAACTCATGGAAACCATACTTTTTAAATCAAGTCATTCCTTTCTTTAAGAATCAAGTCTCATAACTTGACAAATAAAGTTTCATAACCTTTTAAGAAGTCAAGGTTCATAGTCTTAAAACTTCATAACATAAACTCTTTAAATTAAGCAACATATATTTTTATGAGTTGTGAATATGTTATACTCGTTTATAACGATCTTATTAAAGCAGCCATGATCTAGAAAATGTAGTACAATTTTGTCTTATCTTAGTTTCTATGCAGATGGAGAATTCTACTTATTTTAATATAATTGATTGTCGATACATTTTTATTAACGCTGCAATGGTTTGTTCGATACCTATTCTCATTAGTGCAGTAAATTAACAAAGTCAACTCGACTCCAAATACTTCCTAACGACTCTTATCAACATCCCCCATAAGATTTGGTAAGAACTTGGGATTACTTAGACATACCTTTCACATAGAGTAAGTCAACATACGTACCTCTTAACTTCTAAGAGTAGAATGAATCATAAAATAATACCACATGTATATTTCATACGTAGAATCATGCCAAAAGAAGGAAGAGGTTCACATACCTCGCGACGACTATCGACAAGTAGCAAAATGCGCCCAAGTACTTCAACCTTGATAGCTATTCCACCCTTCAAGTAGGATATGTTATATGTAGTACTTCATCCTATATTAACCATAACATGTCTATCAACTCCTAGCTTATCAACGTGGAATAATACTAAGTGTAAAGTCTCTTATTCTACGGAAAATTGGACAGCACTTCCTTTGTTTCTACGTACTTTTCTACCTTTATCAAGGCCCGAAATCAATAACCAACATGCCACATTTAAGGCGCAACAAACCAGCAATTCAAAGGGGATTACACGCCTAACTGGACGTGTAAAATTTGGCCCCACAGTTATACAAAACAGTCCACAAATCAGCCCATAAAAACAGTCCGTAATCCAACAATAACGAGGGTAAAATGTGAGGCGTTTCAACACCTTTCCACACCCCTATTTCCTTAGGACTTTCATTAGAAACTACTACACTTAAACATGCATATTAGGGCTGATTTTACAGCATAACCACACCCCAAAAACAGTCCATAAAATGATACGACAACGTCTAACAGTTTTGGGCAGTTTTTCGGCTAAAACAACTACAATCCGATAACTCTTTCCTTAATCCATTTTATTCTAATTCGAGTTCCAACACTTCCATATATGACATACCAACTTATCAACAACCATATTACCTTATTTTATCATGCGACAAGTGTGGATAACAACAACCATTTAACAAACGAAACCAAGGGCACAAAATTGTCTCAAATCGGCCAACAACATATCTACCTCATACACATCTTATGTTCAATTTATTCCTTAAAATTAATTCATCTATACATTATAACAATAAGTAATATCCAATTACTTTAATTTTAGAGGAACTATTACCTCATTTTTGTGCCCAAAAACGTCCCGGGCAGAATGATCAACAATGGCCCGTAGTTTTCGTTTCGCTCCACTTCTTCAAGATCCAATCACATATATGTATCCCCTACAACCTTATGAGAAATGTCCCTTCACATTCCATCACCAAAAAGTCGACGGAACCCCTAGGGTTTCACCCTCTATTCTCGGCCTAGTGTAGCGTTTTTGCTCACTGTTTTGTCAGCTGAACTTGTGACGTACATAACTCTTTACTCCGATGTCCGATAGACGAACGGTTTGTTGCGTTAGAAACTAGACTCGATGAACTTCATTTTAGGCCTTTGAAACACCTAAAAACTCCTCGTATACCAGGATATATACCTCTCCAAAGTTGGCTGAAATCTGTCAACCTTGGCCGAGAGCATAAGAGAAGAGGGAAAGAGATGGAATATTTCTAAGTGTTGTGCAAATGAAGTCTTGAAATGCCTATAAGTATACATATATAATGTATCACAATGGGTAAGATGAGGACAAGTGTAGGGACTAAGTGTAGCAAGACAAGTGGAGTGGGACCCACATGACCCACTTGTCCACTTGTCTCTAAAATATCTAAGGTCAAAGTCTTCCAAGACCAAGACAAGTGGGGTGGGGGGTGTGCCACGTGTCACCCTCTCATTGGTCTAAAAATATTTCATCTCTCAAAAATTCATAATTGGCCAAAATATCTCAAAAATATTGTGGGCCCCACAAAACCGTAAAATTTTCCCGTGGGCCCCACATGACCAAATCCGAAATTTAAAATCCAAAATTCCAATATATTCAAAAAGTCTCAAATACCAACTTTCAGAACCAAATTCCATTTAACAAACCTTTTTCCTTCACGAGGTTCGGAAGAGTTTCCTTAGGAAACACAATTCTTTCTTTCGTTCCAACTTTCAAATCTTATTTCCATACGTTCGTTCTCATTTCAATCTCTTGGAAATACGAGGTGTAACAGATATGGTTGATGTACCTATTCGTGTCTCTACTCCTGTCGGGGATTATGTGATAGTAGATCGGGTCTATAGGTATTGTGTGGTCACATTTATGGGGTATGATACTTGGGTAGACTTGGTTATTTTGAATATGGTGGACTTTGATATTATTTTGGGCATGGACTGGTTATCTCCTTATCATGTTATTTTAGACTGTCATGCCAAGACAGTCACGTTGTCCATGTCGGGTATTCGACGGTTAGAGTGGAAGGGTACTCCTAGTCCATCACCCAAGAAGATCATATCAGCTCTTCGGGCGAAAAGGTTGGTGGATAAGGGATGTTTAGCACATTTGGCGCATATTCGGGATACTAGTGTGGATACTCCTTCCGTGGAGTCAGTGCAAGTTGTTTGTGAGTTCTTAGAGGTTTTCCCTACAGATTTGTCTGGTATGCCGCCTGATCGAGATATTGACTTTTGCATTGACTTGGAGCCAGGCACCCGATCTATTTCTATTCCACCCTATCGGATGGCTCCGGCAGAGTTGAGATAATTGAAGGAGCAGTTGCAAGACTTGTTGAGTAAAGGATTTATTAGACCAGATTTCTCGTGCGGTGCTCGATTACGTGAAGAAGAAATATGGTACCATGCGAATGTGTATCGTTTATCGGAAATCAAACAAGGTTACTATCCAATACCCCGCATTGATGACTTATTTGATCAGCTTCAGGGTGCGTCGATCTTTTCTAAGATTGATTTAAGATCAGGCTATCATCAGTTGAAGATTAGAGCGGAGGATATTCCGAAGACCGCTTTTAGGACCCGTTATGGTCATTATGAGTTCTTGGTGATGTCCTTTGGGCTTACTAATACCCCTGCAGCCTTCATGAATTTGATGAATGAGATCTTCAAGCCTTACTTGGATTCATTTGTGATCGTGTTTATTGATGACATCCTGGAATACTCTCGGAGTAAGGAAGATCATGAGAGGCATCTGAGGATCGTGTTTGGCCTGTTGAAGGAGAAAGAATTGTATGGCAAGTTTTCCAAGTGTGAGTTCTGGATCAGTTCCGTAGCATTTTTGGGACATGTCGTGTCCAAGGATTGGATTATAGTTGATCCCAAAAAGATCGAGGTAGTCAGAGATTGGACCAGGCCTACTTCGGTGACTGAAATCCGGAGCTTCATAGGCCTTGCGAGTTATTATCGCCGATTTGTAAAGGGATTCTCATCTATTGCTTCCCATTTGACTTGGTTGACTCAAAAGAGTGTGCCCTTCCATTGGTCCGATGAGTGTGAGGAGAGCTTCCAGAAGCTTAAGGTTTTATTGACCTTAGCCCCGATTTTGGTTTTACCAGTAGAGGGGAAGGACTTTACTGTTTATTATGATGTTTCACGCATTGGCTTGAGGTGTGTGTTGATGCAAGAGGGTAAGGTGATCGCGTACGCTTCGAGACAATTGAAAGTTCGCGAGAAGAACCACCCCACTCATGACTTGGAGTTGGTTGTAGTAGTCTTCGCTCTGAAAATTTGGAGGCATTACTTATATGGGGTTCATTGTGAGGTCTTCACATATCATCGTAGCCTTCAGCATGTGTTTGGTCAGAGAGATTTGAACTCGAGGCAGCGTAGATGGATGGAGTTGCTAAAAGATTATGATATCACTATCCTTTATCATCGGGAAAAGCGAATGTGGTAGCTGATGTGTTGAGCCGAAAGGTAGTAAGCATGGGCAGCCTGGCGCGTTTGATTGTAGGAGAGTGTCCTTTGGCTATGGAGGTTCAGTGTTTGGCTAATAGTATGGTGAGGCTCGATATTTTGGAACCTGGTAAGGTTCTAGCTTGTGTGGAGGCGAGGTCGTCTCTTTTAGAGCGGATTAGGGCCCAGCAGTTTGAGGATGTGAAATTGTGCAAGATTCGGGATAAAGTGCTAAGTGGAGAAGTCAAAGAGGCTATTCTTGATAATGATGGTGTTTTGAGGATTAAGGGGCGCATCTGGGTTCCTAGAGTTGGTGATTTGATTCCGTTGGTCTTGAAAGAGGCTCATAGTTCCAGATACTCCATTCATCCAGGAGCAACAAAGATGTATCGTGACTTGAGGCAACACTATTGGTGGGGTAGAATGAAGAGAGACATTGTGGAGTTTGTTGCTCAGTGTTCGAATTGCCAGCAGGTTAAGTATGAGCACCAGAGACCAGGTGGTGTGCTTCAGAGGATGCCCATTCCCGAATGGAAATGGGAAAGGATCGCTATGGATTTTGTGGTTGGTCTTCCAAAGACTTTGGGCAAGTTTGATTCGATTTGGGTTATCGTGGATAGTTTGACTAAGTCTGTGCACTTTATTCTGGTTCAGACTACTTATAACGCAGAGAAGTTGGCCAGGATCTACATCCGAGAGATAGTGCGATTGCACGGGGTTCCTATTTTCATCATTTCCGATAGAGGCACTCAGTTTACTTCCCATTTCTGGAGGACTTTACAGAAGGAATTGGGGACCCAGTTAGATCTTAGCACCGCGTTCCACCCGCAGACAGATGGTCAGTCCGAGAGGACTATTCAGGTGCTTGAGGATATGTTTAGGGCTTGTGTTATTGATTTTGGTGGTCATTGGGACAGTTTCATACCCTTGGGCCTTGGCAGAGTTCTCTTACAATAATAGCTACCATTCCAGTATTGACATAGCGCCATTCGAGGCTTTATATGGTAGGAGGTGTCGTTCTCTTATTGGGTGGTTTGATGTTTTTGAGGTTCAACCTTGGGGTACGGATTTGCTGAGGGAGTCTTTGGACAAGGTGAAGCTTATTCAGGAAAAGCTTCTGGAAGCTCAGAGTAGGCAAAAGGAGTATGCGGACCGGAAGGTTCGTGATACAGAGTTCATGGTTGGTGAGCAGGTCCTATTGAAGGTTTCACCCATGAAGGGGGTAATGCGGTTCGGGAAGAAGGGCAAGTTGAGCCCTAGGTTTATTGGCCCTTTTGAGATTCTTCGTCGTGTTGGCGAGGTGGCATACGAGTTAGCTTTGCCACCAGGTTTGGCAGGTGTCCACCCGGTATTCCATGTTTCCATGCTGAAGAAGTACCATTCAGATGGGTCTTATATCATTAGGTGGGATTCAGTATTATTTGATCAGAATCTATCCTTCGAGGAAGAGCCGGTAGCAATCTTGGATAGGCAAGTGAGAAAGTTGAGGTCCAAGGAAATTGCTTCAGTTAAGGTGTAGTGGAAGAACCGTCCGGTTGAAGAGGCCACTTGGGAGACCGAGGCAGATATGCGGAGTAGATATCCTCAGTTGTTCGACAATTCAGGTACCTCTTTTCCTCCACCCCTACCTTGTCGCTCGAGGACGAGCGATTGTTTGATTGATATCTAATGTAACGACCCGTTTGGTCGTTTAGCACTTTAAAAAAACGAAAATGATATGGGACTATAGGATATTTAGTATATGATTTTTAATAGATGAAATGGGAAGAAATTTAATTAAGTAATTAAGTGGGCCAAGCCCACTACCCTTTTGGTAGGGCACGAAAATTACAAAAGAAAGGGGGGAGGGGGAACGGCGAGCAGCCAGGAGGAAAAAGAAAGAAAAAACGAAAGGGAGGGGGACGCAGCATGCAGAGGAGATGAGAAGGAAAAAAAGAAAGAAAAAAAAGAAAAGGAGGGGGACGCAGCACGCAGAAGAGAGGAGAAAGAAAGAAAGAGGGAAAAAGAAAGGAAACCCTAGTAGCTAGAGGAGGAGAAGGAGCAGCCCTGAACATCACCTCATTACATAAGATTTAGAGTCAAATTCAGAGGTTCTATGCAAAGAGAAGGCATTAGATTGATTGTTTGTGGCACCCGCTCGGCATTGAGGTAGGTTATGGTTTACTTTAGTTAGACTTTGATTAGAAAATTGTATGTAGATGTAGGAATTGACAGGGATATCATGATAGAACGTCGGACAGGAAGGGTTGGCACCGCGGTGCCAGTCTGTAGGACCGCGGTGCCGAATGTTCAGAGAGGCTGCAGAAATTTAGACACCGCGGTGCCATTTTGCAGGACCGCGGTGTCGAAGGGGTTTGTCGCTATATGTGTTATTTTATGTAATTATCACCTGATTGTATCTCCGTCGCATACTAGCTCACTTGTCACATGAAAATAAAGAAATTATATTATTGATAATTGAACATAGGACAGTGATATGATTTGTACTTGTCGATTGTGTATAGGTGATATGTGTTGACTGATATCATGCCTGACATAATTTCCATATTGTATTTTGTGATAATGGCGAGGAAAGTGATTGAGGGACTCCGAGGTCTTTGCCGGAGATTGAGAGTGATTGAGTGACTCCGAGGTCTTTGCCGGAGATTGAGAGTGATTGATAGCCTCCGAGGTCTTTGCCGGAGATTGAGAGTGATTGATAGCCTCCGAGGTTTATGTCGGAGAGCACGAGCGGTACATGGACTTCGCGGGTCCCCCATGGGTCATGGCTTTGAGGCACTGCACATAGCATGTGTGTACGAGAGTGGAGTGAGAGAGAGGTGACTATTGTATTGCCTTGTGTTCATCCACTCGTATATTTGACTGATCATTTGGTGAATTATATCTGTCTTGGTTGATTTCATGATTTCTTTACACCTTACTTGTATATAATATGTGACCATACCTATTTGCTCTATGTGCTACTTGTTGGTTTCAACTTCTTCATGTGTTATCTAATCATTGTTGGCCTATGATGCTTACCGGTACAAGTGTTGTACTGATACTACTCTTGTTGCATTTTTGTCGAGTGCAGAATACGATCCAGGTTCCAGTTCTACGCCCCGTGGCTGATTCGCGAGGGTGACATCTTTCAGTCATTCAGGGTGAGCTACTTGGTCATATGTGGCCCCTGAAGGGCTTCCTTGTTATTTCCATTTCCTTTTGTATTTGACAGACATTATGTAGCCTTCGGGCATATTCAGACTTCTGTTTCAGACCATGTTTAGCGCTCTTGTACCTTTTGACCAAATTTTGGTGAATGTCGTGACAAATCTAGTAATGAAAAGTATTTAAGACTTCATAACTTCTTTTTCTTTATTTATTTTCCGCTGATTTAACTTGTTAATGAGCACGTGGTTCGCCTACTCGGGGGAATAAAGTAGGTGTCATCACGACTTGTGAATTGGGTCATGACATAAATTTCCTACCATTGTCCAAATAATTGGTGTCTGGGCTACAATGACAAAATATCTAGGAAGGACATGCGTGAATGTGGACAATGGTGTACACAGGCAGTGTGTGGAGCCTTACTCCAGAAAAGAAAAGAGGAGAACCTTTCAACAATAAATACCCCAGCTGTTGCACCCGAACAACAGCAAACAAATTCCATGGCTCCCAAAAAACACCAAAATACCGTTCCCAAGCTAGTAAAATAAGAAAAATCCCCGGCCCAAATCTCAACAGAAAAACCCATGTACTGGTACGATGCGGTTATGAAAGAAGAAGAAGAAAATACCGCCAGCACAGAAAATACCCAGAAAACAACAACAAATCCCACGCAAGAATTAACTGCTGAAAACCTTTTCAGCTCCTTGAAAAATCCCCAGAGTTACAACAGGCACTAAGGCAACTACAAATTCCTAAAGAAGAAGTTGTCCAAGAAAAATTAGAGAAAAAAATCTCTAATTTTACCACAAAAATCGAGAAATGAGAATCTTCAAAAAAACCCTTCTCAAAATGAATTTTTAAATATCAAACTTGAGAAAGAAGAATTTTCTAAAAACCTTTCTCAAAAACAATTTTCAAAAAATCAACTTGTGACACCACAAGTGCCAAAAAAAATCGCTCCTAATTTTTTCATAAAACCGTTTTTCAAAGCATTGCAACTCTTGAAAAGGGAGTTTTTAACAAAGACCCTTTTTTGGCAATACAAAATTATTTTAGATCAAAATGGTTTTATAAATCATGGGATACTTTAAAAACCCCATATTTTTATCAGGCTATCCTTGAAATAACAGGATCAGCAACAATAAAAATTATTTTTTTCAAAAATAACCCAAATCCCTCTTATTCAATCTGCAAAATACTTCGAGTAATTGCTCTCACTCATTGGGGGGATGACCTATCAAAACTCATAAATTTCCCAGATTCCCACAAAAATGAGCCCTTTTTTTATATTCCTTTTAATTACTGGGATTACCAACAAGCTTTGTTCAATTCCTTTTTTATTCAAAATCCCTACCAAAGCCACACTTGGCTTTTCCATTTTGATACCTCATCACAATTTCCCACTTGGTGGAATTCATGGTGGGAACAATTCGGATCCACCCTAGATATACAAAAATCCGAAGTCATTCAATCTTTCATCCTCTTCAAATCCCAGTTCAAACCCTCAGGAGAAGAAAGAAGATTTATACCCCTGCACCTTTTTCATACAAAATTCCATTTACCATGGGTGTTTACATGGTTTGTAGATTATTCAGATGATAAAATATCAGTCATCCGAAGAAGATTTAAAATACAATGGTGGGACAGCTTTAAAATACCAAAGAGCCTCACATCATCAAAAGTCCAGGAATGACTAGATGATAATAAACCCATTCCTTTTACAGGGGCCTCCACAGACACCACAGATGTCATTCCAGTCAAAGGAACATACCCAGTTCCTTTCACAAAAATCCCAGATGGTCTCAATGCTTGCGTCATCTAAAACTCCAGAAGAAATGCAAGTCATACTTCAAAAATTTGCACCATCATCATCAAAATAAGGCTTTTCGACAGAAGATGAATAACCTGGGATTGAAAATGAAGATAGTCCTATTTTTGGCAACAGTGGATTCTAGATGCTGCCAAGAAAATATCGAAAATCCAGAGGAATAATTGACGAAAATTCCCGACAAAAATAAATACCCAAATAGTGAAAGAAATATTCGAGATGAAGACAAAAACAATGAGGTCATGCATGTCGTCATTCTGCACTCGGGTGAATAGTTCAATTATTTAAATATTATTTGTAATAGTAAATCTCACTTTGTAATTCTCCTATAAAAGGAGAACCCCTCTCCCTTAGTTGAATAAGTTTTTTTTTTCCTTAGTTTCTAATTCTCTCTTCCTTCTCTCTAGAGTTTTGAAGTTCTTTCAATTTATCCCCTTAGTAGATTAGTTAAAAATTCCTAAATTCCTTCTTCATATGACCTCGGAGAGTCTATGAAGATAAACTCCTCAAAATACCTTACCCGAAATTCCTAAATTCCCAAAAATACCTTCATATGTCCCATATGATTCATATGACTCATATCATATGAAAAATATACCGTTCGAAATTAAACTCCTTGTAAGTATTTTAAAGTTTTGAATAAAATGATTATGGATGATACTACCTCCTAAACCTTTTAAACATTCATGTTTTTTAAATTCTTGCATTTAAATTCACGCTTTTAAATTATTTATATACCTGCATCATGACTGCAATTAAATTATAAATCTATGGACGGTTCATCCGCCAACTTTTAAATTCCTGCACTTAAATTCCTTTAAATTTCTGCAGAACCTTTGAATTATGGTTTCCATAACTTGAAACCTTAGTTTGTAAGTTAATCTTCCTTTACTTACTGTATTATTTAATTATCTTTTAATTATTCAATCCCTTATATACCAGTTCCTTCCCTGTTTATTATCTCCTTTAGATCTTCAGCCTAACTTGGAATCAAACTCATGTCCAGAGCCTCCAAAAGATAGCCAAATTTTGCTTCAACCTGCCACAAATGAGACAACATATCCATGTTAATTTCAATTGCCTCACTGGCAAAATTGGTTCCAACTTCCAAGTCTGTCAGACTTTAGAAAATATCAAGAACATCATCAAATACACTCAATTTCCCTAAAAATAAGAACTTTTACCATCAGTGACCTTAACCTTGGCTAGTTGTATGCACAAAACCACAATCCACAAATCACCTTTCCTTTTTATACTAACTAACTTGCCTAAATTTGTTTCCAGTACGATTTTAGACTCACAAAGTGCAAATATAGTACCATGTGTAAGTAAGACTAAAACACAAGATTCAAGGAAAAACAAATTACAAAATGATTTAACAGTAAGAAAAGTGCATAATCTGGACTATTCTATAAACAAAAAGGTTATTTACTGGACAATCACTGGATACAATGCAAACCAAAGGAGTCAGCTTACATGTTCTCGGGAAATGCCAATAATATTGAGAACCTTCTCTTGGACATCCTCGACCATTCAAGTGTAGTATCTTGTTCATTATCAATTAACCAGCAAAAAGATGTCAAAAATCAGTAGCAAGAGGACCAAACTCAGTCCACAAAATAGCCAAAAATAAGTAGAAAAATAGCCGAAAATCAGTTGAGACATGGCCCAAAAAGCAGTCCAAAATCAGTAGCAAAACATCGCCTAAAAACCAGTCCAAAATTAGTAGCAAACATCGCCTAAAACCAATCCAAAATCAGAAGCAAAAAATGCCCAAAAACCAGTCCAAAATCAATAGCAAAAATACCCAAAAACCAGTCCAAAATAGATCGAAAATAAATCCAAACCAAAGCCAAAAAAAATCAAACAACTCAGTCCATTCACAGTGCGCAACAGATCCGAAACGAAGCATAACATAGGTCGCCGGAGTTTATAAACTCCGGCAAGGTGAAAAAATAACAAAAATTAGTCCGAACACAACAACAATATACCATGGTCTAAGAAATAAATAGGACCGAACCAAGTGATAAAACCACAACACCAACAGAGAAAGGGCAGCGACGGCGTCACTTCAACGGTGTAACACCAGAGCGACGCCGCTAGTGGTTTGACGGTGGGATAGTGGCGACGGGTTTAAAATGGGGAGAAGGGGAGTGCGGGTTTGGGCAGAGTGGCGTTGGTGAGGTTGGGAACAGTGGTGGTCGACGAGGAGCAGCGTTGTATTTGTTGAAGAAGATGATAGGAATGGGTTTGTATTAACAATGAAAAAATAGAGTGTGGATGGTGATTGTTATTTGTTGAGGAAGATGAAGTGTTATAGAGAGGGTGCAGTTGCGCTGATGGGTGGGTTTAATGAGGAAAATGTTTTGTTTTATAGAGATTTTTAGAGTTTGGTATTTGGGAGGGAAAATGAAAAGTGGATTTAATTTTGGGGGGAAACAAAGGGGTGTTTGGTTGGATGAAAATAAAAGAGTGTTTAATTATGGGGAAAAATAAAAGAGTGTTTGTATTAATTCTTATTCTCTGCAGAAGAGAAAAGAGGCAGAGCAAAACGGTTTAGGAATTAGAGCTAATCGGTTAGGGCTTTAATTTACAAATACTTTGGAGGGAAAATTAAAAAATTAAGGGAGGGAAGATGAAAATTCTAAAAATAACCCTATATCAACGGCCAGAAATGTCAGTAGGTATATGATATCTATACCAACGGTAAAAATTACCCTATACCAACGGCTAGAAATGTCAGTAGGTATATGCTATCTATACCAACGATTTTGTTGACAGTCACTAAAAGTGTCCGTTGGTATATGGCAGATTTCTTGTAGTACCGGTCTGAAATTTGCCATGGCCGGAGTTGGGAGCTTTTTCGGCTTCACTTTTTGCTTGTTTCATTCCCCCTTTCTTTCATTTTCATAATTGATATTACCTCTTTTGCAGTATCCATCCGGAGATAGTCAGATCTGGCCAGATTTTGTTTCTATGTTCTCACTCCAGCGTTTCGCCGTTGAACTGTTACTGTATATTTTCCATGAAAGAATAAGAGAAAGATAATGTGGTTATTTAATTAATGAAGTGTAATTAACAAAAAACAAATATGTTAATAACTATGTTGTCACGACCCAATCGGGGGCCGCGACAGGCACCCGGATCCTACTCGCCAGTTACCTCCAATCACACTCTCAACACTTAATCGTAATTAAATACGTACTAAGACGAAAGAAAACTATTGAAATCTTAATCAGAAAAGTCATCTTATATATATAGGGATGACAACGGATCGAATCTGGACCGGATCCTACTAGATCCAGATCTGATTTTATACCTGGATCCAGATCCATCGGGTCCATAAAAATCATATCCAATTCCGGATCCACAGGGTCCACGGATCGGATCTGGATCCACATGTAAATGTATTTATCGTAAGTGATTTTTACATTTTTGTACATTGAACTTTTTTGAAACTCCAAGCAACAACAAATTTTTAGTTGCTCCAATTATATCTAGCTACTTTCTTGTGTTTAAAGTTCCAATTAGTATTTTGTATTTAAATTATTCAAATGCATTACAATCTTTTCATGAATTAAATTAAGTTTAAAAGGTAAAAAGGTCGTTCAACTTTTGATGAATATTTTGATAATTTAAGTTTTAACTTTAAAGATTCTCACTTCAGAATAGTATATATATATATATATATATATATATATATATATATATATATATATATATATATATATATATATATATATATATATTGAAAGAAGTATTTTTAGAAGTTGTACAGTTTTAATTTAGATATTTTCGCTAAAAAATTACTAACAGTTTTATTTTAAAAATATTTAGTGTGGCTAATAAGATTTTAAAAAATACTTAAGCTAAAATCTTCAAACATTCAATAATCAGAGTAAAATTTTTATGGAACTTCTACTTGAAACATTAATAATACTACATGATATGCTAAAATTGCTACTGTATTTTATTATGCATAAGGGGTTAGATAATATACTTGAACTGATAAAAATAATCAATTAATGATTAAAAAAATTTAAAATACATAAATTATAAAAAAAAATAAGAAAGTACTTATAAATTTACATTCTAGGTTATGGATATATTTAACAAAAAATGGACCCACGGGTCAGATCTAGACCGGATACGGATCTCAAATACAAGATCTAGATCTGATCCGTCAGAAACGGATCCGGGTCCGATCTGGATCTGTCGGGTCCAAATTTTGAAGATCCATATCCTATAAAATGAATCCGAATCGGGTTCAGGATTCATTGCCATCTCTATATATATACACATACCAAGACCGACAAGGTCATACAAGTCTACTACTTACACATGACACCATCTACAAGTCTCTAAAGAGTATATGACATCAAAAGGTCGGGACAAAGCCCCGTCATACCCATGTAGACATGCAAAAATATATCGTACCAAAATAGACCGACACTCCGAAACAAGGGGAGTGCTCTAAAAATCCACTGAGTCAACAACCCACTAACATGGATCGTTGCCTTGCCTATGTGAACCTGCAGGCATGAAACGCAACGTTCGCCGACAAAAGAGACATCAGTATGACGAATGTACTTAGTATGACAGGCATGAACAATAACATAACAGGAATATAATAATAACTGAAACAGAAACAACCGATCAGTAGTAAATGCCTAAATGTCATGCATAATGCAGTATACATATTCATCAGCCTCATCGGGCATGTTTCTTACCGTAACAGCCTCTGTGAGCATCATTTCATATCGGCCTCTGTAGGCATAATATGTGTAAATGTCATGCACAATGCGGTAATACATAAATATTGGCCACATAAGGGCATCTTCCTTCCCATAACATACATATGTTTTTTTTCACGACCCAAACCAGAGAGGCGCGACGGGCACCCGGACCCAACCCACCGGGCCTCCCTGACCATACAACCCAAACTTAGCCATATATTTATATACATCAAGGCCGATAAGGCCATGTATGACAATTAACCACAGAACACTTATCTACAAGCCTCTAAAAGAATGACATACCACAACCAGACTGCAACTCTGAAATAAGTAGAGTGCTCCAAGTATCAGTTGATCCAGCAACCTACTAGCACAATCTGTCACCCTTTTAGTATAAACCTGCGGACATAAAACACATCGTCCCCCCGACAAAAAGGAAACGTCAGTACGACTGATGTACTGAGTATGTCAGACATAAGAAATAACATAACAGAGATGTATCACAATCTGAAACAGAAACACTGACCGACATTATTTGCCTCTGAGGGCCTTAGTATAAATGTCTAAATGTTATGCAATATCAATGCAGTATATTGATGGCCACACAGGCGTCTATCTTTTCATATCATCCTCTGTGGGCATAATATACATAAATGTCATGCATGATACACATGTGGTATACTACGACCACACATGTATCTTACCCATAACCGCCTCTGTGGGAATTTGGTTATATTTACCACACAGGCAATTCATATCATATCGTCTTGGCCACACAGGCATGATATGTGGCCTCTTAGGGCTCTTTTTTTATAGTTTGTACCAGCTGCAGGTGGTGTGCGTATATAACGCCTTTCCATTTTTCTCGTTTCCCTATACATATATAATATATAATTATGTGCGTAGCACCAGTGGTCCAAGATATTATATGAATGCAATGCAATGAATATGCATGAACAACAACATAATACTCTGAATGACATAATACCCTTTGTACTCTTTGGTTCACACTGGAAACATTAACGTCTTTTCCCATATTGCCTTAATAAGGAATATACTTAGACATGTTTTTAGCATAGATTTCAACAACATGAATATCCTTAACTACTAAGAGTAGAGTAAGTTATGAAGTAACATGACGATTACGTTCTGTACACAGAATTATGCCAAAAAATGAATGAATTTCCTTCACATACCTTGTCGTCGAAAATATTCTACTTTCCATGGATCCTTGTAAGCTCTATGAATGATTATCTACACCCTAAGAAAGATTTACATAATAAATGGATCAATACACTATTAACAAACTCATTGAGACATTTTATCGAACACCTTATTCGCATTCGCATAGAATCTATGCTTCTTCTATGTAAAATCCTATACGTGTAGCAACACAATAAACTTTTCCAATTCTACTCCTTACTATTTCAGTGTCTAAAACAACCCAGCAATTTCACATGCAATCACCAATTTATATACGGACAACTCCAATAACCAATCTACTTAGCATTTCCGATAATCGCCCTAGAGCTTAGTAAGAATCATGCTCTATAATTGGTATAAATTTAGGAATAAGAAATGTTACCTCTGTTAGAAACTGCGATGAGCGTCGTCGGACAAAGATTCACCCAACCTGATTCCGACAAGCAGAATAGAACTTCAAAGAATCAACTCGAGCTAGAACTTCTATGAACTCAATATTTTGACTTGTTCAAGGTTTCAATTTGCTGAAACTGAGGTCCAAAATGCCATGGGTTTCCCTCCTTTTTGGTTGTACAAAAACTTACAAAAATTCTCTAGATTTGGCTAGAAGAACCTTGCGTAAAAACTTAAATTGACCGAGAATTTCCAGGGAATTCACCACTGAGATTTACTCTTTCTTATTGAGGATAACAGTGCTTTCTCCATAGGTGGATCCTTAAGGAGCTTAGAGGAGTTGAAGAAATTTTGAAGAAGTGTGTAGAAGTTTAAAGAACTGGGGTTCTCTTATTAATGAGAAGAGTGGATCGGTTACTGACTTGGAATGCTGCCACATATATATTAGTAGAGCTTAGTCACTGCCTTGCTGCTTTATAAAACAACTCGCGATATCCCACTCAATTTGGGTCCTCCGCTTATAATTAATTAATCCCACAATTAATTATTTATGCACATAATTAATTCTCGATCCAAATTCACTTGAATCCTGACGACTTATAAAACTTTCTTTTACTCAATGTCATAATTCTTATAATATGACACTAGTCCATAGCCTCTTTGGGGATATACAATTATTATTAATCCTCGTTATCGCATTGTTAAATCTAAAATTATTCTGGAATCACATCTTTTTATATACCAAATCCATTATTAGTATACACAGGTACAACAAAAACTTTTCGTGGTCCGGGTCTACTTGTCGACGTTAATGGTTTCAAACCATCACACAAAAATACGAGGCGTTACATCATATCCCCCTTAGAACATTCGTCCTCGAATGTCGAGATGGCATATTTAATCTTGTCACGTAATGAAAGAAGTGCAATTACAAATTCATGTTAACATACGTAACATTAGCAATAAGACATGAGGTTAGGTATGTATATACGGGAGACAGGACAATAGCTCATTTCCTATCCATCATGCCCTTACCTATGTTCTATTTAGCCATTATAGACAAAGGAGATAGAAGTCCCAAAGAAAGTGGAATTTAAAACCGAGGGTGGCACTTCAACTATCATTATTGAGGATGGTTAATACATTATGTTGGAATGTGAGAGGTTTAAATGGCCTCTCCAAATAAGAGGAGTATTGCGATATTTCTAAGTGCTTACACAAGTGTACGTATCATTCAAGTAATAAAGATCTGTAAGACCGAGTTTATCGTCCACAGAGACTGGTTTATTAAGTACCGGTTATATATTCTATGGTATATATTTGGTTGACGTTCTTTAGTTTTAGATTGATGACTAAGAATTATGACTAAGTGCAGAAAATAAACTAAAGATGATTATATTTTGGGTTTATAATAGTTATGAAGGAAGTAGGGTTCCAATCTCCTTAACTATCCACTCTTTCACGTGTTAATGCAATGCTAATGATTCTTCTTCTTATTAAGATAGCAGGTTAACTAATCTGTCATTATATTCCGGTTAGGACATACAAGAGCTCAACTTATGCAGAAACCTTCTATATTTCTATGATAAGTTTTACCACACAAGAGGATTAAGAACAATAACCTATAAATACTACACAAGTATCGGGGTACTTTCGTCCACGATTTTAACCTATGTCTAGACAACTACAACATATTCAAATCTCACCTTTCAGACTTTTGATTTGAAATCATATACGTAATGACAATTAATAGCTAGTTAATTATCAAGCAATCATAACAATATTGAATAGATCTTAATATGCTGAAGAAGAAATCAATAATCAATGCACTAACTATATGAAAGAGCTTCAAGAAGATTCGATGGAAAACCTACTAAAGTAATTAGCTCCTAAACATTGTCATGTCAAGAACTAAACTACAATCCAACATAAACTGAAATAAAGTAAAGGAAAGAAAAAAAACTTGAACAAGAGTCTCCAATTGTAGCCTCCTTCTTGCCTCCCCAAAAGCAAGATTTGTGATATGGTATATGCCCCCCCCCCCCCTTAATGAGCAGGGTTTAGGGTATATATATTTTAGAAAAAGCTTGCTTTGGACCATGAAAACCCTGTCCAATTCGCCCAAAACTGAAAATTACGCGTCGGCACCGCTGTTCCTTTGACAGGCACCGCGGTGCTAAATGGCTCACGAAATCACTGCTGGCTACTGAAAATATGGCACCGCGGTGCCTCTTCCAGGAACCGCGGTGCCTTCGACGGTGTTTCAACTTCAGACTTTCTGCAATTTTTATGCCTAGGTGCTATTTCACTTGACTGTGGTTCTATGGCACCGCGGTGCTACCTTGCCAGGCACCGCGGTGCCTCCTTGATTCTTGTCCGGTTCCGCCTGATTTATTCTATTCTTCATGGATCTTTTTAGGCTTCATTCCTTAGGTTGTGCTTGTGCAATTTGCATCTCAATTAAGCTCATTTCGTTCTCAAAAGTAGCATTCTCTCCTTTATAACCGCTGTGACACAAAATGAAAGAAAAACAACCTAACACTATACTAATACAAACGAAAAGAGTAAAATACGTAACTAAAAAGGAATCGAAAGAGTGTATAAAATGCACTCAACAAACACCCCCAAACTTACACTTTACTCGCCCTCGAGTAAAGAACTAACAAAGACAAAATAAAATAAAAGACTCAATGAAATGGATCAAGTAGTTATAGCAATGCTTCTTCAAAATCATGGATGAAAGTTGGGATAATATGTTAGAACATACATAGCATGAATATTTAGCAATCTAGAATTTCAAGTTAGATATTTCGCAAATTCACTTAGATCATGATCAATGGAAATACAAACACCTAACCTATGCATGTCAATTTTATTTCATCTTTCCCAAACGCTATAGACATGTTTACTTGCTATTCTCCACTAATCATAGACATACATATTAAAGATCATCAGGACTTTCAAGGGTTGTAATGTAGGCTTAGGCAGGGGTAGGTAAAAGTAGGCATTTAGGCTCAATTACGTACCATAAGCATTTTTTTCATTCAACTCCTTTTCTTCTTTTGGTTTTCTTTAGTTTCATACCCACTTTTTTTTTTTGAGAGAATGAGATACATTATAAATAACAAGCACCCCCAAACTTCAATTTTTGCATATTTTTCCTTGGGGTGCATCAAATTTGTATTCTCTCTTTTATTTCTTTTTCAACACTTCTCATTCCACTAACTTTCAATTATTACTCATGACACAAACAGGGAATCATTGGATGTCAAAGAAAGATCTTATTTTAGGCTCAAAGGGCTGACTAGTGATACAATTTATGTCAGGATAGGTAATGAATGGTCAGAAGGGCTATCAAATAAATGTCTGAATCATCTCCCTAAACATGTATATCTTAACTATTTCGCCTCAAATAACAAGCAAACAGGTTTTCTAGATATTTCTCAACCTTTCTTTCTATAACTGACACACATAGGCTAAGCACAAATATCCCAAATAATTAGATGTCATGAATTTTTGGCATATCTAACTTAAGCACACAGATTTTTGCTTTCAATTTCATTACATCATCCTACTTTATCCACTCAATATCGTTAGCAACTACAACATGCATGATCCATTAAAAAAATTATGATTCAAAAACACATAAAACAACATAAAGACAAATCAAAAAGACACCCCCCAAACTTAATCGACACATTGTCCCCAATGTGTGAAGACTAAAAAAATAAAGAGACAACTTACTGACACAACACAACGGTCATAACAGAGTTCTGAGAGGGAGGATGAATTTTCTGTGCACACTGCCCGTGAGGGACCGCGGTCCATGATCCAGGCACCGCGGTGCTTATTCTCTGCTACTTCGATTTTTCCAGTTTTTCAGCCTTATTCGCCCTTCTCTCCTCGGAGTCAGTTCCTGCCTTTATCTGTCAACCAAAAACACTAAACATACCAGATCGTGAGACTGTTCAAGACAAAAGAAAATAAACTAAAACAAAATTTAAATGACATAATTAAAACTATTGGGTTGCCTCCCAAGTAGCGATGTCTTTAACGTCTTTTAGCCGGACGCAGGTTACTTACTAAATCAAGGGGTAGAGTGTCCCCTCCACATATCCATTTTAGCATCATTCTCTTCCTCCTCCTCCTCTTTTTTTTCACAAGGCTATGTTCAGAATTCTTACCATCAAGTTCTCCATGCTGCTTTGGTGGTACCCCACGAGTATCAGTACTTGTGAGGCTTTTCTCAGGCACAACCTTGTTAATTATTCCAATAGCAAAACATCTATCTGTGACTTGTGGTTCAGTGGAAGGCATGAAAACTGTGAAAGTCATCTCCTCATCTTGAACTCTGAGTTTAAGCTCTCATTTCTCGACATCAATAAGTGTCCTCCCTGTAGCTAGGAATGGTCTTCCAAGTATAATGGGCATATTTTCATCTGAATCCATGTCTAGGATGAGGAAGTCAGCAGGAAAAATGAATTTACCTACTTTTACCAACAAATCTTTAATTATTCCTTCTGGATGCACAACTGAGTGATCAGCTAGCTGCAAGGTGACTGTGGTTGGCCTTGCTTCTCCTAACCCAAGTCTTTTGAACACAGAGAGGGGCATCAGATTGACACTTGCCCCGAAATCACATAAAGCTTGCTTGCATGTCACCTTCCCTATAGTGCAAGGTAAGGTGAAACTCCCTGGATCTTTCAACTTTGGGGGAAGCTTCTTCTGCAAGATAGCGATGCATTCCTCTGTCAGCACTACTGTCTCATAATCTGTCAACTTACTCTTCTTAAACAAGATGTCTTTCATGAACTTCACATAAGTTGACATTTTCTCCAAGGCCTCAATGAATGGAAGATTGATATGCAATTTTTTAAATACCTCCAAAATTTTTGAAAACTGCTTATCCAAAGTCTTCTTCTGCAGTCTTTGAGGGTAAGGAATTTTATCTGCATACTCCCTCATCACTGCGGGTGGAGCCTTCTCTAAAATAGGGTGGTCATCAGTAACCCCCTCTTTCTCTACCTCACCTGTCTTCTCCAACTCCTTTCTCTTTTCGACCATTAGTTGAGGTGCATCTTGCTTTAACTGCTTCCCACTTCTTAAATCGATCACCGACATTGCTCCTGGGTTCATCATCAGACATCGGAAGATTACTTGCCCTATATCGCTTTCCGGTGCCACTGTCCCACTTGTGTTTCCAAATTTCTGATAGAGGACCTGGTATCTGTCATGAACTGAGTGGTATCCTTCATGAATTGAGTTTGGGAGTTGTTGGATTCTGTCTGGGATTTAGCCAAGTTCATCAGTGCTTCTCTTATTTCTCTTATTTTATCTGACTTCTCTTGTGGTGCTGGTGGGCTGAATTGTTGTGAAGATGAGGCCTGAAATTGTGGTTGTTGCCCTTGGTCATTCTTCCATGAAAAATTTGGGTGATTTCTCCACCCCTGATTGTATGTGTTGGAGTAAGGGTTGTTGTAGGGCCTCTGAAAATTCCCTACTTCCTGAACTTGCTCCATGGGCACATTATTCGGGTCCACTGCTGTGCATCTATCAAAAGTATGGGGACCCCCACAGATCTCACAACCCACTGGTGTCTGAACCGCTTTAACTGTCATGGTACTCTGTTGTATCTATTTTGTCAAAGTGGCTACCTGCGCAGTCAATGCAGTGATAACATCTAGTTTATGAATTCCAGCCACTTTCCTTCTGTTCACTGCTCTCTCATCGGCCCCCTGATGGTTGTTTGTGGTCATATCCTCTAGCAAATCATGTGCCTCATTGACACTCTTTTTCATGAATGTACCTCCTGCTGCAGCATCAATGATGGTACGAGTTGTACCACACAGCCCATTGTAAAATATGTGGACTAGCATCCACTTCTCAATCTCATGATGTGGGCACTTTCTCTGCAAGTCTTTGAACGTCTCACATGCATCATATAATGGTTCTTCCTCCAGCTGATAGAAATTATTTAAGTCACCTCTAAGATTTGCTGCCATAGCTGGGGGGAAGAACTTGGCAAGAAACTTCTGGACTAAGTCTTGCCATGTAGTGATGGAGTTCACCTGTAATGAGTTCAGCCAACACTTTGCTCTATCTCTGAGTGAGAATGGGAAGAGTCTCAACGAATGACATTATCAGTAACACCATTGTATTTAAATGTTGCACACAGCTCCAGGAAGATTTCTAGATGCAAGTGAGGATCTTCAGATGGCAATCCCCCAAACTGAACTGAGCTCTGAACCATGTGCAATATGGCTGGTTTGATCTCAAAATTATTGGCTTCAACCGCTGAAAGCCGGATGCAAGTCTGTACTCCTGTAATGGTTGGCATCATATAGTCCCCCAAGCTCATTTCTGCATGGACTTGTCTTAAAACAGGCGGTAACTCATCATGACCCAAATTATTATTTCGCTGATCTCCCATTGCTAAGGAATCAACTGCTCTTTTCTCTTTCCTGTTATGTCTGCACAATCTCTCAATCTCAGGGTTCAGAGGGATATAAATGTCAGATCCTCTCCTACTTCGCATTAACTAAGTTCCTGATACTAATCAAAAACAGCAAACAGATCACGACAAACAGCACTAAAGAAAAATAAAATAAAAATAAATAAAAAACTGAAAATAAAAACCAAATTAGAAATAAGAATAGATAAATCGATATTAACAGTACGCCAGTCCCCGACAACGGCGCCAAAAACTTATTGCGATATTTCTAAGTGCTTACGCAAGTGTACGTATCGTTCAAGTAATAAAGATCTGTAAGACTGAGTTTATCGTCCACAGAGACTGGTTTATTAAGTACCGATTATCTATTCTATGGTATCTATTTGGTTGACGTTCTTTAGTTTTAGATTGATGACTAAGAATTATGACTAAGTGCAGAAAATAAACTAAAGATGATTATACTTTGGGTTTATAACAGTTATGAAGGAAATAGGGTTCCAATCTCCTCAACTATCCACTCTTTCACGTGTTAATGCAATGCTAATGATTCTTCTTCTTATTAAGATAGCAGGTTAACTAATCTGTCATTATATTTCGGTTAGGACATACAAGAACTCAACTTATGCAGAAACCTTCTATATTTCTATGATAAATTTTACCACACAGGAGGATTAAGAACAATAACCTATAAATACTACACAAGTATCGGGGTACTTTCGTCCACGATTTTAACCTTTGTCTACACAATTACAGCATATTCAAATCTCACCTTTCAGACTTTTGATTTGAATTCATAAAATTAATGATAATTAATAGTCAGTTAATTATCAAGCGATCAAAACAATATTGAATAGATCTTAATATGCTGAAGAAGAAATCAATAATCAATGCATTAACTATATGAAAGAGCTTCAAGAAGATTCGATGGAAATCCTACTAAAGTAATTAGCTCCTAAACATTGTCATGTCAAGAACTAAATTACAATCCAACATAAACTGAAATAAAGTAAAGGAAAGAAAAAGAACTTGATCAAGAGTCTCCAATTGTAGCCTCTTTCTTGCCTCCCCAAAAGTATGATTTGTGATATGGTATATGGTCCCCCCTTAATGAGCAGGGTTTAGGGTATATATATTTGAGAAAAACTTGTTTTGGACCATGAAAACCCTGTCCAATTCGGCCCATGAAACTGAAAATTATGCGTCGACACCGCGGTTCCTCTGACAGGCACTGCGGTGCTAAATGGCTCACAAAATCACTGCTGGCTATTGGAAATATGGCACCGCGGCGTCTCTTCCCGGAACCGCGGTGCCTTCGAAGGTGTTTCAACTTTGGACTTTCGGCAATTTTTACGCCTCGGTGCTATTTCACTTGACCGCGGTTCTATGGCACCGCGGTGCTACCTTGATTCTTGTCCGGTTCGGCCTGATTTGTTCCATTTTTTGTGGCACTTTTTAGGCTTCATTCCTTGAGCTGTGCTTGTGCAATTTGCATCTCAATTAAGCTCATTTCGTCCTCAAAGGTAGCATTCTCTCCTTTATAATCGTTGTGACACAAAATGAAAGAAAAACAATCTAACACTATACTAATACAAACGAAATGAGTAAAATATGTAACTAAAAATGAATCAAAAGAGTGTATAAAATACACTCAACAAGGAGGTAAAACTCTTATGTAATTATTTAAAAATAGAATATGTGGGTCTATGGGAGACAACAATAAGATCAATAGACTAAACATCATTTGGAATGATAGAGGGGATACAAGTAGAGTGTTCTATAAAAAAATAGATTGAGTGTTTGTAAGATACTATTGAGGCATGTAGGGTGTATTTTCTTGCTGAAGGTGCTAGTGATCACAGTCCTGCTCGCATGACACTCGTTTCAACTTTCAAGTCCTTCAATTGGAATCTCTGAGGTGCAGTAGCTGAACTTTGTATCTGTCTCTCTATATTCTCATATTGGTTTAACACTTGCATCCTATTCTTTTTTTTTCTCCTCCAGGTGAAATATATGCAAACCCCTCCTAAAAACATAATCAGAATCGATATTGTCGGTATCAAGATCCACAACCATAATAAGCTAATTTCATCATGATCATTCTGAATTTCTGTGCTTGTAAAATTTCATGCCTTTATGAAGATCAGCTGATTATGTATCCCAGTTGAGGCTGAAAATCCCACGAAAACATCCTCGGGTAGATAATAGAAAGATCAAGAGGCATGGAAATGATGGGATATTTCTCATTGTCTCATGTTTGATTACTCATGAATGAATAAACTTTGAAGGTCTCGTATTCTCCATCATACTGGACACTTGCTATAACATCAATAGCTCGGGAGAGGTTAACCCTGCGATCAAGTAAAGAAACTTGATTGACATAGTTGATGTTGTTTATGTCAATGCAAACATGATTATCATCAAGATCATCAAGGTAACTTTTCCTTGTGTCAAATTCAACTGCAAATATCTTGCTTGAAGAGAACCATTAGTATTTGCATTCACAATTCCAAGCCACTGTCCATCACCATTATCTGGGATAGAGTTAGGACCATTTTCTTTAGTCAATATGAAAACCAATCCTTCACCCGATGGAACACTTTCAGGCTTTATTACTGTAAAAAATGTATAAGGTGGTCCTAGAATTGAAAATGTTGAAATCACAATTGAGGAAACTTCATTCCTCTGGTCTTAGTGATTTGCTAAAAGAGGTGCAGCAGGATAGGAAGAACTTATTGGAAGTGCAAACACAGCTGCAGACAACCCCTTTAAACTCTGATCCCCTGTTGGGAGGAAAAGAACTAGATATGAAGTCCAAGAGGTCAAGTTATATAGCTGAGGTGTTGTTGGTTGAAAGAAGTAAGGCAACTTGGATGAAACTTGGTGATGATTACACCATGTACTTTCATTCAATCTTAAATAAGGAGTTGCAACAATACTATGACATGTTTGCATATTAACCAATTCCTGAAGCTGTAATTATATGCCTTTGTATCACTATATGCTGGTTTTGATACAGCCTAAAGGTCTATGTCACCTAACTATACTGGTTCCTGCATAGCATAAGAAGGGTGTCTATTATGCCCATTTGAGCACAATACAGTGCAATCATAACCCTTCCCCCCCCCCCCCCCTCTTTTTTTACAGGAAAGAAATATACTTAATACTTAGGGAAGCAAGAAATGAGTAGAAATCAAGTCTTAAGCCTAGGATTCTTATCCTTATTTCATGAAGCAAGTAAGAGTAATCAAATTTAAGCCTCTTGCAACTCTTATTCAGTCATACATTACACAACATATCACAATATTCTCCTATAGTGTAATATTTGTTTTATTCTTAAAGACAGAGCAGCAGCTCATCAAGAACATATATTGCAATGAGAATGCAACAGTTAGCAAGCAAAATAGAATGGCCAAAATCTAGCAGTAAGCCATACCTAAAATGAGGTGTTTATGGCTAAGGTACAGCAGTGGTTTCAGTTAGAATGAGTATCAAAATATGGCAGGAAACTGAACTCAAGAACACTATTTGTTAATACTACTGTGTTATTTGTTTTAGGCTCACATTTAACCACTGGACATAGGGCAGTAGTGGCAGGTAATAGCAGAAATAGTAGCCAAACAATGGTAACCAATGATAGCCACACAATAGTATAAATGATATCAAACATGGATGTAATAACATGGTAACACATAGTAATTTTATCTTAAGCAGATGACCCACAATACCACCAATAGGACTTTAGAAGCATGTCATGGTCTCCATTAGTATGTAGAGTGGTTTAAGTTAAGGCCACCAGCTACATATCCTTAACATAGCATGTGTATTTCAAATAGGCCATAGTAATGCCACTATTCAGGACTCAAGGCAACACATGTGCATTTGTGACTTATGATCAGATAGAGGAAGGCACACACAGGTTAAGAGTTCCATATGTAAAGGCATGAACAACATATAAATGTCATTTTCATTCATACTTAATCTAAGCTAAATAATGTGGGATAATGCCAGCTACAACATAGATCAAGCAGACATCAAGGCATGGAACAATTCCTATCCCAACTAAGCAGACTATTTATAGACACAAGACAGACATGTACTACACCTAATTAGTCACACCAACAGAATTAAAGATCATGTTCAACTTATATTAAGCTCAAACTCAATAGACATGATCTTGATCATAAATATGGTATAAACTAGTCAAGAACATATGAATTCATATGTCAATTATTCTTATCAAAGTGCAGCAGTAAGGATTCGAGTCTTAGGAATATCAACAATACCACATTATTGCATATAAGCTTACTAAATATCGTAATCAACTAGATTACAGATTAATCCAACCCTAGCCTAAACATGATTGGTCTATAACATCTCAAGCAGACATACAGTACCTTTAAAAGCTACATACCAACAGTCCACCGAATCCATATTTTGTTGGTGTATCGGTGTTACAACAGATATCAGATTCCATGAGCTCCCAATACACCCATAAATAGTTTTAAAAGATGTGTTTAAATGATATTCATAATTTACAACCATCACATATTTTACATACTTCAACCAATATCAAACACAAGATATTCTATTCTTATACAAAGGGAACTAAGTTCAGCCTTTAGTGGCAAGATCTATAGGTTCACATAACTATATCACTACACTGTCCTATCCTAGTCTTATATGCGAATCTTGATCTGATATACTTCGAAGCGGAATTCTCTTATTCTTACTAACCCTTTTCCTCATTCTGGCCTGACTCCTTCCTTCCTCCTGCGCATATCCAATAACACAAGCTGGCGAGCCCTGATTAACAGACCCTCAATACTGTGGGCTATCCGTGACCTCAGAAGAGCCTGGATTAGTGAATGAAATGCACATCTGGTCATGGCGTGATATCTGAGGGAAATCCTATCTCTGTGTTGTTTCACCTACCTCATGGTTTCTGGGGCCTGATACTGACCCTGAAGTCCTTGGTGAAGTCGGAGCTCCACTTACCCCACTTTCCGCCGGAAGAACAGAAGGTGTTCGAGTAGGTGATTCATAGGGATCTTTAGATGGATCCTCCTCCTCTGTGGACTCCGTGATTTAAGACGGGTCGGAATCCATAGTATAACTCATCTCTCTAGCTCCAATTACAGTACCCCTCTGACCCATGCCAGCGGGTGGTATTTGTCTATCACTTTGTCTCATATGAGTACCCGCACCCTCATTACCCACAATGTTTCTCAACGTCGACATTACTGTAGTTTGACAAAAAAGTCGAATTAGGGACAAATACTCTTACGACTATGCTCTATCGAATGATCTAAATAATGAACGAGTAGAAATCATTTCTAAATGTCTTGCAGTCTCCTGTTTATAGGTATGGCGCGCATCACACCCATAACCAAGACTCTACTAGACACGGCTTGTAGACTTTCTAGGACAGACATGCTCTGATACTAAGTTAATCAAGACCCAAACCAGAGGGCCATGACGGCCACCTGGACTCGACCCACCGGGCATGTTACACCCCGTAAATTCAAGAGGATAAGATAAGAACGTACGAAAAGAAATAAGATTTGAATTTGGAAAGTTGGGTTGGCAAAATGTTGTAGGCAGACGTTCAGTCAAATTTGGAGCGGCATATACCCAAATTCTTTAGGAGTTTTGAGGTGTTTTAAAAGACTAGTATGAAGTTCGTTGAGTCTAGTTTCCAACGCAACAAACCACTCGTCGATTGGACATCGGGGTGGGAAGTTACGGGCGTTAGAAGTTCTGTGGGCTGACGCAGAGGGCAGATGTTCCCAGCAGGCGTCGCAGCGCCGCGGCGCCGTCAGCAGGGCCGCGGCGCCGATAATTCTGAAACCCCTCTGAGGTTGCAGCGCTGCGGCGCCGGCGGCAGGGCCGCGGCGCCAAGGCGGGATTTTTGCGCAGTGAGGGGCGAAAAACAGGGGATATTTTGTTAAAAGGCCTATGAGAGGGTGACAAGTGTCCCTTCCATCTTTTTGACCAAAGGAGGGTCTTATTTTAGGGCCAAATCTTCAAGACTTGGCCATTTGCAAGGGTTTCCTAAGAAAAAAATCCCTCTTCTCTCTCTCAAATTGATGAACCCCGGTGAGATTTTTGGAAGGGCTTCAAGAAGGAAAAGTGTTGGCAAGCTTGTAGAGGGTTCGTGTGGGTAATTTTAAAGTGAAGAGGATTTCGGAAAGAGGGCTTCTTGAGGTAAAATCTCCACCTTCTTGTATAATTGAAGATTTCAAGATATAGTAGCTAAGAATTGAGCCTGAGGCTGTTATATTAAAGTTTGAAAAGATTTAGGTCTTGTCGTTTTGTTGAAAACCGAAAATGGGCATGTTAGCCACTCTTGTTGTAATCAATTCGGTTATTAGCTAAAAATCGTTGCATGTTATAAATAGGAGGGTATATAATTGGTTATGACTTATATAACATGTTGGAATAACGAGATTGAATTAGAAAGGAAATTGAAAGGGAATTGATATTGTAGCCGAATGTGGCTTGGAATTATTGGGTTGTTTTGTATTATTGTGGGGCAGAATTTTATGCGTCCTGTATAGGCGTGTAATCCCCTTTTGGTTAGCTGAATTGTTGTGCCTTAAATGCGGCGTTTGGTTATTGAATTCGGACCTTGAAAAAGGTGGAAAAGTGAGTAGAAACAAAGAAAGTGCTGTCCAATTCTTCCCGTAGAACGAGGGACTTTACATTAGAATATTCTACGTTAAAGCTAGAAGCTAATAGACGTATATTGGTCATTATAGGTTGACATCTACGGACGACATATTGGACTTGGCAAGTGGATTAAACATAAGAGGTATGTAGAAACTTTCTTATCTCTTGAGCATGAGTAGTTATAACTATATGGTACGGTAGACGTACGTGTTTTAAATAAGGTAAAGTCATTTGATATACTTGACTTGTTTTAAAGATGCCTAGTTGGTTGAGTTAGATGACTAACTCACTTGTCCTTGAGGAAAGGTTATAAGAATGGGTTATTCTAATGGGGTAGACAAGGACTCCTTGATGTGAAAAAGTATGGAACTATTATAAAGATAAGAACTTGTTTTCTAAGTTAAGAATTTGGTCTTCTAAAGTAAGAGACTTGAAGCGTTTTCGAAAGTTGTGTAACTTGATTCGAAGTACAAGTCTTTTGGTCATAAGGAGAACGAAGTTGTCTAAGACATAAGGAGTTATAACGGCTTTATGGGAAGTTAGTTATGACGGCCTTATGAAAGGATAAGATTGTCTTAGTTTCTAAAGCATAAAGTTAGTATAACGGCTTTATGGGAAGTTGGTTATAATAACTTTATGGATGGTTAAAGAAATGGTTTTTCTCGAATAAGTAAACCTAGATGAAGGAAGTGAAACTAAGAAGGGCAAATTGATTTAAAGGCATCAATTGCTTAAAGTTTTAAATGAGGGTCACTTGATTTAGAAGCCGAAGCATATTTCTAATAGTATAGTGACTTGTTTGAAATGTGGATAAGCCTTGATACTACGGGTGTTAGTATCTTGGGGTCTTATGTGGAAAAAGGATCTTGGAAAGAATAGAAATACATAGTACCTCGGGTTGAAATTCCCCGGACTTGTTAAGTGTTATGAAAAGTGCCTTAAGATCATAAAATGAGATCCATTTTTGTATGTTAATGGAAGTTTAAAGAAGTTGCGGATTTACTTGGACGTACCGGCAGTGATGTGGGATTCCACGGGTATGCTTTCGTTGCCTTATTGCGGATTTACTTGGACGTACCGGCAGTGATGTGGGATTCCACGGGTATGCTTCCATTGTCTTATTGCGGATTTACTTGGACGTACCGGCAGTGATGTGGGATTCCACGGGTATGCTTCCGTTGTCTTATTGCGGATTTACTTGGACGTACCGGCAGTGATGTGGGATTCCACGGGTATGCTTCCATTGTCTTATTGTGGATCTACTTGGACGTACCGGCAGTGATGTGGGATTCCACGGGTATGCTTCCATTGTCCTAATATGAGCTTATCCGACGCATCGAAGCGATGTGGATTCCACGTATGTTTCGGTGTGGTTGACCGCGGACATGCTTACGATGAGGATTAGGCGCATGCGCCTTGGACATGCTTACGATGAGGATTCCGATGCATGCGACCCAGATGCGGTTAAATTCGGATCGACTATTACTCCATGGATTAGCTCTCCATGAAGTCATGTACGAGATGAGGATTCCACGGCATGAGATATATATAGGTATATATGTGTAGTATGTGTACGACAAGCGGTGAGGTAGGATTCCACGCGCGTCACATGATTGTATTTTCTCTTACTACCGCGTGTGACGGGGATTCACGGCAGAGGATATAGTTTTATATGTGTTGTAAGTGTGTATGCCGACAGTGAGGTAGAGTGCCACAGGCGCGTCACATGGTTAGATTTTACACATAGCGGTCGACAGTGATGGGGAATCCCACGGGCGCGCTTTGATATTTGAGGGCTGGTGTTCATAGCCCTGGTATGACTATCGTTCATATGTTGAAACAGGCTGTACAAGGTAAAGATTGTCTTTCATTACTTTCACTTCTGTAAGGCACAGTGTACTGTTAATTGTGTTATCATACATCTCTTCAGCTGTATTTTTGGCTATTATGATTTAAATTACAAGATTTTCGCTTTGCATACTTGGTACATATTTTGTACCGACCTCCTTCGGCCGCGTTCATGCCGCAGTCGAGGTACATAGCTTGTTGATCCGCACTCCTGTGATCACTGTTCGCTTCTCAAAAGCTCCATTTTCTCCGAGGCTTGTCTTTGGTATGGTTCCTCAAGTGGTTGACTTTTGTACATTCGTGGTATGGCGGGGCCCCGTCCCACAGTTGTTATGTAAATTCTTAGAGGTCTGTAGTCATATCTTGTGGGTCACTTTAAAAAAAAAATTGAGGTAACTGCTTTTGGATTTGTTTGTATCCAGGGAGGTAGCCTTATCGGCTAGCCTATTATTTATTTCATTATTAAGTTTATGTATGTTCCGCTGATTATCTCTGATATATACCTGTAAGGGTGCCCAGGTAGGGCACCAGTCGCGGGCCCGGGGTCGGGTCGTGACAGGGCACCCCTGACCATACAACCCAAACTTAACCATATATTTATATATATCAAGGCAGATAAGGCCATGTATGACAACTAACCACATGACACTTATCTACAAGCCTCTAAAAGAAGGACATACCACAACCAGACTGCAACTCTGAAAATAAGTAAGAGTGCTCCAAGTATCAGCTGATCCAGCAACCTACTAGCACAATCTGTCACTCTTTTAGTATAAATCTGCGAGCATAAAACACAGCGTCCCCCCCGAAAAAAAAGAAATGTCAGTACGACTGATGTACTGAGTATGTCAGACATAAGAAATAACATAATACAGATTTATCACAATCTGAAACAGAAATATTGACCGACAATATTTGCCTCTGAGGGCTCTTGCTAAGTTGTTGCTAAGGCGGGTGGGTGTTGCTAAGTCAAAAGGGAGTGATGTGATTCCCAGGCGGGGATCACGAACGATATATAACACAAGAACTTGACTTAAGTAATTTCTTAAGAGAAGAACCTTAGTACAAATGTCTAAATGTTATGCAATATCAATGCAATATACCGATGGCCACATAGGCGTCTATCATTTCATATCAGCCTCTATAGGCATAATATACATAAACGTCATGCATGACGCACATGCAGTATACTACGGCCACACTGGCATCTTACCCATAACCGCCTATGTGGGCATCTGGTTATATTGGTCACACAGACAATTCATACCATAGCGTCTTGGCCACACAGTCTTCTATTTAGGCCACACAGGCATGATATGTGGCCTCTTAGGGCTCTTTTGTGATAGTTTGTACCAGCTGCAGGTGGTGTGCGTATATGACACTATCCCGTAGCCTCTTTAGGGATATACAATTATTATTAATCCCCGTCGTCGCGCTATTAAATCTAAAATTATTTCGGGATCACATCCTTTTATATACCAAATCTCTTATTAGTATACATAGGTACAACAAAAACTTTTCGAGGTCCGAGTCTACTTGTCGACGTTTATGGTTTCAAACTATTACCTGAAAATACGAGGCGTTACATTTTTGGCCCTTCATCAAGCATCTTCCTTTTCATTACGGGCTCTGTGAGCATTATATCATTATTGTATCTCAACTGATCAGGTGGTCTACGTATCCCGTTTCCCATCCCAATATATGGTCTCGGGTAAAATATGAATGTAATGCAAATACATGAATGATAATAAAACATCGTGAGTGACTTAATATTCTTGTACCTTTGGCTAACACTGTGAATTTCAACATATTTTCTGTATGCCTCTGTCACGACCAAACTGGAGGGTCGCGACGATCGCCTGAACCTCACCCGCCGGGTACCCCAAATCACACCATCTCCGTATAATCACAATAAGCACGGACTAAGCCGGAAAAAATTATGAAACTCTTGACCAAAAACTGACTTATACATATATACATTACCATGCCAAGGCCATACAAAACCATTATCCACAGGACACCTATCTACAAGCCTCTAAAGAGTATACAACATCAAAATATCATACCAAGACTAGACTGCAACTCTGAACAAATAGAGTGCTCCAATATCAATCAACTAAAGAACCTACCAAATAGTGAACCATCACTCTCTTTAATCGAACTCGCGGCATAAAACGCTTCGCCCCCGTGAAAAGAACGCTTGCAGACTTATGATCGAGTATATTAGGCATAACGAATAATATAACAGAGATGTATCATAATCTGAAACAGAAACACTAACCAACAGTACATGCCTCTGAGGGCCCTAGTACCTATGTCCAAATGTTATGCAATACCAATGCAGTATACTGATGGCCACACAGGTGTCTTTCTTTTCATAACAGCCTCTGTGGGCATAATATACATAAATTTCATGCATCATGAAAATGCGGTATACTATCTATTTCCCATAACCGCCATATAGGCTTTCGGTTATATTGGAATCCTACTTTCCGATAACCGTCACACAGGATTTGGATAGTATCAGAATCTTACTTCCCATGACCGCCACACAGGCTTTCGGTCAAATCATAACCGCCACACAGGTTTTTGGTTATATCATATTGTCACGACCCGACCCCGGGACCGCGACGGGTGCCCTACCTGGGCACCCCTCACATGTATACATCAGATAATAGTAGCGGAACATACATAAATTCATAAAATACTAGGCAGTAAATATCAACAGACTAGCCGATAAGGCCACCTTCCGTGAAATATACATAACCCAAAAAAAAATAGTTACATCTTTGTTCTTACAACCCAATCCACAAGATATGACTACAGACCTCTAGGAATTTACATAATAATTATGACGGGACAGGGCCCCGCCTTACCCCTGAATGTACATAAATCTACAGCATCAGGAAAACCGTACCAAAAGACAAGCCTCCGGAGAAATGGAGTCTGCTGACAACTGATCAGTGATCCTAAGAGTGAGGATCCACAACCTACTTACCCCTACCTGCGGCATGAACGCAGCCCCTCGAGGAAAGGGGGTCAGTACACAATATGTACCAAGTATGTAAAACTGGAAATACTGTAATTTACATCATAAGTCTAAAATAAAGTTGGAGACATGTATGATAATCAATTTAATTGTATATTGTGTCTTACTAACAATGAGAGTAACAAACTATACATTTCCGGTTCTTAAAATAGGAAGCCTGTGATTAACCTAGGACCATCCGCCCGTAGTATTATCACGCAATCCTACTCCTGGGACTATTTCACTCGCATAGGTCGTGTGGACCCGCATGAGGTAATTTCCTCGTATAAGACTGGTCCGCCCCGCATAGGACTATTTCACCCGCATGATCCCTACGGACTCGCATGAGGTATTTCTCGCATCGTGGGGAGCAAATCCACGGAATATGCAAATGCCACAAGCCCGGGGAATGACCCCGTAATGAACAATATATCACAAGCACAACTGGCTACTATAAATAACATAAGCAAGTTAAGAAACCCCTTAACTTCTCATTAGACTTAATTAGCATGCACTCTCATTTCTTTTAACTTAAGGCACTATCATATCATGAAAGATCTGGGAATTTAACCCAAAGTACTACGTACTTCTATTCTTTTAAAATGACTCTTTCTCATATAAAACCTCAAGATACTAATATATCAAGACAAGTCACAATACCTTTTAGAAATACATTTATAGGTTTCTAAACCAAGTGACATTTACTGTAAAACTTTAAGTTATTGATGCCTTTAAATCAATATTTGTCATTCTTTATTTCAAGTCATTTATCCTTGTTTACATTACTAAAATAAACCATTCTTTTAACTTCCCATAAAGTTGTTATAACTCACTTCCCATAAAGCCGTTATACTAACTTCATGCTTTAGAAACTAAGACCTCTTTAACCTTTAAAACAAGTGAGTTAATTCTCTAACTTCAACCGACTTGGACATTCTCAAAACAAGTCATGGATATCAAATGAAACTAAATTCATTTAAATCTCGTACGTCTACCGTACTTATACATTGATAACAATTCATGCTCACGAGATAAGAAAAATTCTACATACCTCTTCGGTTCAATCCACTTGCTAAGTCCAATATGTCGTACGTAGTATGTCAACCTATAATGACCATAATACGTCTATCAACTTCTAGTTTCAAACGTAGAATACTCTAAGTGTAAAGTCACTTATTCTACGGAAAATTGGACAGCACTTCCTTTGTTTCTACGTACTTTTCCACCTTTTTCAAGGCCCGAAATCAATAACCAAATACCACATTTAAAGCTCAACACATCAACCAATCAAAGGGGATTATACTCCTTACAGGACGTATAAAATTCTGCCCCACAATTTATATAAAACAGTCCAATATTAAATGTCATTTTCTACTACAATGTACAACCACATACAATCTTTTCCAATTCCTTTTCAATCCATATTGTCGTTCTCACATGTTATATAGTCGCAACCAATCTCAACAACTATAATCCCTTATTTAGATAACATGCGACGATTATAACTATCGACCAATTTGTATTGTACTTTCAATGGCTAATAAGCTCGTGTTCGAATTTAGGCTCCCAATATTCTATAACACTTATCAACTTCAATGTATAATTCACATGATCAATTATCAACTACTTCATGTATCCTAATTTACTTCCAAGAGCAGAGGGAATTTTACCTTTAGGATTTCGCCCACTGTAGCCCTTTTTCCGCAACTCTTTTTCACGTCAAAATCATCCACACGAACTCTCTACAAGTTTATCAACATATTATCTTCTTGCCGCCCTTTCAATAATTCCATGAAGGCTTAGGGTTTTGTAAAATTTTTGAGAAAGAGAAGGGTTTCTAGTTGGATGGAGTCTTGCAAATGACCAAGTCTTGCAAGACTTGGTCATAATATAGGACCTTTCTTGGTCTACAAGTTGGGAGGGACACTTGTCGCCCTCCCATAGGTCCTCTACATAAATATCTTCTTATTTTTACCCATTTTCGGCAAAAATCCCGCCTCGGCGCCGCGGCCCTGTAGTCGGCGCCGTGGCGCTGCAACTTCAGAAAGTTTCAGGGCTTACGGCGCCGCGGCCCTGCAGCCGGCGCCGTGGCGCCTGACTGAAACATTTTTCCTTCTCTTCTGCCAGCTAACGTCCATAATTCTTTGCTCCGATGTCCTATCGACGAGCGGTTTGGTGCGTTGGAAACTAGACTCAACGAACTTCATATTAGGCTTTTGAAACACCTAAAAATGCTTAATATACTGGGATATATAGCACTCCAAAGTTGACTAAAACTCTGCCTAAAAACATTTTTGCCAACTTATCTTTTCAAATTCAAATCTTATTTCCTTTCGTACGTTCTCATCTCATTCTCTTGAAATTACGGAGCGTAACATTCTTCCCCCCTTAGAAACATTCGTCTCCGAATGTTCTTTCGGAGTCGATTTAATAGGTAGCGATATAGTTTCCTTTTTACAACCCCTACATACCAATTATGCCACAACTGGCCACATAACAACCTTTAAACAAATACTTCAATTAAAACTGACAAGTAAGGGGCATGAATTACCTGAGGGTGTCGGAAATAAGTGAGGATACTTCCTCATCATGTCCTCTTCTGCTTCCCAGGTCATCTCCTCCCTATTATCATTCCGCCACAATACTTTGACGGAAGCCACATCCTTGGTCCGCAGTCGCCTGACCTGGCGATCGATTATCGCTATGGGACTATCCTCATAAGATAATCCCTATGTCACCTGGACATCACTAGCTGGAAAAACTCTTGATGGATCTCCGATACACTTCCGCAACATAGAAACATGGAAGACCGGATGTACCGCCTCTAAATCTGATGGCAGATCCAACTCATAGGCAACCTTGCCTACTCTACGGATGATCTGGTAAGGCCCAATGTACCTTGGGCTAAGTTTCCCCTTCTTTCCGAACCTCATCACACCCTTCATGGGTGATACCTTCAAGAAGACCCAATCGTCAACCTGAAACTCCAAATGTCGACGTCGATTATTTGCATAAGACTTCTGTCGACTCTGAGCTGCTAACAGTCTCTCCTGGATAAGCTTCACCTTATCCATATCCTGCTGAATCAAGTCTGGGCCAACTAACTGAACCTCTCCCACGTCGAACCAACCAATCGACGACCTACACTTCCGCCCATACAAAGCCTCATATGGCGTCATCTGAATGCTAGAATGGTAGCTGTTGTTATAAGAAAACTCAACAAGAGGCAAATGATCCTCCCAGCTACCCCTGAAATCAAATACACCGGCCCGCAGCATATCCTCAAGTGTCTGGATAGTACGATATGTCTGCCCGTCGGTCTGAGGATGAAACGCAGTACTGAGACTCACATGTGTCCCTAACCCCTTCTGGAAAGACCTCCAGAAGTTAGCCGTAAATTGGCTCCTCTGTCTGATATAATAAATATAGGAACTCCGTGCAGTCTCACAATCTCACTAATATACAATTTAGCATAATTCTCAGCCGAATACATAGTCCTGACTGGAAGAAAGTGGGCTGATTTCGTCCGCCTGTCTACAATAACCCAGATGGAATCACACTTCCTCTGAGTACGAGGTAACCCTGTAACAAAATTCATGTTGATCACCTCCCACTTCCATGTCGGAATATCAATCGCTCGCATAGCCCACCGCTCGTGCTCAACTCGACTGGCGACAATTCGGACATTGAGCAACAAACTCTGCTACGTCCCTCTTCAGGCCATCCCACCAATACATACACCTGAGGTCATGGTACATCTTAGTCGACCCCGAACAAATAGAGTAATGAGCACTGCGTGCCTCCCCTAAAACCTGCTGACAAGTCCTCGCAAAGACGGCACACACAATCTATCTCATATCACAAAGACTCCCATCAAAGCTACCCAAACAGGCTCTTCTCCTCTCGGAGAGCCGTATCTCAATTCCGCACTAGAATTGGATTCTTATATTGTCGCCTCTTCACCTCCTCAACGAGGGAAGACTCGGCAACCTCTCGTAACTGAACTCCACTATTATCGGAATCAACCAGTCGAACCCCTAGGCTCGCTAGCGGATGAATCTCACGGACCATGTCTTATCTATCTGGTTGTCCATCTGACAGACTACCCATAGATCTACGACTGAGAGCATCTGTAATCACATTGGCTTCCTTCGGGTGGTATATGATGTCAACATCATAATCCTTAAGCAACTCTAACCACCGTCTCTGCCGCAATTTTGGCTTCCTCTGTCCGAAGATATACTGGAGACTCTTGTGGTCTGCCTAAATATCCACCTGATGTCCACATAACTAATGCCTCCAAATCTTCAAGGCATGAATAACGGCTGCCAACTCTAAATCGTGGCTAGGGTAACTCCGCTCATGCTCCCGTAGCTGTCGGGAAGCATAGGCTATAACCTTACCGTGTTGCATCAGCACACAATCTAGCCCAACACTCAAAGTATTGCAATAATAACCTGACCCCCTAGTCTCTCAGGAGGGGTTAGAACTGTAGTCGTAGTCAACTTATCTTCCAATAACTGCAAGCCTTTCTCACAATTCCAAAATATTCGGGCACGATACAATTTTAATCATGATTTCTGTTTCCATTTCTCTGTTGCAACCAAACTTGGTCACTATACTTAGATTCGATTCCTTTGCTTGTCTCATGGCTAAGACTTCCTGCCATGCCAATCACAATTTAGTGGGAGACTTCCTTGATCTCGTCAAGTAGTAATCCTATTATTCTCTTTCAGCTCATAGAGCTTATAGTCAAGTGTTCAACCTCAATTCATGGTATTACATAATTCAATGTCTTGACAAGATTTCTTATCTTGATCTTCGGTCATACATTTCCATTCATGCTTATTACCAGCATCTATATTCTTACGACACATCCTTAATTACCCCAACACAATACTTTTCCTGCGGTTATCTAAAACTGTAACCTATAGCATGACGACACTGAAGACCTTACCAGTCTCATATCCATCACCTAATAACATGGGTACACATAATTCCATAATACGTAAAACTATCCTTTTACGTGGGGGAGAGAGCTTATCTCCCTTTCAAAATCTTAATAATCAAGCGCCACCTTATAATCGTATAGATTTTTAAAACCTACTAACGATGTCTTCTATTTTCCGCAGGCAGCACTCGTACTTATCTTAATCTTGCTTTGCGCGTTTTCCTGAAATTATCCGGAAGGTCGTGGCCCTGACCGCCACACCAAACCAATTCCAAGTATTACTTACTTTCTACTTCAATTTATCTCAAATGAACAAGTCACATGGACTTATTAAAATCAATGATGTAAACTAATGAAGGATAATTTACTTGTTACAATCACTTCCCTTCCTTTCCACTCGATAACCGGCTTACCGGACAACTGGAATCGAACCAATCTCTCTCTGCAATCAACGTTGACATAACAAGAAGCCAACTAGTCTGTACCCATAATGACCTCAAAGTCTGTCATATCAGCTCTACTAGGTTTGCTAGGGTCTGACGACTGTATCGTCACCGGGCAATTATTATATACCCGTTCAGCTACCACCCATCACTCACGGGTGTAGTCACCCCGAAAGGTTCTCATGGATCCAGGCTCTATTCCTTTACACTTGGTTGCTCTTCTTCATCGGTCGCATTTCTTCCGCATTTCCGACTTATTCTAGCATACGCACATAACTTCCATATCGAAGTCCGACTTCCACCTTGGAGTCACTATATTAAACAATATAAGGTCATTTCCGGCTCTCACGACCTGGTTCCGGTGGAATGTGTCCACGAACCCGTAAAACAATTTAACTAGACTTGGATCTGGCATCCTCATGACTCTGTCATGTAGCGGGACTACTACCAACTGATCCCAATCCATTTTAGGTTATGGGGCGACCCGTAATAGGTTCTCAACCCGACCCACTGTCGTACTTAACTCTTACCATAAGTCTGAATTAAATCTTATTGCCGAGAAGGCCTTATTTACCTAAGGTCTCGACGGTTATCAATATTCTTAGGCTCGCATTTTCCATGCTCCAAGCCTACCTTATCAGTCCACCCGTAAACGGGTAAAATAACTTTTCATAACCCATAATCGTGTTGTCTTAATCATAACAACCATAATTACTTCCATACGGATCTCATCCGTACAATTCTCTTAAGCATACCACGCAGCTTAATCTACTAACATAGTCTTCCATTAAGTCCTTTAATCGTCACTTCTTAAGGGTTCATTACCTTTTTAGACGACTCATCATCTCCTAACTAATTCAAATTAGTACGTAAAACCTTGATGAGAATTTATTAAATTGTTCCATACCTTTCCGGTATCTATTTAGTCCTTACCAAATCTTGGTAATCTAAAATCATTCTAGGCAACACGCGTCTGACCTTCATACATAACTCCATATAGTTGTATGTCATAATACCAACTATACTACAATTATTATCAACCTGGATATGCAATCCACATAATCCTTCTTGGGTCACTGCTGCCTTTCTCGTAGCTGCAATCAACATAACTCGTTAGGGAGAGACGACCCTAACAACACAGCTCTATCGCACGATCTCAGAGTGAGAAGAATGGAAACGAATCCTAAATGTCCTGCAGCCTCCTGGTTATAGATGTGGTGCACAACACACCGATAACCAAGACTCTACAAGACACGGTCTGTAGACACTTTTCGAGGACTAACTGCTTTGATACCACTTTTGTCACGACCCGACCCCGGGCCCGCGACTGGTGCCCTACCTGGGCACCCCGCACAGGTATACATCAGAGAATAGCAGCGGAACATACATAAATTCATAAAATACTAGGCAGTAAATATCAACAGGCTAGCCGATAAGGCAACCTTCCGTGAAATATACATAACAAAAAAAAAACAGTTACATCTTTGTTCTTACAACCCAATCCACAAGATATGACTACGCACTTCAGAATTTACATAATAACCGTGGACGGACAGGCCCCGCCATACCCCTCGAATGTACATAATCTACAAAGATCGTGGAAACTGCACTAAAAGACAAGCCTCCGAGAAATGGAGCTCACGACAATCGGACAAATGATCCTAAGAGCGAGGATCCACAACTCGCTACCCTACCGCAACATTTAACGCAGCCCCGAGGAAAGGGGTCGTGACACACATGTACCAAGTATGTAAAACTGGAAATACTGTAATTTACATCATAAGTCTAAAATAAAGCTGGAGACATGTATGATAATCAATTTAACTCTATATTGTGCCTTACTAACAATGAGAGTAACAAACTATACATTCCCGGTTCTTAAAATAGGAAGCCTGTGATTAACCTAGGACCATACGCCCGTAGTATTATCACGCAATCCTACTCCTGGGACTATTTCACCCGCATAGGCTGTGTGGACCCACATGAGGTAATTTCCTTGCATAGGACTGGTCCGCCCCGCAGAGGACTATTTCACCTGCATGAGCCCTACGGACTCGCATGAGGTATTCCTCGCATCGTGGGGAGCAAATTCACGGAATATTCAAATGCCACAAGCCCGGGGAATGACCCCGTAATGAATAATATATCACAAGCACAACCGGCTACTATAAATAACATAAGCAAGTTAAGAAACCCCTTAACTTTTCATTAGACTTAATTAGCATGCACTCTCATTTCTTTTAACTCAAGGCACTATCGTATCATGAAAGATCCGGGAATTTAACCCAAAGTACTACGTACTTCTATTCTTTTAAAATGACTCTTTCTCATATAAAACCCCAAGATACTAATATCCGTAGTATCAAGTTATATCTACTTTTCAAGACAAGTCACAATACCTTTTAGAAATACATTTATAGGTTTCTAAATCAAGTGACCTTTACTGTAAAACTTTAAGCTATTGATGCCTTTAAATCAATATTTGTCATTCTTTATTTCAAGTCATTTATCCTTGTTTACATTACTAGAATAAACCATTTTTTTAACTTCCCATAAAGTTGTTATAACCAACTTCCCATAAAGCCGTTATACTAACTTCATGTTTTAGAAACTAAGACCTCTTTAACCTTTAAAACAAGTGAGTTAATTCTCTAACTTCAACCGACTTGAATATTCTCAAAACAAGTCAAGGATATCAAATGAAACTAAATTCATTTAAATCTCGTACGTCTACCGTACTTATACATTGATAACTATTCATGCTCAAGAGATAAGAAAAGTTCTACATACCTCTTCGGTTCAATCCACTTGCTAAGTCCAATATGCCGTACGTAGTATGTCAACCTATAATGACCATAATACGTCTATCAACTTCTAGTTTCAAACGTAGAATATTCTAAGTGTAAAGTCACTTATTCTACGGAAAATTGGACAGCACTTCCTTTGTTTCTACGTACTTTTCCACCTTTTTCAAGGCCCGAAATCAATAACCAAATGCCACATTTAAGGCTCAACACATCAACCAATAAAAGGGAATTATACGCCTTACAGGACGTATAAAATTCTGCCCCACAATTTATATAAAACAGTCCAATATTAAATGTCATTTTCGACTATAATGTACAACCACATACAATCTTTTCCAATTCCTTTTCAATCCATATTGTCGTTCTCACATGTTATATAGTCGCAACCAATCTCAACAACTATAATCCCTTATTTAGATAACATGCGACGATTATAACTATCGACCAATTTGTATTGTACTTTCAATGGCTAATAAGCTCGTGTTCGGATTTAGGCTCCCAATATTCTATAACACTTATCAACTTCAATGTATAATTCACATAATCAATTATCAACTACTTCATGTATCCTAATTTACTTCCAAGAGCAGAGGGAATTTTACCTTTAGGATTTCGCCCACTGTAGCCCTTTTTCTGCAACTCCTTTTCCTTTTCAAAATCATCCACACGAACTCTCTACAAGTTTATCAACATATTATCTTCTTGCCGCCCTTCCAATAATTCCATGAAGACTTAGGGTTTTGTAAAAATTTTGAGAAAGATAAGGGAAATTTCTAGTTGGATGGAGTCTTGCAAATGACCAAGTCTTGCAAGACTTGGTCATAATATAGGACCTTTCTTGGTCTACAAGTTGGGAGGGACACTTGTCTCCCTCCAATAGGTCCTCTACACAAATATCTTCTGATTTTTACCCATTTTCTGCAAAAATCCCGCCTCGGCGCCGCGGCCCTGCAGCCGGAGCTGTGGCGCTGCAACTTCAGAAAGTTTCAGGGCTTACGGCGCCGTGGCGCCGTGGCACCTGACTGAAACATTTTTCCTTCTCTTCTGCCAGCTGAACTTCTAACGTCCATAATTCTTTGCTCCGATGTCCTATCGACGAGCAGTTTGTTGCGTTGGAAACTAGACTCAACGAAGTTCATATAAGGCTTTTGAAACACCTAAAACTTCTTAATTTACTGGGATATATAGCACTCCAATGTTGACTAAAACTCTGCCTAAAAACATTTTTGCCAACTTATCTTTTTCCAAATTCAAATCTTATTTTCTTTCGTACGTTCTCATCTCATTCTCTTGAAATTACGGGGCGTAACACATATAAGTCATGTTGTCTTCAATGCTGGCCTCTTAGGGCTCTTTTGTGATATTATGTACCAGCTGCAGGTGGTGTGCGTATATAACGTTTTTTCCTCTTTATCCATATCCTCTACATATATATATATATATAATATTTACCGGTTAGTAATGTGCATAACACAAATGGTCCAGGGTAATATATGAATGCAATACAAATGAAATGCATGAATGACAACACCATATTCCAATCTTAACAGGTGACATGTTACCTTTGACGACACTGTGAATATCATTATCATCTTTTTCATATGCCTCATTAAGGACTTAGAAACAATTTAGACATGCTTTCAGCATAGGAATCAATAACATGATTATTCTTAACTTCTATGAGTAGAATAAACTATGAAACCATATCACGGTTATATTTCATTTCATGGAACATGCCAAAAGAAAGAAATAATTTATCTTCACATACCTTAAATGCTTATACAATCTCGTAGAAGGTTGGTTGTAGACTATGAATAGAGCTTGGATTGCGTTCTTAAAAGCTTCCCGCTACCTTACTTTACTATGATGTAATATCCAACTTTCTTATAAATCTTGAGAGAATTCCACGGAAATTGAGACAACAAAATGATGTCGCGGCACTTTATTGAAGAAAGAAATCCAGCAACCTTCCTTTTGTTTTTGCATTCCATAAGTATGAAACTGTATGTATATATGTAACTTAGTTCAAAAGGAATTTAAATACGCAAGGTGGCAGCCCCTTTTCTTTCCTTTTGCATGAAAAAAATGAACTAAAAATGGGCAGCCCCTTGTAAAATGTACCCAAAATAATTTTTTTTTAATATCACATGTCTATCTAGGAGAAGATAGGTACACCACTCTTATGTCCCCCATCACTACACGTGTAAGACCTTATCTTAATTCTGATGAATTCTCAATTCCAATACTATGGGTAGGGAGTAATAGTCATCAACCAATTTTTCACCACATGCACCTACGTGGAAGAGTGTTGCCACCATAACCCTCATTAAGTCACTAATTAATTTACTTGACTCCCTCCTAATCACTTAAATTCTCATCACTTTAACACACTTCATATACTCAATGTCGTAACCTGGTGATATGACACTAGTCCATACCTTTTTTGGAAATATGCAATTATTATTATCAATCTCCATCGTCACACTTGTTGTATCCAAAATTATTTCGGGATCACATCCCTTTGTAAACTAATTTCCTTATTAGCATATGCAAATATAACATAAATTTTCAAATACTCGAATCTACTTCCTCCATTCAGGTGCTCAGATTATTTTCCAAAATTACGAGACGTTACATCCTTCCTCCCCTTAGAAATATTCGTCCTCAAATGTTGGGGTAACATATCTAATCCTTATCGCGTAACCATAAAACACATCCACCGCTTTACGTGTTATCTCTTCCACATTCTTATTTCGCCACAGAACTTTCACATAAGCTACTTCCTTAGTCCTCAGTTTGTGGCTTGTCGATTCTAGAATATCAACATGAATCTCTTCGTATGACAAATCCTCTGTAACCTGCACATTCTCAATTGGCATAATCCAAGAAGGATTTCCAATACATGCTCTCAACATAGAAACATGAAAAATCGGATGAACAAACTCTAACTCTGAAGGTAATTCCAATTCATATGTTACTTGGCCAGTTCTTCGAATTATACGATAGGGTCCAATATATCTTCGAACGAGCTTTTCCTTCTTTCCGAATATCATTACGCCCTTCATCGGCGAAACCTTCAGAAATACCCAATCGTCTACCTGAACCCCAGGTTTCGCCGTCACACATCTACATATGACTTTTGACGACTATGTGTCATTAAAAATCGATCTTGGGTAAGTTTCACCTTCGTTATGGCTTGTTGCACTAGGTCAGACCCAAATAATTTTGATTTTCCTACCTCAAATCATCCGATAAGAGATCTACATTTTTGTCCGTACAAAGCCTTAAAGTCCAATATACAAGCTCGAGGCATGTCCTTGAGCGTCTTAACCGTTTGTCTGGCTTGCATGTCTGTCTGAGGATGAAAAGTCGTACTTAGATTAACTTGGGTGTCTAATCCTTTCTGAAATGATCTCCAAAAATTGGTTGTAAATTGAGCACCTCGATCAGATATAATAGAAATAAGTGCACCATGAAGTCGAACAATTTCATTAATATATAACTTCGCTTAATTTTCTACGGCGTAAGTAGTTTTCACTGTCAAGAAATGAGCTGATTTGGTCAGTCTGTCAACAATCACCCAAATGAAATCAAACTTATGATAAGAGCGAGTTGAACCCGTAATGAAATCCATATTAGTCATTTCTCATCTCTATATCGGGATCTCAATGTTTTGAGTTAAGTTAAGTTGCTTTTGGTGCTATATATATATATATATATATATATATATATATATATATATATATCTTGCTGACAATTAGGACATTGAGCTACAAACTCCACAATGCTCTCTCATCGAATCTGAAATGCGCATGTCATCACAGTTAACTTCCATTTGTGGTCTGAAAAGAATGTCCCTTACTTTTTCACTACTCGTAATTATAAACAACTTCCTTTATTTACTTCTTTTGACACTTGTTCACTCATTTTCTTACATGTCGTACTCTTCTTAATTCCAAAATATTCTGGTACATATATGTAATCTCAAACATTTCTCCTGATTTCAATCCTTGGCATTACTACCCCTGAAGAGATGAATTGCACTTTTTAACTTATTCTCGTATTCCATATGTGGAAGATTTTGAAGAATTGCATTACATGACATTGGCTTACTATATCCAAACTTGGTCATTATTCTTAGATTCGAATTGCTTCACTTGACTCATGGCTAAGACTTTCTGTCAATGGCGCTTTGGAAAAATATTTTCTTGATCTCGTTAAGTTGTAAACCCATTACTTTATCTATCTCGTAGAACCTTTAGTCAATTCAAAAATGCTCATAGACCTCTGTATTTGCCTGTCGTTTTATCTTTAGTATAATGTCATTATCTCTTGACATATATTTTTAAGGTCTACCTCATATCCATAAGCGTCATTGGTCCTTCAACATCTGCTCAATAAAACACCACTTGACTAAATCATATGATTTTTGGAGAATACCTTTACCATACATATAGGAGACAACTGCTTCCTAGTGTACCCTTCTCTAACTCATGACTCAGGATACTATTGTCTGACATGAGCCTTCATGGAATGAAACCATCGTGTACACTATTGAGCAACAAACAATGGGTTTATAGCCCCTTATAGTCTCTAGATGTGAAGTCTTAGGAACCAGTGTGATAAATGTGTTGTTTACAGCTCTCAACAACTATTTCACCTCACAAAGTGATATATCAGCACACATTAGTTGTTGCCGTTTGATTAAGAGGCTAAGTCCTGCTCTCACAATGTTTAAATCACTTGTAGGTAATCTATGTGCAGCAAAACCCAACAAGCCATTATAAAATGATAGGACCTCTTCTTCAATATCAGCATGATTGTGTAGAGACCTCCCAGTAGCATCTTTAAGGATTGAGATACTGTTTGTACTTGATCTAGCTTTCAAATAATTAAAGAAGTACCTGTTATTGTCATCCCCTGCCGCAACTCATTGGTCTTTAGCTTTCTGCTTCAGTATTTTCTCTTGAATAGTTATCCATTTGTTCATGTCAGCCAAAACATCCTTCTCCAGTTCTATCAATTCAGGATTGTGTGCTATAGTAATTTGAGTTTGTATCATATGCAGCCTAGCCTTTGAGTCCTCCATTCTACTATCACTGATTCCCCAACTCCCTCTTCTAAGCTGCTGTAGAGGCTCTTTGCAAGCTTTAAGTTTACACCATAACTTATACAATACATCCCCTTGAATTTGCATATTCCAAGTATGTGCAACCATAGGTAGGAACCTTTATTACATAGTGCTCTATCTAGTTTGCTCTACGAATACCTATTAGTCCAAGTGTATTTATTACTAGTTGAAAATTTCTAGTCTCTCATTCAGCCACAGAATTTCCACCCATTCTATCAACACTTGACAAAGGTGAGTTAAAATCCCGAATATACACCATGGCATTGACATAAAAACTCATATGCTAACCAATCCTTCCCACATCTTATTTATTTCGACCAGATTATTACTCTCATAAACAACAATAAGAGCACATTGAAAATTGCTTCTTCTGTCAGTAACAAGGCAATGTATATACCGGCTAGGCACCTCTTGAACATTAAAACAAATATCTGCATCCATCCATATAACCCATATTATTCCATTTATAGCATGACTATAGTTATGTACATAGGGCCAACCCTTTGCTACCTTACTCACACTAGTTCTAAACTTTGACTCTTTACTTTTGTTTCCACCAAACTTGCCAAACATGTGTTGTACCTTCTAATATGTTTCCCCATCTCCCTCTATTTAGAAGCCTTGTCTAGGCCCCTAACATTCTAGATATCCAGTTCATTGAGAAATAGGAGGTTTTCCCCCTCCATGGGTCTTTCCAAAGCTTATTCCACCAAAGTTCCAAAGGGATAGAGCCATTTGGAGGATGTATTGCCTTCTATAGAACAATACCATAAGACCTACTTCCCATGTTGTGGGGCTGGAAGCTCCTAACACCCCTCTAGGCATAGGTGTCATACAAATTGCCTTAGTCTGGTTCCCTTGTATCTGTTGCACGTTACTAGTCTCCTGGACTTGCTGCTTGGTCAGTGTCTTTTTTAGTTTGTGCTTGAGTAGTAACTTCCTGTACTGCCTCAGTTGGCAATACTTGAAGCTCCACCTGTTTTCCTCCTTGTTGTAACTTTTCCTGTTATTCGTCATTAGACAAAAAAATATTTCTGCCTTTAATAGAGATGCGTAAATCGAGGGATAACCTTTTCGGAAAGGGCATGTCCTCAAAATCATTCTCATCAGCCCAAGTATAGCAATCTGTTCAATTTATAGCAGCTCACGTGCCAAAACATAGTAGCAAAATGGTCCAAAATATAGCAATTTAGCCTCAAAATATAACAAAAAGAACTCAAATCAATTTACAGATAGTTAAGCTCAAATGCAGCAGTAAGTCACACAAAATTTGATGTGTTAACGGCCAATATACAGCAGCTAATGGCAACCAATACAACACCAAAGCAGCAACTCATATTCTGTTACATGAAGTTGTGGGTTCTGCTTCAAAAATATCCCAATAGCTAGCTGAACATAGCAGCTTTAAGTGCAACATTTGAATCACTCAAGGCACAGAAGTTAAGTGCAGCAACTAGCGATATGCTTCAGCCACAGTGTAACAATTACTCCTCTAAAGAAATATCTATCAGTCAAACCTTTTGAGAGGCACCAGTCATTAGGTCCCAATGGCAACTCAGCAGCATCAAGTACAACCTTCTGAGCCTCCAAACACCAGCAGTTCATGCATAATGCAAGAGCTTAACTATGGGTAGTAATATGCAGTAGCCTAGTTCAAAATGTAGCAACAACATGCCCAAGTACGATGGTAACTTGACTCTGAGTTGTAGTGACCAATTGACTCATAAACAACAAACTAACACAGTACTGGTTTCCTCAGAATGCAATCTCTATTTGCCCTCAATCACGCGTTCAAAGCAGCACACATGAAAGAAAGGTAACAACCCCTTTTATTAATATTATATGTCTATCTAGGAGAAGATAAGTACACCACTCTTATGTCCCTCATCACTACACGATCTTATCTTAATTTTGATGAATTCTCAATTCCAATACTATGGGTAGGGAGTAATAGTCATCAACCACTTGTTCACCACATGCACCCACGTGGAAGAGTGTTGCCACCATAACCCTCATTAAGTCACTAATTAATTTACTTGACTCTCTCCTAATCATTTAAATTACCATCACTTTAACACACTTCATATACTCAATGTTGTAACCTGACGATATGACACTAGTTCATAATTTTTTTTTGGAAATATGCAACTATTATTATTAATCTTCATCGTCACACTTGTTTAAAATTATTTCGGGATCACATACTTTTGTATACTAATTTTTTTATTAGCATACACAGATATAACATAAATTTTCAAATACTCAAATCTACTTCCTTCATTCAGGTGCTCAGATTATTGTTCAAAATTACGAGACGTTACAACCTCAATAAGGACTTAGGAACATATTTAGATATGCTTTCAATATAGGAATCAATAATATAAATATTCTAGGAGTAGAATAAATTATGGAGCAATATCACGATTATGTTTGGTTACATAAAACATGCTAAAAGAAAGAAATAATTTGACTTAACATACCTCGATTAATAACGAAACCGGTCTTGTCTTTTATTTTCTAGAGCAAGATTGTTGTTTGTATTCTAGTACTACGTTGTTTCGTACTCTCTCCTTTCTTTTCTAAATCCAAAACAAAACTGATTTCCAAATCCAAAACGAAAATGAAATGAACTGTGTCGTTAACAGTCGCTCTTGGATAAGTTTCACCTTCGCTATGGCTTGTTGCACTAGGTCAGGCCCAAATAATTTTGATTGCCTACCTCAAATAATCCGATAGGAGATCTACATTTTCGTCCGTACAAAGCCTCGTATGGAGCCATTTTAATATTAGCGTGATAGATGTTATTGTATGCAAATTCAATAAGGGATAAATGATCATCCCAATTTCCCTTAAAGTCCAACATACAAGCTCGCGGCATGTCCTTGAGCGTCTTAACCGTCTGTCCGGTTTTCCTGTCTGTCTGAGGATGAAAAGTCGTATTGAGATTAACTTGGGTGCCTAATCCTTTATGAAATGATCTCTAAAAACTGGTTGTAAACTGAGCACCTCGATCAGATATAATAGAAATAGACACACCATGAAGTCGAACAATTTTATTAATATATACCTTCGCGTAATTTTCTACGGCGTAAGTAGTTTTCACTGGCAAGAAATTAGCTGATTTGGTCAGTCTGTCAACAATCACTCAAATGGAATCAAACTTATGATAAGGGCGAGTTGAACCCATAATGAAATCCATATTAGTCATTTCTCATCTCTACATCGAGATCACAATGTTTTGAGATAAGCCGTCGGCCTTTTGGTGCTATATATATATATATATCTTGCTGACAATTAGGACATTGAGCTACAAACTCCACAATGCTCTCTCATCGAATCTGAAATGTGCATGTCATCACAGTTAACTTCCATTTGTGGTCTGAAAAGAATGTCCCTTACTTTTTCACTACTCGTAATTATAAACAACTTCCTTTCTTTACTTCTTTTGACACTTGTTCACTCATTTTCTTACTTTTCGTACTTTTCTTAATTCTAAAATATTCCGGTATATTTACGTAATCTCAAACATTGCTCCTGATTCCAATCCTTGGCATTACTACCCCTGAAAAGATGAATTGCACTTGTTAACTTATTCTCGTATTCCATATGTGGAAGATTTTGAAGAATTGCATTAAATGACATTGGCTTACTATATTCAAACTTGGTCATTATACTTAGATTTGAATTTCTTCACTTGGTTCATGGATAAGACTTTTTGTCAATGGCGCTTTGGGAAAATATTTGTTGATCTCGTTAAGCTGTAAAGCCATTACTTTATCTATCTCGTAGAACCTTTGGTCAATTCAAAAATGCTCATAGACCTCTGTATTTTCCTGACGTTTTATCTTTAGTATAATTTCATTATCTCTTGACATATATTTTTAAGGTCTACCTCGTATCCATAAGCGTCATTGGTCCTTCAATATTTGCTCAATAAAACACCACTTGACTAAATCATATGATTTTTGGAGATCTACCTTTACCATACATATAGGAGACAACTGCTTCCTAGTGTTCCCTTCTCTAACTCATGACTCAGGATACTATTGTCTGACATGAGCCTTCATGGAATGAAACCATCGTGTACACTATTGAGCAACAAACAATTGGTTTATAGCCCCTTATAGTCTCTAGATGTGAAGTCTTAGGAACCAGTGTGATAAATGTGTTGTTTACAGCTCTCAACAACTATTTCACCCCACAAAGTGATATATCAGCACACATTAGTTGTTGCCGTTTGATTAAGAGGCTAAGTCCTGCTCTCACAATGTTTAAATCACTTGTAGGTAATCTATGTGCAGCAAAACCCAACAAGCCATTATAAAATGATAGGACCTCATCTTCAATATCAGCATGATTGTGTAGAGACCTCCCAGTAGCATCTTTAAGGATTGAGATACTGTATGTACTTAATCTAGCTTTCAAATAATTAAAGAAGTACCTGTTATTGCCATCCCCTGCCTCAACTCATTGGTCTTTAGCTTTCTGCTTCAGTATTTTCTCTTGAATAGTTATCCATTTGTTCATGTCAGCCAAAACATCCTTCTCCAGTTCCATCAATTCAGGATTGTGTGCTATAGTAATTTGAGTTTGTATCATATGCAGCCTAGCCTTTGAGTCCTCCATTCTACTATCACTGATTCCCCAACTCCCTCTTCTAAGCTGTTTTAGAGGCTCTTTGCAAGCTTTAAGTTTACACCATAACTTATACAATACATCCCCTTGAATTTGCATATTCCAAGTATGTGCAACCATAGGTAGGAACCTTTATTACATAGTGCTCTATCTAGTTTGCTCTACAAATACCTATTAGTCCAAGTGTATTTATTACTAGTTGAAAATTTCTAGTCTCTCATTCAGCGACAGAATTTCCACCCATTCTATCAACACTTGACAAAGGTGAGTTAAAATCCCGAATATACACCATGGCATTGACATAAAAACTCATATGCTAACCAATCATTCCCACATCTTCTTTATTTCGACCAGATTATTACTCTCATAAACAACAATAAGAGCACATTGAAAATTGCTTCTTCTGTCAGTAACAAGACAATGTATATACCGGCTAGGCACCTCTTGAACATTAAAACAAATATCTGCATCCATCCATATAACCCATATTATTCCATTTATAGCATGACTATAGTTATGTACATAGGGCCAACCCTTTGCTACCTTACTCACACTAGTTCTAAACTTTGACTCTTTACTTTTGTTTCCACCAAACTTGCCAAACATGTGTTGTACCTTCTAATATGTTTCCCCATCTCCCTCTATTTAGAAGCCTTGTCTAGGCCCCTAACATTCTAGATATCCAGTTCATTGAGAAATAGGAGGTTTTCCCCCTCCATGGGTCTTTCCAAAGCTTATTCCACCAAAGTTCCAAAGGGATAGAGCCATTTGGAGGATGTATTGCCTTCTATAGAACAATACCAGAAGACCTACCTCCCATGTTGTGGGGCTGGAAGCTCCTAACACCCCTCTAGGCATAGGTGTCATACAAATTGCCTTAGTCTGGTTCCCTTGTATCTGTTGCACGTTACTAGTCTCCTGGACTTGCTGCTTGGTCAGTGTCTTTTTTAGTTTGTGCTTGAGTAGTGACTTCCTGTACTGCCTCAGTTGGCAATACTTGAAGCTCCACCTGTTTTCTCCTTGTTGTAACTTTTCCTGTTATTCGTCATTAGACAAAAAAATATTTCTGCCTTTAATAGAGATGCGTAAACCGAGGGATAACCTTTTCGGAAAGGGCATGTCCACAAAATCATTCTCATCAGCCCAAGTATAGCAATCTGTTCAATTTATAGCAGCTCACGTGCCAAAACATAGTAGCAAAATGGTCCAAAATATAGCAATTTAGTCTCAAAATATAACAAAAAGAACTCAACTCAATTTACAGAGATAGTTAAGCTCAAATGCAGCAGTAAGTCACACAAAATTTGATGTGTTAACGGCCAATATACAGCAGCTAATGGCAACCAATACAACACCAAAGCAGAAACTCATATTCTGTTACATGAAGTAGTGGGTTCTGCTTCAAAAATATCCCAATAGCTAGCTGAACATAGCAGCTTTAAGTGCAACATTTGAATCACTCAAGGTAGTAATATGCAGTAGCCTAGTTCAAAATGTAGCAACAACATGCCCAAGTACGATGGTAACTTGACTCTGAGTTGTAGTGACCAATTGACTCATAAACAACAAACTAACACAGTACTGGTTTCCTCAGAATGCAATCTCTATTTGCCCTCAATCACGCGTTCAAAGCAGCACACATGAAAGAAAGGTAACAACCCCTTTTATTAATATTATATGTCTATCTAGGAGAAGATAAGTACACCACTCTTATGTCCCTCATCACTACACGATCTTATCTTAATTTTGATGAATTCTCAATTCCAATACTATGGGTAGGGAGTAATAGTCATCAACCACTTGTTCACCACATGCACCCACGTGGAAGAGTGTTGCCACCATAACCCTCATTAAGTCACTAATTAATTTACTTGACTCTCTCCTAATCATTTAAATTACCATCACTTTAACACACTTCATATACTCAATGTTGTAATCTGACGATATGACACTAGTCCATAATTCTTTTTTGGGGAATATGCAACTATTATTATTAATCTTCATCGTCACACTTGTTGTATCCAAAATTATTTCGGGATCACATACTTTTGTATACTAATTTCTTTATTAGCATACGCAGATATAACATAAATTTTCAAATACTCGAATCTACTTCCTTCATTCAGGTGCTCAGATTATTGTCCAAAATTACGAGACGTTACAACTAATAAGGACTTAGGAACATATTTAGATATGCTTTCAACATATGAATATTCTAGGAGTAGAATAAATTATGGAGCAATATCACGGTTATGTTTGGTTACATAAAACATGCCAAAAGAAAAAAAAAATTGACTTAATAACGAAACCGGTCTTGTCTTTTATTTTCTAGAGCAAGATTGTTGTTTGTATTCTAGTACTACGTTGTTTCGTACTCTCTCCTTTCTTTTCTAAATCCAAAACAAAACTGATTTCCAAATCCAAAACGAAAATGAAATGAACTGCTTCGTACGTTTCTTAAATCAAAAGTAAAAAAGATTTGTATACAAAAAAAGGGTTAGAGAAATCTTATGAGAATAAGTCACTATTTGTGTTGGTCTTTAAAAGGATTTCCAAAGCAGGGATATGCTTACTAAATGATTCCCTAAGTGCCATTTAATGGTTTCATCATTGTGTCTCCCACCCACATAATTAATAATTAAAGTAGAATTGTTTGTTTAGATTTAATTAGAAATACATCCTCAAAAGAAAAACAAAATTCAACGTGGAGTCCGTAATTACAAATTTCAAAAAAGAAAAAATATATTTCTTACACAACCATGCCACAATTTGCAAGTATTTATTAAGCTGACACTTCAAGTTTTAATTCCATAGCCTCCATAAGTTAATGAAACAAAATTTTAGCAGTCTATAATTTTCATATGAGAGAGCAAACTCTTAAACAAAAATATTACAACAATATACAATAAATATTCTGCCCAAACCTGTGATGGGCTTCTTATTTACAAACCGAGATTGGGATCAAATATACATAAGTATACACGTGTATATTGTGTGTATACTTATGTATATTTAACACACACTCGCAGTCATAGCGGGCAGTCTTCGAACACTGAGATTGTCCTAAAATCTTCAAAAATGATCTATGAAAGATCCTTCGTAAATATGTCTGCAATTTGATACCTGAAAGGGACATGGCAGACGTGTACCTGTCCACGAGATACCTTTTCGCGAACAAAGTGAATGTTCATCTCGATATGTTTAGTGCGTTGGTGCTGAACCGGATTACCCGAAAGATAGATGACACTAATGTTACAATAGACCAAGGTAAATTTTTGAATAGGACAATGGAACTCTAACAGTAGATTACGTAACTAACATGATTCAAAGACCACATTAGCCACCCCTCGATACTCACCCTCTGCACTGGAGCGGGACAAAGTCGATTGACGTTTCGCAGACCATGAGACCAAGTTATTACCAAGAAACATACAATAGCCAGACGTAGAGTGTCTGGTGTCTGGACAGCCCCCCAATTAACATATGTATACGAGACAATTGTAGACGTCGATGAGGGATATAAGTGTAAGCCAAAGTCAAGTGTCCCCTGGATATACCGAATAATGTGTTTGAGCGCATTCATGTGCTCAACCCTGGGATCATGCTACACACATGTTGTACGACATACATAATGTCTGGTCTCGTGAATGTAAGATACTGAACTCTGCAAGACTGCGATAGAGGGTCGGATCCTCGTAAGGGGAGCCAGCCGCAACACCCAATTTGGGTTTAGTATCAACTGGAGTAGACGTGGACCTTCAGGATGACATCTCATCCCTCTTAATGATTTCAGATGCATATTTCCTCTGTGATAAGAACAACCCACCTGCATGACGAGTGACAGCAATCCCCAAAAAGTAACTCAAGGACCCCAAAGTCTTTCATAGCAAACTCAGAATTGAGCATTGTCATGATAGACTGACGTAATGCATCAGAAAAGGCAATCAAGATAATATCATCCACATATAATAGTATATAAGCCAAGGAAGAACCACGGCGATATATGAATAATGAATTATCAGACCTGCTGTGAGAGAACCGTGGGGACTGCTTAAGCTCATACAAAGACTTCTTCAACAAACAGACATGATGAGGATATTTGAAATCCCTAAACCCCAAGGGCTGATCCATATAGATTGTCTCCTTGAGATCACATCTAACTAATTAATGTGCCATGCTTTCGAAAGAGTCAAGCTGAACACAGTGCGAATGGTAGCCGACTTGACCACCAGGCTAAATGTTTCATCACAATCCACACCAACCTCCTGAATCTTACCATCACCTACAAGACGAGTCTTATGCCCCGCAAAAGAACCATTAGAATTGTCCTTATGAACAAAAATCTACATAGATCGAATAATATTAACACCAGATGGACGGAGCACCAACTCCCACGTCTTATTATCAATAAGAGCAATATATTCGTCGGTCATAGCAATTTTCCAATTCGGGTCATTTAAAGCAACCACAGGATTACGAGGTAAGGGTGATTTAAGACCAGTAGAATTTTAGAATGTATTTTTGGTTTAAAAATACTCCGTTGACTACGAGTGACTGATCTTTGACTCGGGAGAAAATTAAGCGGATTTTGGAATATATCTGTACACGTGACGGACTGGCCAGCAAACCAATACGAAAAATGAGGGAAACGGTGACTGGAACAGTTGCGGGAATGGGCTGGGTGACTGGCTCAGTTCCCGTCCAAACCCGTGGTGGGCTTCTTATTTACAATGAAATGAGGATGTTAGTTTATAAGCTTTAGACGTACATAGCAGTTGGAAAACGTAAGGAATATGAAGAGATATTAACATGATGAGGAAGAGCAATAAAGTGCATTAGTGATTGAAATAATGATCTTTAAACAACGAACACTCAAAAACGTTTCAGAAGATAATTTTTATTGTGAATTGGATTCAGAAATATAATACATATATTCATTGCAACTTCTCAAATTCCCACATTTTCTTAAGCAACAACAGGCGTCTAAAGGAAAGTAATTTAATTTTTTTCTATAGATATATCATTTATTGGAAGTTTATTTTACTTTTTGGTACAAAATTATTAATAGGAATATTGTTAAAGTGAAGGGTAAAATGGCCCGTTAACTTTTGATGGGTAATGATTAGCCTCTATGTAATTATTACATTAAAGATTCATTCAATGTAAAGATTGTAATATTACTATTTAATATTTTTTATATGGATGTCTTATGTTTTATTATATTAAAATTGAATTACAGTAGGGGCAAAATCATAATTCAACTTTGAAGACGGAAGCTTCCACTTTTAATATTATATGGTTACACAAATATTGTATAAGTGGTATAAATATAGATCAGGTTCAAAAAGGTGATGCTTTGTTGTTGTGGGAAAAAAATAATATAATATTATATCAGAAATTACGCACTTATACATATTTATGCATCTTTATACATAATTATACAAATATTGTATAAGTAGAGACTGATAGAATATGTTATATTTTGTAATATATTTGGTAAATATTCTCTAGTATTGACTAACGTAAACTTAGCATAGTTAGCTTTCAATTAGTCAACTAGCTCTATGATTCTAGGAGTACATTACCCAATCAGAGTTGTATAGCTTTGTATATATTACATTCTGCCAATGAATAATAGGCAAGCAATTATATTCTAATATGGTATCAGCCTAGGTTATCCTCATCTCCAACCCTAGGAGCCACCTTCTACCTCATCTCTTCCAGTAGTCGTCTTCTACCTCCTCTCTTCCCCTTCGATTCTCTTCTTCCAGCAACCATGTCTGATTCCTCGTCCAAATTCCATCCCGCACTATCTATCACCAACGTGAAATCCCTCATCACCATCACGTTGGATAATGAAACCGGACTCTATCATTCATGGGCATCTCTTCAAGGTTCAAGCCTGGGTGCACAACCTCATTCGTCACATAATCCCACTTACGGAAGCTGCGGCCAAGGCTAAGTTGGACGCACTCCGGGCGGCTGATTCGGATCTTTACGATTGTCTTGACACAGCCGTGTTGCAATGGATATATGGTACAATATCACATGATCTTCTTCTTGCTATCTTATTCAAAGACGACACGGCGGCCCAAGCATGGAAACGGTTGGAGACCATCTTTCAAGACAACAAGGGTTCAAAGGCAACCCAACTCGAAGAGGAGTTAGCGGTTGTCTCTCTTGCTAACTTCTCAAGTGCAGAAGCTTATTGCACCCACGTCAAATCATTGGCGGACAGACTTGCCGATATTGATGCACCAGTATCCAATAGCCGCCTGGTCTTACGGCTCGTTGCGGGACTACCGGAAGCTTATTCCGGAATAGTAGATTATATTCATAATCAAGACCCAATTCCTCCCTTTGAAAAGGCTCGTTCTCGCATAAAATTGGCCGAACGAACCCTCAAGAGCAGGGCGGCCAAGGAGGAAGGCGGAGCAGCTGCTATGGTGGCTACGGTAGGAGGTCATGCTTCCGCCAACATGGACGGTAATACTTCATCCCATAATACATTTTCTTCTTCTTCACATGGCAGGAATAACAACAACAATAAAAACAAGAAGAAAAATTATGGCAAAGGCAATAATAATGGCCACCGTGGAAAACACTGTGGTGGCGATGGCGGGTCACAACCAGCCGGGAGTGGTGCTGGCCAACAGTGGCAGCCACGTCAAGTATACGTCCCCTATGCATACTCTCCCTACGGGCAGTGGCAGCCTCAATGGGTTGCACCTCCGTGCCCTTATCCAGCGACTCCGTGGCAGCAGCAGCCACGACCAGCAGCTCGTGGGCCTGGTATTCTTGGGTCACGTCCACAACAAGCATATACAACCTCTGGACCATCATCCACAGTCGGATACACCCCGACCGACATTGAGGCGGCCAGGCACACTCTTGCTCTCAAACTACCGGATGAAAGTTGGTACATGGACACCGGTGCCACATCTCATATGACCTCGGATCAATGTACTCTCTCTTCTTATTTTAATTCGAGCAATAATAATCATCACATTGTTGTTGGTAATGGGCATCTAATTCCAATTCATGGTTACAGAAATGCTACATTCTCCCTTCCACATCTTCCCTTAAACCTCACCAAAGTCTTACTGTCACGACCCAACCCCGGGCCCGCGACTGGTGCCCTACCTGGGCACCCTTACAGGTATACATCAGAGATAATCAGCGGAACATACACAAACTTAACAATGAAATAAATATTAGGTTAGCTGATAAGGCTACCTCCCTGGATATAAACAAATCCAAAAGCAGTTACCTCAAAAAAAAAATTATAAGTGACCCACAAGATATGACTACAGACCTCTAAGAATTTACATAACAACTGTGACGGGACAGGGCCCCGCCATACCCCTGAATGCACAAAAGTCAACAACTTCAGGGAACCATACCAAAGACAAAGCCTCCGGAGAAATGGAGCTTTCCGAGAACTGAACCGTGATCCTAGGAGTGCGGATCAACAAGCTATGTACCTCAACCTGCGGCATGAACGCAGCCCCCCGAAGGAGGTCAGTACAAAATATGTACCAAGTATGCAAAACTGAAAGTACTGTAATTTAAATCATAATAGTCAAAAATACAGCTGAAGACATATATGACAACCCAATTAACAGTACACTGTGCCTTACTGAAGTGGAAGTAATGAAAGTCAGTTTTACCTTGTACAGCCTGTTTCAACATATGAACGATAGTCACACCAGGGCTATGAACACCAGCCCTCGAATGTCACAGCGCGCCCGTGGGATTCCCCCTCACTGTCGACCGCTAGGTGTAAAATCTAACCATGTGACGTACCCGTGGCATCCTACCTCACTGTCGGCGTACACATACACAATACATACATATATATATATATATCTCATGCCCGTGGAATCCCTCATCTCGGGCACATGACTTCATGGGGAGCTAACCCATGGGGTAATAGTCGTATCCGGGAGTTTAACCCGCATCCTGATCGCATGCCTCGGAATCCCTCATCGTAAGCATGTCCAAGGTGCATGCCTCGGGATCCCTCATCGTAAGCATGTCCAAGGGTCAACCACAATGGAAGCATACCCGTGGAATCCCACATCACTGTCGGTATGTCCAGGTAAACTCGTACTGCATGCCTCGGAATCCCTTATCGTAAGCATGTCCAAGGTGCATGCCTCGGAATCCCTCATCGTAAGCATGTCCAAGGATAAATCACAAGGGAAGCATACCCGTGGAATCCCACATCACTGTCGGTACGTCCAGGTAAACTCATACTAGGACAATGGAAGCATACCCGTGGAATCCCACATCACTGCCGGTACGTCCAGGTAAACTCATACTAGGACAATGGAAGCATACTCGTGGAATCCCACATCACTGCCGGTACGTTCAGGTAAACTCATACTAGGACAATGGAAGCATACCCGTGGAATCCCACATCACTGTCGGTACGTCCAAGTAAGTTCATAACTTCTTTAGACTTCAATTCACATACAAAATGGATCTCATTTTATGACCTCAAGGCACTTTTCATATCACTTTACAAGTCCGGGGAAATTCAACCCAAAGTACTATGTATTTCTATTCTTTCCAAAGATCCCTTTTCCACATAAGACCCCAAGATACTAACAACCGTAGTATCGAAGCTTATCTACATTTCAAACAAGTCACTATACTTTTAGAAATATGCTTCGGCTTCTAAATCAAGTGACCCTCATTTTAAACTTTAAGCAAATGATGCCTTTAAATCAAATTGCCCTTCTTAGTTTCAATTCTTTCATCTAGGTTTACCTTATTCGAGAAAAATCATTTCTTTAACCTTCCATAAAGTTACTATAACCAACTTCCCATAAAGCCGTTATACTAACTTTATGCTTTAGAAACTAAGACAATCTTATCCTTTCATAAGGCCGTCATAACTAACTTCCCATAAAGCCGTTATAACTCCTTATGTCTTAGACAACTTCGTTCTTTTTATGATCAAGAGACTTGTACTTCAAATCAAGTTACACAACTTTCAAAATGCTCCAAGTCTCTTTACTTTAGAAGACAAAATTCTTAACTTAGAAAACAAGTTCTTATCTTTAATAGTTCCAGAATCAATACTTTCAAATCAAGTATTCCATACTTTTTCACATCAAGAAATCCTTGTCTACCCCATTAGAATGACCTATTCTTATAACCTTTCCTCAAGGACAAGTGAGTTAATCCTCTAACTCAACCGACTAGGCATCTTTAAAACAAGTCAAGTATATCAAATGACTTTACCTTATTTAAATCACGACGCTCACCGCACTACGCTTATAACTACTCATGCTCAAGAGATAAGAAAGTTTCCACATACCTCTTCTGTCAAATCCACTTGCCAAGTCCAATATGCCGTCCGTAGATGTCAACCTATAATGACCATAATACGTCTATTAGCTTCTAGCTTCAACGTAGAATATTCTAATGTAAAGTTCCTTGTCCTACGGGAAAATCGACAAAGACTTCCTTTGTTTCTACGTACTTTTCCACCCTTTTCAAGGTCCGAATTCAATAACCAAACGCCGCATTTAAGGCACAACAATACAGCTAACCAAAAAGGGGATTACACGCCTTTACAGGACGCATAAAATTCTGCCCCACAATAATACAAAACAATCCAATAATTCCAAGCCACATTCGGCTACAATATCACAACAATTATCAATTTTCTTTCAATTTCCGTTTAATCCAACTCGTTATTCCAACATGTTATATAAATCAAAACCAATTATATACCCTCCTATTTATAACATGCAACGATTTTTAGCTAACAACCGAATTGATTACAACATGAGTGGCTAACATGCCCATTTTCGGTTTTCAACAAGACGACAAGATCCAAATCTTTTCAAACTTTAATATAACAACCCCATGCTCATTTCTTAACTACTATAACTTGAAATCTTCATTTACACAAGAAGGTGAAGATTTTTACCTCAAGAAGCCCTCTTTCCGAAATCTTCTTCACTTTAAAATTACCCACACGAACCCTCTACAAGCTTGCCAGCAATTTTCCTTCTTGAAGCCTTTCCAAAAATCTCACCGGGGTTCGTCAATTTGAGAGAGAGGAGAGGAATTTTTCTTAAGGAAACCCTTGCAAATGGCCAAGTCTTGAAGACTTGGTCCTAAAATAAGACCCTCCCTTGGTCAAAAAGATGGGAGGGACACTTGTCACCCTCCCATAGGCCTTTTATAAAAATATCCTGCTTTTTCGCCCTTTCCGTAAAAATCCGCTTGGCGCCATGCCTGCCTCCGGGCGCGCGCTGCAACCTCGTGAGGATTTTCAGAAATATCGGCGCGCGCTGACGCTGACGCAAGGCCGCGACGCTGGGAAATCGTAAATCCGCCACCTCACGTAACTTCTAACGCCCGTAACTTCCTACCCCGATGTCCAATCGACGAGTGGTTTGTTGCGTTGGAAACTAGACTCAACAACCTTCATACTAGTCTTTAAAAACTCCACAAAACTCCTAAAGAATTAGGGAATATACTGCCCAAAGTTGGTGAACGTCACTTACAACATTTTGCCAACCCAACTTTCCAAATTCAAATCTTATTTCCTTTCGTACGTTATTAACTTATCCTCTTGAATTTACGGGGTGTAACATTCTTCCCCCTTAGAAACATTCGTCCCCGAATGTTCTTTTGGAGTCAATCTAGTACTCATCGTACTTACAATTAATGGAACTTTATTATGCCACTTATGACCCTAAGATATCGCACTTGCATACCCATCCATCATTGTCAACCAAGAAAACAGATCCCAAGGGTGCACCAACGCTATTTACTCCCATTCAAGGCCTAAAATGCTTCTCTTATCGCATTTCCCACCTACTTCTAGCATACATACATAGTCTCAATATAATACGTTCATGACACTTAAATATACAACAACTTTATCATGCATACAAGTCTCTAAAGGATAAAAATATACCAAATCGCATAGCGTAAAAGGACCGCTAAATCGAATCGCTACACGACCTCTCGCACTGCCGCCGCCGCATGAACATCCCGCCAGCCATCAAGGCGAAGAACCCGCAATCGATCCAATAGATCGGTTACCCCACCACCGCCACCTGGCCTGGACATCCTTGCCAAATGACCGCTGCCGCAGCATAACAAGTCGCCGACCTAGTCCGACATTCCCAAAATGAGATCTACCACGGTGACTACACCGAGGCAAAGGTGGCCTCCCGCCTACTATCCCCGCATATCCGCAACCAAAGAACCCCGAGCCCCTCGACCGCCCCGAATATCCTGGCGGTCAAACCACCGCCGAAGGCCGAGAAGGAGCACTCTGCGTCGGTGAAATGTAGACCTAGCTCGCTGGCCAGGCCCGCCTCAGCTATCCGAACTCTGCGCCCTAGCCCTCTGGCCGGACTAGGTCTGGCCGGCCCTCTCTCTCCTATCCTCAATCTCGCGCATAAGCTCGCATCTGGCGATATCCATACCGGGTCAAGAGCCACTCCTGCATGCGGTAACCATATAACGGTCTAGTCACATCACATAGCGGTGAACTCTGTCCGCCATATCCGCCACAATAGTGGGTGCATACCTGGCCAATGAGTCAAATTCCAGGTTGTACTCTCTGATGGTCCTCCCATCCTGTCTCAATGCCAAGAACCTATCCAGGCGGGCTCTCGCCTCGTGAGGCAAAAGTGACCGAGGAAGGCTTTCGTGAACTCATCCCAAACAGCTGGAGGATCACCCACACCTCTAGACAACACCCACGACTCAAACCAGTTCAACGCAATATCGTGTAACCGGTATGAAACTAACACAACGGACTCTGTCTCCGAGGCCCTAAGCACTTGCATAGTCCGCTGCACCTGCCGAATGAACTCCTGAGGGTCCTCCTCAGACCTCGAACCATAGAACTCGGGTGGATTACAACTCAGAAAGTCCTGAATCCTCAAACTATCTGCCCAGGGTTAGCTACGGCCTCGCTTCGCCTCGCCACGATGCTAGTCAATAACCGGATCTGCTCTCTGTAATATCTAAACTCAGCCCAGTGTGGGACCGAGGCTCGTGCACGGAACCTCTCGTGCTACGCCGCTCTCGCCTCTCTAAAACTAATGGCGTGGTGAACTCGCCGATCCCCATAACCTCGTGCATAGTCCGGGCTCGACTTAGAAATCCTCTGTGTACCACTAACAAATCTTGCTGCTGCCTTGCCCTTCTGGGCCCTGGTCGCCTTCCGTGGAGGCATAACTGATACATAAGGATAGGTCAGAGAGTATTCAGCCTAGTAGGACAGCTCTACTGCACGATCTCAGAGAGAGAAGAATGGAGACAAATCCTAAATGTCCTGCAGCCCCCTGATTATAGATGTGGTGCACAACACATCAATATTCAAGACTCTACTAGACACGGTCTGTAGACACTTTCCGAGGACTAACTGCTCTGATACCACTTTTGTCACGACCCGACCCCGGGCCCGCGACTGGTGCCCTACGTGGGCACCCTTACATGTATACATCAGAGATAATCAGCGGAACATACACAAACTTAATAATGAAATAAATATTAGGTTAGCCGATAAGGCTACCTCCCTGGATATAAACAAATCCAAAAGCAGTTACCTCAAAAAAAAAATTATAAGTGACCCACAAAATATAACTACAGACCTCTAAGAATTTACATAACAACTGTGACGGGACAGGGCCCCGCCATACCCCTGAATGCACAAAAGTCAACAACTTCAGGGAACCATACCAAAGACAAAGCCTCCGGAGAAATGGAGCTTTCCGAGAACTGAACCGTGATCCTAGGAGTGCGGATCAACAAGCTATATACATCAACCTGCGGCATGAACGCAGCCCCCCGAAGGAGGTCATTACAAAATATGTACCAAGTATGCAAAACTGAAAGTACTGTAATTTAAATCATAATAGTCAAAAATACAGCTGAAGACATATATGACAACCCAATTAACAGTACACTGTGCCTTACTGGAGTGGAAGTAATGAAAGTCATATTTACCTTGTACAACCTGTTTCAACATATGAACGATAGTCACACCAGGGCTATGAACACCAGCCCTCGAATGTCACAACGCGCCCGTGGGATTCCCCCTCACTGCCGACCGCTAGGTGTAAAATCTAACCATGTGACGTACCCGTGGCATCCTACCTCACTGTCGGCGTACACATACACAATACATACATATATATATATATCTCATGCCCGTGGAATCTCTCATCTCGGGCACATGACTTCATGGGGAGCTAACCCATGGGGTAATAGTCGTATCCGGGAGTTTAACCCGCATCCTGGTCGCATGCCTCAGAATCCCTCATCGTAAGCATGTCCAAGGTGCATGCCTCGGAATCCCTCATCGTAAGCATGTCCAAGGATAAATCACAAGGGAAGCATACCCATGGAATCCCACATCACTGCCGGTACGTCTAGGTAAACTCATACTAGGACAATGGAAGCATACCCGTGGAATCCCACATCACTGCCGGTACGTCCAGGTAAACTCATACTAGGACAATGGAAGCATACCCGTGGAATCCCACATCACTGCCGGTACGTCCAGGTAAACTCATACTAGGACAATGGAAGCATACCCGTGGAATCTCACATCACTGTCGGTACGTCCAAGTAAGTTCATAACTTCTTTAGACTTCCATTCACATACAAAATGGATCTCATTTTATGACCTTAAGGCACTTTTCATATCACTTTACAAGTCCGGGGAAATTCAACCCAAAGTACTATGTATTTCTATTCTTTCCAAAGATCCCTTTTCCACATAAGACCCCAAGATACTAACACCCGTAGTATCGAGGCTTATCTACATTTCAAACAAGTCACTATACTTTTAGAAATATGCTTCGGCTTCTAAATCAAGTGACCCTCATTTTAAACTTTAAGCAAATGATGCCTTTAAATCAAATTGCCCTTCTTAGTTTCAATTCTTTCATCTAGGTTTACCTTATTCGATAAAAACCATTTCTTTAACCTTCCATAAAGTTACTATAACCAACTTCTCATAAAGCCGTTATACTAACTTTATGCTTTAGAAACTAAGACAATCTTATCCTTTAATAAGGCCGTCATAACTAACTTCCCATAAAGCCGTTATAACTCCTTATGTCTTAGACAACTTCGTTCTTTTTATGATCAAGAGACTTGTACTTCAAATCAAGTTACACAACTTTCAAAATGCTCCAAGTCTCTTTACTTTAGAAGACAAAATTCTTAACTTAGAAAACAAGTTCTTATCTTTAATAGTTCCAGAATCAATACTTTCAAATCAAGTATTCCATACTTTTTCACATCAAGAAATCCTTGTCTACCCCATTAGAATGACCCATTCTTATAACCTTTCCTCAAGGACAAGTGAGTTAATCCTCTAACTCAACCGACTAGGCATCTTTAAAACAAGTCAAGTATATCAAATGACTTTACCTTATTTAAATCACGTACGTCTACCGTACCATACAGTTATAACTACTCATGCTCAAGAGATAAGAAAGTTTCCACATACCTCTTCTGTTAAATCCACTTGCCAAGTCCAATATGCCGTCCGTAGATGTCAACCTATAATGACCATAATACGTCTATTAGCTTCTAGCTTCAACGTAGAATATTCTAATGTAAAGTTCCTTGTCCTACTAAAAATCGACAAAGACTTTCTTTGTTTCTACGTACTTTTCCACCTTTTCAAGGTCCGAATTCAATAACCAAACGCCGCATTTAAGGCACAACAATACAGCTAACCAAAAAGGGGATTACACGCCTTTACAGGACGCGTAAAATTCTGCCCCACAATAATACAAAACAATCCAATAATTCCAAGCCACATTCGGCTACAATATCACAACAATTATCAATTTTCTTTCAATTTTCATTTAATCCAACTCGTTATTCCAACATGTTATATAAATCAAAACCAATTATATACCCTCCTATTTATAACATGCAACGATTTTTAGCTAACAACCGAATTGATTACAACATGAGTGGCTAACATGCCCATTTTCGGTTTTCAACAAGACGATAAGATCCAAATCTTTTCAAACTTTAATATAACAACCCCATGCTCATTTCTTAACTACTATAACTTGAAATCTTCATTTACACAAGAATGTGAAGATTTTTACCTCAAGAAGCCATCTTTCCGAAATCTTCTTCACTTTAAAATTACCCACACGAACCCTCTACAAGCTTGCCAACACTTTTCCTTCTTGAAGCCTTTCCAAAAATCTCACCGGGGTTCGTCAATTTGAGAGAGAGGAGAGGAATTTTTCTTAAGGAAACCCTTGAAAATGGCCAAGTCTTGAAGACTTGGTCCTAAAATAAGACCCTCCCTTGGTCAAAAAGATGGGAGGGACACTTGTCACCCTCCCATAGGCCTTTTATAAAAAATATCCCCTGTTTTTCGCCCATTTTCCGCGTAAAAATCCCGCCTTGGCGCCGCGGCGCTGCAACCTCAGAGGATTTTCCGATATATCGGCGCCGTGGTTCACGCTGACGGCGCGGCCACGCTGACGCGCCATGCGGCGCTGGGAAATCACATCTGCGTCAGCCCACAGAACTTCTAACGCCCGTAACTTCCTACCCCGATGTCCAATCGACGAGTGGTTTGTTGCGTTGGAAACTAGACTCAACAAACTTCATACTAGTCTTTTAAAACTCCTCAAAATTCCTAAAGAATTAGGGGATATACCGCTCCAAAGTTGACTGAACGTCTGCCTACAACATTTTTGCCAACCCAACTTTCCAAATTCAAATCTTATTTCCTTTCGTACGTTCTTAACTTATCCTCTTGAATTTACGGGGTGTAACACTTACATGCACCCAAACTCATTAAAAACCTTATTTATGTCCGCAAATTTACCACTGACAATTTGGTTTCTGTAGAGTTTGACCCATTTGGCTTTTATGTGAAGGATTTATGGACGGGGAACCACCTAATGAGATGTGATAGCACCGGAGACCTATACCATCTCTCCAATATTTGGGCCACTCCTTCAAAATCACACTCGGCTTTCAATGCCGTGACTTCCGATCTTTGGCATAACCGTCTAGGGCATCCGGGGACTCTTGCTTTAGATTCTCTTTGTTTAAACAAATTCATTGAATGTAATAAGGCAAAACAATCTTTTTGCTCATCTTGTCCTTTTGGGAAACATATCAAGTTACCTTTTTTTTTTATTCAAAGACGTTTACTACTTTTCCTTTTGATATTAGACATAGTGATTTGTGGACATCGCCTTTAGCAAGCTCTAATGGGCATCGTTACTATGTATTATTTCTTGATGATTTTAGTAAATTTCTATGGACTTTTCCTATCTCAAAGAAATCTCAAGTATACTCTCTATTCACTACATTCAACTCCTTTGTAAAAACTCAATTTGAAAGGCCCATTAAGAATTTACAATGTGACAATGGTAAAGAATTTGATAATGGACCACTTCAAATGTTTGCAAAATCAAGTGGAATGTAATTCCGCTTCTCTTGTCCTCACACATCTTCTCAAAATGGAAAAGTCGAACGTCATATTCGTTCAATAAACAACATCATCCGCACCTTACTTGCCCATGCCTCGATGCCACCATCCTTTTGGCATCATGCTCTCGCTAGGGCTACTTATCTCCTAAAGATTCTCCCCACCAAGGTGTTACATTCTCGATCACTAACTCAAATTCTCTACCAAAAATATCCAACCTATTCGCATCTTAAGGTTTTTGGGTGTCTTTGCTTCCCTCTATTCCCATCCTCTACGATCCACAAATTACAAGCAAGGTCTACCCCTTGTGTTTTCCTTGGCTACCCCCGATCATAGAGGCTATAAGTTCTACGACATTTCAAGCCAAAAAATATTTGTAGCTCGACATGTCTTATTTGATGAATTAAGCTTTCCATTTGCAAAAATCCACAATCCGACTCCTCATTGTTATGAGTTTCTGGATATAAATTCGTTTCTGATCCATCAAATGCACCAACAAGCCTCATTGGGCCGCGCAGATCAGCCCAATCCAGCGCCCACCACACCCACTGCACATCGCTCATCTCCCACATCACCCCTTCGCTGCTCCACTAGCACACTCAGAGCTGGGCCTTCTTCTCCCCAGGCCCAGTCGGCCATACCAGGCCTTAGCTCACCCCTGCCTAATCCACACTTCAGCAGGCCCAGTGATCGGTGTATTTTATATACACTTTTTGAGTCAGTTTTAGTTAGTCTTTTGTTCCGTTTTGCACATATAAGTGTCGTATTAGGATAGTTTTCCTTTCTTTTGAGTCAAAGTGGTTAAAATGGCCAAATGGCGGAAAAGGAGCTAAAAAAGGGCAAAAGAGGAGATTCCAGAGCTAAAAACAGAGAAAGTGGCGAACGAGGCTGAAACCCTGACCAGCGCCGATCGCAGCGGCGCGCGCCACTATCTAGAGAGGCTGCAGAAGTCTCAGTGCCGCGACGCCAAAGCGGGCCGCGCGCTAAACATCCGGTCTGAAGTTACAGACGCGCGCCTCATCTGGCAGAATCGGGACGCGCGCCAAATCACCCGACGGATTGCGAGTTCCGGCGCGCGGCTGTCTGCGAACGCCACGCCTTGAAAAATAAGGGTTTCAGACGGATTTTGGGCCAGCTGCAGGGAAAAGTTGAGGCGGTTTTCACTTATAAAAGGAGAACCCTAGGCGCTTTTAAGGGTTCCCCTTCGCACAACACAAGGCTTCTTGCTTGAGATTGGAGACCATAGTTTAGTAAATTCTTTTCCTTTTCTTTACTTTATTTCAGTTTTGTATGATGAACATGGGATTAGTTCTTGTCATGTCAATGGCTAGAACTAATTCCTCTATAGGGCTTTCCATGTTGAATCTCTAGAAACTTATGTTATGATTTAACGACGCTTATGGTTATTCTTCTTGTTGAGATCTATCCAATAATTGAATTGAATGCTTGGTAGTTAATTGACAACTAATTATCACTATATGATTTCTAATCGGACTCAAAAGGGGATTGTGAATATCTTTGTAAGTTGGGTAGACATTCTTGGATTGGGGATGAAAATACCTCAATTATTTATGTAGCGTTAATGAGAGGCTTAAAAACCCTAATTTTGCGCATTGTGCGTGACGGTTAACTAGGTTCTTGTTCTTAATCCTCCTATAGAGTTATCCTTATCACCGAAAGGTAGGTAAGGTGCAATCGGTTGAGTGTTTATATAACCCTAACGGGAGTATAAAACGATTTAGTGAACCTGCTTTCTCCAAAAGAAGAAGATCATAAGTTATTGCATTAATAAGTAGCATAAGCGGATAGTGAGGAGACGTGGAAGCCCTATTCTCATCACAACTGAAGTAAAACCTTATAGTTAAAATAGCTTTCATAATTCTTAGTATACCCGCTAATCGGCCGATCGGACCGGTAGCCCTCACGGGTTTAATTGCTCGGACGCACGATTCTGCGGTTCATCGGACTACAAGCCAACCGTCCGTTCATTCGGATTCGAGTTGGCGTTCGGTCGAATCAAGTCCAACCGGTCCGCTTATTTTTTTTTTTTTAATTTTTTTTAAATTCTAGTATTTATTTTCTATAATATAAACTAAATTCAATTTAAATATGTAATATAATAATATAATATATAATTTAGTTGTATATATTAAAATTGAAACTTTAAAGTTAACTTTTTATTTTATAGTTTATAACTTTATACTTTATTATAGATTATAACTTTATACTTTATAGTTTATAACTTTATAGTTTATATTGTAAATTTGTAATTATAATTTTATTAATTTATTAGATTAGTAGATATAAGTCATATAACTTATAAGTAATAACAGATTAACAACTAAATAGATAGTAAAATTAAAATTAATGATAAGATGTAAACTTTTGAACTTTCATAACGTTAATAAGAGTACATAATGAAGTAATAATAATTTTATTTACATATTATGCATCCTTTTTGCAAGTTCTTCGTAATCTATAGGTTGATTGAATTGGTTATGCTCCATAGCCTCTAAATCTGGAGTATTAATTTCAGTCCCGCCTCCGCTCCCGCCTTCCAAAATATTGCCTATTTCTTCATCTTCCGGAGAATTAACGTCTCCACATCCTTGATTTCTTCTCTCTGATCTGATCCAACTTGCGACTAACACTTCTAATGTGCTTCCACCCAATGAGTGGCGTGTGTTCCTATTTGATCTCGTGCTTGGCTAAATGCACTTTCGAAGCCACCGTTGAGATCGAAACATTAAGAACATCCCGGGCCATCGCTGCAAGTACCGGGAATTGCCTTTTGTTATCCTGCCACCATTGTAAAGGGTCAAAATTTTTCTTCGGCTCCGCTGGCTTTTGCAAATAAAATTGCATCTCATCGCAAGATCGGCTTGTGGTTGGTTGTGTTGTAAAAGTGCTCCATATGTCTAAAGATTCTTCTTCATCGTCATCATCATTGAATCCTGCAGGTGTAGACACGCAACCGTAACTAGAAGGAATATTAGTAGCAGAGTTGGTGTTATCATGTAATGTAGCATAATATTCATATAATGTTGTTAAATTAGTATCAAGTTTATTTATGCAATCAAATGAAGATGGAGTTTATGTTCCACCTATTTCCATATAAGTATATAAACTAAATATTAGATTATGACAATCTACCTTTTTAATAGAAGGATTTAAGACTGCACCAATACAATAAACATCAGGAATAGGAAAAAAATATTTTTTAAACTTTTCAAACATAACTGTAACTGCATCTGTATATTTCACATTTGATTTTAAACCATAAAGTAAATAGGAAATTTCATTTATATGAGCTAAGGCATTACAAATCTGTTGGGTAATAAGATCACGAAAATTCAACGATTGCGATGTAAAATTTACGTAAAAATTTTAAAAGTTCACCAATTGATTTCCAATGTTCGTCGGTTAACATATACATTACGTTCTTACAATGCGCATTTGCAACATGTGTTATGGGGTCTTTATACTTATAACATTCTTTTAAAAATAAATAAGTATAATTCCACCGTAATAATCTCTTCGGCATGAATTTAGGTCTCAAATTAAATTGTTTACATTTTTCTTTAAATTCTATAATTCTATTTTTCCTATTATTACCTGAATAACTCCAATGACTCTTTTGACAAGTTTTATTTGGTGAAAATAAATCAAGACCACTTTTAACAATTAAATTATAAATATGACAAGCACAACGAACATGAAATATATCGGAAGTGGTGGTTGTACTTCGCTTTTAAAAGATCTCTGCAGTATTATTAGATGCGTTATCAAATGATACACAAAGTATTTTATTATAAAGATTATATTTTTGGGCATAAAAACAAATAGTTTCGCTTATATATTTTCCAAGATGACTTTGATCCTCGCTATACGCATAAAAAGCAATAATACGTTTTCCACTTTAAAATTTTCATCAATCCAATGACAAGTAATTGTTAAATAATCATAACTGTTCAATGCATGTCCAATGTCCAAGTAAAACTAACGTGGCATGAAAGGTTAGCAAACAAATATTGCAAGAAAATAACATAATCATTATGAAGTCTAAAAATATCGGCTCTAGTAGTACTACGAGGAACACCTTTAAAAAGGATTATATACTCTTTGAATATATGTAATTAAATATGAAGAAGCAAAAGAAAAGGCAAACAACCTCCGACAATCATTTTTGCTAATTCAATGCGATCTTTTTGGATCGTACTTAGCCAACCAGGTTAATGGATTAAGTTGTTGTTGATCGGGTTCTAAATCGAGACATCCCATCATGCCGTATGATCGTGTTTTATATGTCTACCTATAGTGCCCGTCCCCGCTACCACCCCGCCTTATGTTTATAAGTTCTCCCACAAATATTACATTTAACTCTATCGGTACTACAACTATATCATAAAAGAGCCACACTTTACTCTTTTTTCTTGCTACTCGGTTCTCGTAAAGGAGGTCTACGACTACGACTACCACTAGCGCATCAACATTGACGAAGGAACACTAGTAGGTGTAGGAGGTTCTTGTTCTTGTTCTTCAAGTTCAACAATATTATCTAATTGAGCGTTATCACATTCATTATCTTCTATTCCAAAATCTTCTTGCATTTGATCATAATCTATATTTTGATTAGATGATGAAGAACTCTGATTTTTACCCCTTGAACTAGATTTACTATGATCCGACGCAATTCCCTTAGTAAAGACATTATAAAATATTTAAATAATCAACAAATAAATATGACAATTTAATAAAATAATTAGAGAATGAAACGAGTGTACCAAACTTGGGATTGAATTCAATAGAAACTCAAGCTCGAAGTCTTGCGTCTTGCTACTTTGAATTTGAAAACTAATAATATTAATAACTTGAAAATTGATAATAAAGATGATTAAGAGAGTGAGAAATTGAGAATAAGAGAATTGAGAGAAATGTTGTGATAAAAATGAAGAAAATGTAGAGAATTTATAGATTTTTAAAGGGTAAAAATGGAATTAAAATAAATAATAAAACAAAAAAAAACAAAAAAAAAAATATATCGACCAACTGGCCGAAATGACCATTGCCACCGCCCAAATTTCAAGCCCAACGGTCATTTTGACCGTTGGGCAATTTTTAATTTTTTGTTACTGTCCGTCAAGTAACCCAGAATCTAACCGTTCACAAGCCTAACTGGTCCGGTCTTAGGGTTTTTAAATAACTCGTGCGGGTTGGGGTGAGCAACCCAACCCCAACCCAGATGCCTACCGGTCCGGCCGCAGTTAACTACCGGGTCAACCGGTCCGGTTCCGGGTCAACCCGGACCGGTTGACAGGTTTAATTCTTAGTTATAAACAACAAATCCAAATATCAATTTACCAAATAGATACCAAAAAATAGATAATTGGTAATTGAACCCTAATCCTTGAGAACGATATTCGGTCTTATCAAGATTATACTACTTGTCACGATAACGTGCACTTGCGTTTAAAGTGTGTGCATCTTACCGCGCATCAAGTTTTTGGCGCCGTTGCCGGGGATTAGGCATAGTTCAATATCAAATTTGTCTATTTTTAATTTCTAATTTGGTTTTTAATTTTTATTTTTATTTTTAATTTTTACGTTTTTTTTTTTTTTTTATTTTTGGAAAATTCGAGGTACCGTGATTGGTTGTTTGTTTTTGATCTATTTCAGGAAATCAGTTTATGCGAATGAGAAGAGGAGCAGACACTCTTGTTCCCTTCAATCCAGAGATTGAGAAAACTCGCAAAACGAATGAAAGAATCGGATTGCAACTTTGATAGAAATGGACGGAGGTCAAAACAATAACATGATGAGAGAAGGGTTAGGTGAAAATCAACATAACCCAGGAATGCCTCGGCAAGTGCCGATAGGCGTGGAGGAGAGAGTCTAAATCCGGCCCGAAAGGAGTTTGGGGACTATGTCTTTGCCAAGAGTGAATGGAGCACATGCATTAGGCTCCCCGCATAGAGCCAACAACTTCGAGATAAAACCGCGATTTCGAGTATGGTACAGACACAATGCAATTTGGAGGATCGCCATCTGAGGATCACATATGCACATAGCTAATTTCTTGGAGCTATGTGCAACTTTCGATATAACGGCATCGATGATGCCGCCGATTGAGGCTATTTCCTTCTCACTGTGGACAGAGAAAAGTATGGTTGAACTCCGCCGCGATTCGATTTTTACATGGCACGAGCCGCACGAAATTCCTAGCCAAGTTCTTCCCCGTAAAGCAAAGCGAGAGGAGTTGAACAACTTCTACCAAGCAGATGGAGAGTCCTTATATGAAGCTTGGGAAAGGTTCAAAGATCTACAGAGAAAGTGTCCACACCATTCGTTGAGTTGTGGAACTTGGTCCACATCTTCTACAACTGGCCGAAAGACAAACCGTAACCATTATAGATGCGGCGGATGGAGCATTCATGAGGAAAACAGCCCATGACGCTCATGAGTTATTAGAAGATATGGCCACTAACAACCATATCACAGAAGAGAGGTCGACAAGTGGGAGAAGAACAGTGGGAGTCCACGAAATAGATGTTATTGCTGCCTTGAATGCCCAAGTGGCCCTTTTAGCGAAACGATTCTGAGAACATACAAGGTCGATGAAATGCGTGCAGATGCCTAAAAGTTGTGAGATATGTGGTGGCCACATACATTTGATAGGTGTCCTTGGTGATCCCAACAATATACCAATGGAGCAGGCAGAGTGTCAGGCCATAGGTAATTATCAGAGGCAACAGAACAACCCCTACTCCAACACTTATAATCCAGGGTGGAGGAACCACCCAAATTTCTCATGAAAAGGAGACCAGGGGCAACATAACCAGCACCAGAACCTGCAGAACCAATACGAGCAACGCGAATCAATACCGTGGCGTGAGAACCAATACAGGCGATGCAGGTAACGAGAGCAGAATCGTGCCGCCATTCAAGCCCAGCGGCCTCAGCGATTCAATGCCGGTTGTGAAAAAGCGAGCCAGTAGCGGCGGTAGCGGCAACGCCAATGCGGACCCGATTCATGCGAAGCTAGATCCTCATTCAGAACTTGGAAACACAAGTGGGTCGCTAGCAAAGCGAACAGCGAGCGCGGGGACATTGCCAAGCAACACGAGGTAAATCCAGGGAGCAATGCCAGCGGTGCAATTGAGAAGCGGCAAGCGATTGGAGAGCGGCGATACCTCGGCTAGTAGTTGAGAAGAAGGCGAGTTAGAAAAGAGAAGGTGATTGAGCCCATACAGTAGTAGAAAACTCGGAGAAGGAGTATCTGAGAGAAGATCCCTTTTCCCCAGAGACTACAACGAAAGGCGGTTGATAAATAATTCTCCAAATTGTTGGAGACATTTAGGAAGCTGCATATCAACATACCTTTCATAGAAGCATTAGAGCAGATGCCCTCCTATTTCAAGTTTATGAAGGAGATCTTGGGGAAAAAGAAGAAGCTGGCGGAATATGAGATAGTAGCACTAATGTAAGAGTGTAGTGCTATCTTTGCGAGAAGAAGTTGCCACCAAAACTAAATGATCTGGAAGCTTTACACTACCTTGCACGGTGGGCGGGGTGACTTGAAACAGAGCTTTATGTGATTTAGGGCGAGTATAAATCGATGCCGCATCGTATTTAAAATATTGGAGTTGGGTGAGGCAAACCAACGCGATAAGCTTCCTGAATTGGCGGCGACGATGGTTCATCCAAGGCAAGATTGAGGACGTAATTGTGAAAGTAGGAAAATTCTTCTTTCCTGCAGACTTCCTCATTCTTGATATGGAAGAAGATGCGGAAATCCCTATCATATTGGGGAGGCTATTCCTAGCAACGGGGAGAGCTTTGATTGATGTTGAAAGATGAGAGTTAACATTAAGGGTGGAGAATGAAGAAATGGTGTTTAAAGTTTTTAAACACGTCATTGAGCCACCAACCATGAGTGGGTGCTTTGCAATCAGCACCATCAAACCCCCCTGCGAGCCAACACAAGTCAACCAAAGAAAGATGAGCCCAAGAAAGCAGGCATGGTTTGCCGAAATTCCACTAAAGGATGTATGTGTTCCTGAACTCCCTCTTACTAATAAAGCTAAGAAGAAAAGAAGAAAAAGAAAACGCAAAATGTGGAGGAAATGGATTAGTTGGGGGCTTGATCCACCCCACGGTTATTAAAGCTAAGGAACTTACGTCCGGCTAAAAGACGTTAAATACAGCGCTACTTGGGAGGCAACCCAACGTTTTCAATTATGTTATTTCAATTCCTGTCCTTAGATTATTTTAATTTCTCCTAGAACAGTCTCACGGTCTTGGGGTCTTGTGTTTGTGTTATTAACAAATGCAGCAAATAAAGCGAAGGGCGAAAAGGCGAAAAGCCGATTTCGAGAAAAGCGGGTAGCGCCATGGCCGCTGCGAGAGCGGCGGCAAAATTCCAGAAAAGTTGCCATGTTTAGCCGCTATTTCCATGGCGCGGCGTAAAGTCCAGATAAAGTCCCGAGGCAGCCATGGCGCTAAGCGAGAATCGAAGCGTAAAGAGCCGAAACGGATCTTTCCCCAATTCCAATTTCAAAAACCTAACTCTCCCTCTCCAAAAACCCACAAAATTCCAAAAACTTGCCCACAAATCCTCCACAAACCCAACCCAACCACAACCAAAACTCTTAAATTCCTAAAAATCCTTAGCTATCTCAAACAACAAAGCTTCATTCCATAGCCTCAAACCACCAATTGAAAGAAGAACAGCTTGAATCTTCTCATAAAAAGGTAATCTTTTTCTGTTCTTGAGTCCTTTACTGAAGTCACAGGAGGTAGTAGTTTGAAGGAGTATTGTAGTTGAAGTAGTTTGGGTACTGAAAAGTTGATTGTGAAGTTTGGAGAAAATAGTAGAAAGGAGTGTGGGTATTGGATAGAAGAATTGAAGTTTGGGGGTGTTGTGTTCGCTGCTAGTTGTAGATTGTGTAGGAAACATTTGTGCCACTAAATTGAAAGCTCCAGAAACTATTTTAACCATGACCACCAGGAAGAGAAGAGGCTCCACATCCACCCCAACCCCACATTACGATAATACTAGGTTTGTGAGCTACGAAGCCTTCCAAAGATACAAAAAGCTTGATACCAGACCCATATTACCAGAAAGGGGAACGGACTACCAGAGGGAGTCATACGGGGAAGAAGATGTTTATGAGCCCATTCGGGCGATGATTGAGTTAAGGGGTGGAGGAGATTCGTAAAACCGGAGAAGATAGCACCAGTGAACACAACAATGGTGCGTGAATTTTATGCCAACTTTCCGGAGAAGGTGGAAAGGGGATGATTTGTTAGGGGAGCTTATGTGTCTGTGACAGCAGAGAATGTAAATGCACAATTGAAGACGGTTGATGTTGAAGAAAGAAGTGATTGGAATCACTTTAGAACATGGTCTAGAAGCACTGACCGCATCGACTGGAATGCCGTTGCAGACACCGTGAGCTACCATGGGGCTGTTTTTGATATTGGAAGAAATGGATCAAGAGCACTGAACAGGTGCCAATTCAACAAAGTAGCCAAAGGTTGGCTATATTTAAATCGGCGCCGCGTGATTCCATCCACGCACTTCACGAGTGCGGAGGATAGGATTAAAGCGATAAATGGAATTATGAGGAATGACGATTGATGTGGGAAAGAAATAGTGCGAGCATTGAAGAAATCAGCGGTTGGTGACAACAGTGGATTGGGACACGGCCACTTATTACGATCTATGCCACGTGAATGCGGTCCCAAAACTACCATCGACACTCATGAGAGAAACCAATCGCCCGGTGTCACGTGGGATAATGCACTCTTTCCCGGACCAAGCCCCGGCGGCGGACGAGAGTACAACCAGCAAAGAAGCAGCAGAGGCCGCGATGAGCGAGGATGAGCACGAAATAGGGGCTCGATATGCGGCGAGACCTAGCCACCACCAACCACGAAGCGAGAACCTCGGTCTGCGATGATGGAGCAAGTGCTCCAGAACCAGAGAATGATAATGCAACATTTCGGCACATTGATACAAGGACAAAATGAGTTGAGACAGGGACAACATGAGTTGCGACAAGAGCAACAAGAATTGAGGCGTAAGCAGCGGTTGCACCAAAGATATGACGAGATGAGTTCCCTGTTCAACCAATGGTCGATGCATTATCCACCGCCACCACCACCGTTTTAGCCAAAGTCTGTAAGTGTCTTATTTCTTTTATTGTCTTTGAGTCTACACATTGGGGACAATGTGTGATTTAAGTTTGGGGGTGTTTTATTTGTGTCTTGTTTTATTTGTGTCATGTTATGTTTTATTTAAGTTTTTTATTTATTTATTGTTTTTTATGTATTTTTGAGTCACAAATTTTTTTCTTTTTGAGTCATAATTGTCTGTCAAAGATCATGTATGCTGTAGTTGCTAGAAACACCTAGTGAAGTAAGATGGAATAATGTAACGGAATTGAAGCAACTATCTAAACACCTAAGTTAGATATGCCAAAAACTCACAGAATCTGTCTATTTGAAGTTTCTTGCTTAAATTATGCATGCTAAATGATAAATACTTATGTGTTATGATTGCTTGCTATTTGAGGCGAAATAGTTAGGATATGCATGTTAGGGAGATGACTCAGGCATTTCTTTGATAGTCAATTCTTACCATTCTTTTCTATCCGTGCTTTAAAAATATCCCTAGTCACCATTTGAGCCTAAATTTGAAACTTCTTCTTTGACACCCTATATTCCCACAAATTGTACCATAAGTGAAAATATGAAATAGTGGAATACATTGTGTTAAAAAAGAGACAAAAAGAGTGAATAAGTCTGTTGCACCCCAATACAAAAGTAATAAGAAATAGGCAAAAACCTAAGTTTGGGGGTGCGTGTCATTATTATATACTTCACTATCCCAAAACAAAAGAGGGAAAAGATAGAATCGAAGTGAAGGAAAGAACAAAAAGAAAAGGGAAATACTGAAAAGCTAAAGAGCTTATGGTACACAAAAATGAGCCTAAATGCCTATTTTTACCAACCCCTACCTAAGCCTACATTACAACCCTTAAAGTCCTGAAGATCTCTTTTATGCATATCCAGGATTAGTGGAGAATAGCAAGTAAGCATGCCATATGATTTTTGAATTTATATGTATGATTTAGTATATTGACTTCCATTAAAGCATGATGAATATGAGTTTGCGAAATATCTAGCTTAATGTGCTGAAATGTCATGCTATATGTTCCTGCATATTATTCTGCTAACCTTCATGTTTCTCTAGTTAACTCTAATGCAGCAAAAGTGATCAATGGCAGTGAGTCTTTTATTTTCGTTCTTTGAGTCTTTTATTTCTTTCTTTCTATCTTTGCTCGAGGGCGAGCAAAGGTTAAGTTTGGGGGTATTTGATCGGTGTATTTTATATACACCTTTTGAGTCAGTTTTAGTTAGTCTTTTGTCCCATTTTGCACATATAAGTGTCGTATTAGGATAATTTTCCTTTCTTTTGAGTCAAAGTGGTTAAAATGGCCAAATGGCGGAAAAGGAGCTAAAAAGGGCAAAATAGGAGATTCCAGAGCTAAAAACAGAGAAAGTGGTGAGCAGTGAAACCCGGACCCAGCGCGGCTCTCTGCAATCGAAGCGAGGCGCGGCGCCACTATCAAAGAGGCTGCGAAGACTTCAGCGCGGCTAAAAACAGGCCATGGCGCTAAACATCCGGAAAGCTATAGAGATTCTGTGTGGCTACCGAACAATCGGGGCCGCGGCTCCAAATCACCCGACGGATTGCGAAGTTCCGGCGCCATGGCTGTCTGCGAGCAGCGCTGACGCTGAAAAATAAGGGTTTCAGACGGATTTTGGGCCGAACTGCGAGGAAAAGTTGAGGCGGTTTTGACTATAAAAGGAGAACCCTAGGCGGTTTTAAGGGTTCCCTTCTTTCTTAAGGCTTCTTGCTTGGAGATTGGAGACCATAGTTTAGTAAATTCTTTTCCTTTTCTTTACTTTATTTCAGTTTTTGTATGATGAACATGGGATTAGTTTGTCACGACCCGAACCTGGGCCCGTGACTGGTGCCTTACCCCGGGCACCCTAGTGATACAACATCAGAGTAATCAGCGGAACATAAAACACATACATGAAACAAATGAAGTACAAAGCGATGTCGAGAAAACTTGCCTTTGGCATATATAAATAACAACTCTTTCAAAATGAACAGTTTAATCCTTATTACAAACCCGCCACACTTGTGATTACTGCACCTAAGAAATGATCGACAACAATGGCGGAGCAGGGCCGCCATACCACGAATGTAAATACCTCTGACGACAGGACTATACAAGATAAGCCTCGGAGAAACGGAGCTTTCCCAAACGACCGTGACCCTAAGAGCGAGGATCAACGGCGGTGTACCTTTACCGCGGCGTGAACGGCCGAAGGAGGTCGATCTGGCAATTGCAGTATGTGGCGAAAATAGATCGTAAATGACATCATAGTAGTCTATATAAAGCGGGAGACATGTATGATAACAAACTACGATTCACAATAAATAGCGATCATGTCAAGTCGGGACTCACGCCTCAAAGTTATCACAATACAAATGCGGGGCAAGTGCGAAGGCATAGCCGACTACTAAGACCCAGCATGCCAAAATACCACAAAGCGTATCCCGAGGTCTTTCTAGCGCCACATGATCGAAGGCGGCCACTCGCGCAATATCAATGTCGCGTCTATCCACTGGAACTCTCGCGACTCGCATAGGTCACACACGGACCGCGTAGGTATTCCTCGAATCGTGGTCCCGCATCGCTGAGGTATACCGCGTCGGCGGTAACCCTCGGTATCCGCTGGGCTCCGCGGCCCGCATAGTCTCAAAAGACCGCATAGTCTCAGCGGACCGCATAGGAATCCCGCGTCGGGCTAAACACCGAATGATCAATCCTGGAGCTCTGGCGCTCCGCGTAGTCACAAGGACTGCATAGGCCGTATAGACCAGCGTCGAGGGTGGCAAGCCCTCGGTATAATAAGTCGAGGGTATGTGATACAATAACGATCTAGCGGGCTTAACGTTTAACAACGTAAGCACAACAAGAATGACCCCCTTACATCAAGATCACAAAAGATACTAACACACGTAGCATCCTAACATGTTTACTCATCACATCAACAAGAAAGTATTTACAAGGCTATCTCAAACCAACACAATCAAGCTATTCACACAAGGTACTTTATGCTAACAAGTTCGGTATCTATCCCCAAGTACTTCATACATTAAATCTTTAAAAGATCGTTACTTCAAAACCACGCAATACGTAGTATATAGAGTGATTATCTTTTTAAAGTAAATCAATTACTTCTCTTTGTAAAATCAATGAGCAACATTCTTTCCAATGTTCAAGTTTGCCTAATTTCCATGTTCAAGTTTGCCTTTTAGAAAGGTTTCAGTAGTTCATAGTCTTATTCATTTAAGAATATAATTCTCCTTTAAACAATCGAGAAACATAAGCCTTATATGTGAGTAGGATATTCTTGTTTATAACAATCTTATTACAATGACCATGATCTAGGAAATATCATTTTGTCTCATCTTAGCTTCATGCGGATGGAAGTTTCTCTTGGTTTTAATAATACTTAATTATTAAAAACATTTCCTTTTATTAACGCTGCAGTGGTTTGTCGATACACATTCTGATTTCCAAAATCAGTAAAACATTCTTAAGACGTTATACCTAACTTTCCATAAAGCTAGTATAACTCTTAAGTTTTCAAAACAAATCAAGTATTACTTCTTCTTTCAAAATGATTCAAAAACCTTTTGAAATACTTCAAGTTCTTTATTAACACATAACAAGCCAGTTATAGTTCAAATCAGTTACCTTTTAAAAACCACAAGTATTTTCTTACCAACATAAAGCTGTTATAACCAACTTCCCATAAAGCCGTTATAACACTTTATGTTTTAAACCAATCAAATACATTTAGCACATGTACGGCTACCGTACTACATAGTTCACACATATCATGCTAGAAGAGATAGGAAGAGGTTCACATACCTCGCGACGAGTATCGACTAATAGCAAAACGCTCCAAGTACTTCCAATTATGGCTACCTTTAAGCCAAGTAGATCGCGCCACACGTAGTACTTCAACCTATAAGGACACAAGGCGCTCGTTAACATATAGATCCCTTCGTAGAACATTCTACGAAAATTCGCGACTCCCCCCCCACACACACAGTAAATCTCCTCCTCTATCGGACCGGCCATCAAGCCAACCGGGGTTCATACATCTAACCCGACGGGTACAATTCTACTCCACGTAAAAGCTACACAAGTCTCTTCAGTATACGATCGCATGTAAATCTGATTCGATTTTCTTTCAAAAGGTTTCTTATTATTCGGGCTTAAGTCAAAAGACATTGCCGACAACAACGTTCGATTCTATATATATAGTATACTTCAACTATATAGTCTAACAATCATGTAATTTCCAATTACAATAGGGGGACAAGATATTTACCTCGATAAGCCCATAATTATCCGAGTTTAAATGTCGATCCTGAGCAAGGTTTAGCTCCTACACCGTGCGCTCCGACCCGCTCCAAACAACCCTTAGAAGTTCTAACCAACTTCTACTTAATACTCCAACTAACTATGGAGATTTTCCTTAGGGTTTCGGTTTTGTGACGGAAGGGAAGTATAATAGTATTTCCGGGCTTTTCGTATAAGTATAACCTTAGAATACTACAAGGTATACGGCTAAGGTAATTTGGGCATTACAACAATACTTTTGAGAGTATTTCTAACAAGAGGGGGGGTATTATACGAAGACAACTAGGCTAGGGGGGGGTACCCAGCTAGCACCCCAGGAGGGTGTATACCCCTCGGCCTACCCCACTAGGGGGGGGGCTCTCGGCCAAGGGGGAGGGGAGGGACTCTCGGCTAAGGCCTCTCAAGGGGGAGGGATTTTTAACACTTAGAAGATTTGTGGAAAGGATGAAGAATTCATCAAAGGGAGAGGGGTATTTATAGGTCAAGCCAAGGCCAACCAATGGCCAAGATTATGCCAAGTGCATAGCAAGTGTAGGGCCAAGATTGGGACAAGTGTGTGTGGGTCCCACTTTATCAATCAACACACAAAATATCCTACCAACTACACTCTCCAATTCGTCCAATGTCCGCCCCTCACGTCCGCCAATGGGAGGGTGCCAAGTGGCGCCCTCTCGTTGGTCCAAAATGTTTCGTCTCTCGGAAAAATCCGCAAAAATTAAAAATGACATAGCCGGAAATTCCCCTACGAAAGCTGTGAAAACGTTTCGTCGAAAAACGACTCTAATCGGGTGTTGTGCACAAACACAAATCGGCCAAGCCTAATTACAAGTTCAAATTTTCTACGTACGTCCTCACGTACATACTCTGGAAATACGGGGTATAACATTCTCCCCTCCTTAGAAACATTCGTCCCGAATGTTCCTTCTAAGTCTCAAAACAAACGCGCGCCGGTATAGTCCTCACTGCTATACTTACGAAAACAATCCTGCCACGCATGGCCACGGAACCAACTTGCGCAAAATACTTACCTCCAAGTCCACGAGGAAACACCTCTAACATCACCACAAACACCTCTCTCCGGGGTCTAAAACATACTTCCTTCGCACCTTCTCTTTACAAAAGAAATGATACCACTTTTGTCACTTTGCCGCGAGGTTCACTCCGCGACCCAACAAATGGTGCCGGCCGTCGCGATCCCCGAGGTGACGACACTCGAACTCTTACCACATTTCGACATCGCGGTTTCCAAAACTCGGTTACTATCTCTAACGTGGTCATCATTAATCGGGAACACTGGATGGATCTCCGATACTTTCCGAACATAACAATACGAAGGACCGGACGTACTGCCTCCTAAGTCGGACGGCAAAAGCTAACATATAGGCAACCTGGCCTATTCTTCACATGAACTTAAAAAGGCCCAAAACAACTCGGGCTAAGTTTCCTCTGTTTTTCCAAAGCTCGTCACACCCAATCCGGGGTGGTACTTTCAAGAAGACCGACCGTCAACCTGAACTCTAAGCGTCGTCGCCGATTATCCGCACGATTTCTCTGAGCTGCCAGAACCTCTTCTAGACAAGCTTTACTCTATCCACAGTCTGCTGGAACAAGCCTGAACCAACTATCTGAATCCTGCCAACATCGAACCAATCGACCGGCGACTCACATCCGCCCTACAAGGCTTCATAAGGCGACATCCGAACACCGAAATGGTAGCTTAAACACTCCTTCAACAGAGACAACAATTCTCGCAACTATCCTCGAAATCCAAACACCGCCCGAGGCGAATGTGATTCGAGACTTACTTGAGTTCCTAACCTTGCTGGTAAAACCTCCGAAAAAGAAACATGCAACCTGGCTCCACTGTTCGACATAAGGTGAAGGTAGGCACCTCGTGCACCTTACAACCTTTACGATATATCATCTCGCATAACCTCTGCCAGAGTAAACGGTCTTTTGCTAGAAGACAACACGGTGACCTCCTCGCCCAACCATCGGTCGAATCGTCCATGAAATCGTCGTTGGTTAACTAAACTCGCCTAACACCTCGTGACCCTACCACAAGGCGGGACCACCACAAACTGACCCCACCACCAAACATGCCGCGGGTTGACCCGCAACGTGGCCTCAACCCGACCCGGCAACGCGCAAAACGCTAGCTCCCCGAAGGAAAACTCTCACTAATCACGTTACGAAAACCTAGCGGTCTTCTTAGCTCAACTACCCTCTTTCATTCCACACTACTCAGGGACTAATCCCACAAACATAACTCACGTGCACTATGCACTCCTATAAGGGTCAAACATAAACAATACATCTTTTACTCGAGATGGCCTTACCTCTAAGGTCTCTACGTATAACACTCTAAGGCTCACACTTTCTCTATCCCCCAAATCTTACTTGGTTAACTAACCAAGATTTCTAATCACCATTTACACAATGCTATCAGAATATAACACTTAAGGTATACTCACCTTATCACTTATACAAAGCTCTAGAGGGTTAAAGATATACCTGAATCTTCACCCCCTTAGTCGTTTCTAATCAAACTCGCCGTAGGGCGCATAGCTAAGGAAGATGACAAACTACCCACCGATCCTGAAGGCTGAGTCCTCCTACCAGGACACTCTTTCGACATCAGACCCTGACGGTCATAGGTACAACCAGTACCAACTAAAAGACGACATTCCCCGGGATGACGTCTGTCACACTGTGAACCGGAAGCCCTGGAGTTCTGACCAACTCCTGCGCACCCCGAACGTCCTGAACCCTGTGGAGGACCACTCTGCACTGGTGGATGTGCATAATCAAATCTGCTGGTGAGGTGACTCGCCTCGAAAGTTACCAAAGGACCTTGCTGCTCTGGCCCTCTTCTCGCCCGTTAACCCGTCGATCTACGTTTCTCGGCCTGCTTGCATAAGCCCGCATAACCGCCATGCTCAAGCCTAACTGAAGAACTTACTCTTGCACAACCTTCTCGTTGATATTCATCAAGACTCGCGGTACATCGGTACTCTCGGGTAGTCAAATCCATAGTTAATGCGGTCGCCCTAGAAATCTATATTCTCTGTTCCTGGCCGTGGAATCAAGGTTCAAATATCATGGCGCGAGGAACCGCCGCCGTGCTAAACTCTGCTGGGGCTAGTGACGTCGCAAAACTCCCCGAAGGAAGCACCACCCCAGGTGATGATTAGGCCTGTGCCCACGCAACCCTCTGAACTCTACTCGCAGCTCCCTCAGCTGCCTTGTCCTCCTGGGCCCGGGTTGCCCTACGCGGAGGCATAACGATAAGGGAAATAATTTCGTCAGAGGTCCAACTTACAACACGGCTCTAAGGCACGATCTCGAGTGAGAAGAATAGAAACCAATCCTAAATACCCTATAGCCTCACGATTATTGGTGTGGTGCACAACACACCGATAATCAAGACTTCTCGGATACGATGCATGTAGACACTTTCCGAGGATTAATCGCCTCGATACCACTTTTGTCACGACCGAACTGGCGTGGATCGTGCCTTACCGGGCACCCTAGTGATACAACATCGAGTAATCGGAACATAAAACACATACATGAAACAAATGAAGTACAAAACGAATCGAGGAAAACTTGCCTTTGGCGTATATAAATAACAACTCTTTCAAAATGAATGCAGTTTAATCCTTCTTACAAACCCCGCCACAACAAGATTACTACGGACTCTAAGAAATGATCGACAACAATGGCGAACAGGCCCGCCATACCACGAATGTAAATACCTACAACGCAGGGACTATACGAAGATAAGCCTCCGAGAAACGGAGCTTTCCCAAACGCCAATCAGGACCCTAAGAGCGAGGATCAACGATCGGTGTACCTTTACTGCGGCATGAACGCGGCCCGGGGAGGTCGATAACAGTACCAAGTATGTGAAATCGAAAATAGATCTCAAATGAAATCATAGTAGTCTATATAAAGCAGAGACATGTATGATAACCAAACTACGATTCACAATAAATAAGCGATCATGTCAAGTCGTGACTCACGCCTCAAAGTTATCACAATACAACCGCACGGGCAAGTGCGAAGGCATAGCCGACTACTAAGACCCACGATCAAAATACCACAACCGTATCCCGAGGTCTTTCTAGACCGCACTACATGATCGGCGGCCACTCGCCCCGCAATATCAATGTCGGCGTCTATCCTGGAACTCTCGCAGCTCGCATAGGTCACACACGGACCCGCATGAGGTATTCCTCGAATCATGGTCCTGCATCACCGAGGTATACCCCGCATCGGGCGGCTAACCTCGGTATCCGCCTAGGCTCCGCAGCCCGCGTAGTCTCAAAAGACCGCATAGTCTCAGCGGACCGCATAGGAATCCCCGCGTCGGGCTAAACACCGGAATGATCAATCACGAGCTACCGCGCTCGCGTAGTCACAAGGATCGCATAGGCCGTATAGACCGCGTCAAGGGTGGCAAGCCCTCGTATAATAAGTCGAGGGTATGTGATACAATAATAAGATAACGCTTAACGCTTAACAACGTAAGCACAACAAGAATGACCCTTTACATCAAGATCACAAAGATACTAACACACGTAGCATCCTAACATGTTTACTCATCACATCAACAAGAAAGTATTTACAAGGCTATCTCAAACCAACACAATCAAGCTATTCACACAAGGTACTTTATGCTAACAAGTTCGTATCTATCCCAAAGTACTTCATACATTAAATCTTTAAAAGATCGTTATTTCACAAAACCACGCAATACCGTAGTATATAGAGTGATTATCTTTTAAAGTAAATCAATTACTTCTCTTTGTAAAATCAATTAGCAACATTCTTTCCAATGTTCAAGTTTGCCTAATTTCCATGTTCAAGTTTGCCTAATTAGAAAGGTTTCGTAGTTCATAGTCTTATTCATTTAAGAATATAATTCTCCTTTAAACAATCTGAGAAACATAAGCCTTATATGTGAGTAGGATATTCTTGTTTATAACAATCTTATTACAAATGACCATGATCTAGGAAATATCATTTTGTCTCATCTTAGCTTCATGCGGATGGAAGTTTCTACCGGTTTTAATAATACTTAATTATTAAAACATTTCCTTTATTAACGCCGCAGTTGGTTTGTCGATACACATTCTCGATTTCCAAAATCAAGAAAACATTCTTAAGACGTTATACCTAACTTTCCATAAAGCTAGTATAACTCTTAAGTTTTCAAAACAAATCAAGTATTACTTAACTTTCAAAATGATTCAAAAACCTTTGAAATACTTCAAGTTCTTTATTAACACATAACAAGCTTATAGTTCAAATCGATTTACCTTTTAAAAACCACAAGTATTTTCTTACCAACATAAAGTCATTATAACCAACTTCCCATAAAGCCGTTATAACACTTTATGTTTTAAACCAATCAAATACATTTAGCACATGTACGTCCACCGTACTACATAGTTCACACATATCATGCTAGAAGAGATAGGAAGAGGTTCACATACCTCGCGACGAGTATCGACTAATAGCAAAACGCTCCAAGTACTTCCAACCGTACTCCTTAAGCCAAGTAGATCGTGCCACACGTAGTACTTCAACCTATAAGGCCACAAGGCGCCGTTAACATATAGATCCCTTCAGAGAACATTCTACGAAAATTCGCAGACCTCCCGCAACATGACGTAAATCTCCTCTCTATCTGGTAGGCCATCAAGCCAACCGCGGGTTCATACATCTAACCCGAACGGGTACAATTACTCCACGTAAAAGCTACACAAGTCTATCAGAATACACCCTATGTAAATACTGATTCAAGACTCTTCTTTCGAAAAGGTTTCTTATTATTCAGGCTTAAGTCAAAAGACATTGCCGACAACAACGTTCAGTTCTATATATATAGTATACTTCAACTATATAGTCTAACAATCATGTAATTTCCAATTACAATAGGGGGACAATATATTTACCTCGATAAGCCCATAATTATCCGAGTTTAAATGTCGATCCTGAGCAAGGTTTAGCTCCTACACCGTGCGCTCCGACCCGCTCCAAACAACCCTTAGAAGTTCTAACCAACTTCTACTTAATACTCCAACTAACTATGGAGATTTTCGTTAGGGTTTCGGTTTTGTGACGGAAGGGAAGTATAATAGTATTTCTGGGCTTTTCGTATAAGTATAACCTTAGAATACTACAAGGTATACGGCTAAGGTAATTTGGGCATTACAACAATACTTTTGAGAGTATTTCTAACACGAGGGGTGGTATTATAAGAAGACAACTAGGCTAGGGGTACCCCACGCTAGCACCCCAAGGAGGGTGTATACCCTCGCCTACCCCACTGTGGGGGCTCTCGCCAAGGGAGGGAGGGACTCTCGGCTAAGGCCTCTCGAGGGAGGGATTTTTAACACTTAGAAGATTTGTGGAAAGGATGAAGAATTCATCAAAGGGAGAGGGTATGTATAGGTCCAGCCAAGGCCAACCAATGGCCACGATTATGCCAAGTGCATAGCAAGTGTAGGGCCAAGATTGGGACCAGTGTGTGTGGGTCCCACTTTATCAAGCAACACCCACAATATCCTACCAACTACACTCTCCAATTCGGCCCAATGTCCGCCTCACGCCCGCTGATGGGAGGTGCCAAGTGGCGCTCTCGTTGGTCCAAAATGTTTCGTCTCTCGGAAAAATCCGCAAAAATTAAAAATGACATAGCCGGAAATTCCCCTACGAAAGCTGTGAAAACGTTTCGTCGAAAAACGACTCTAATCGGGTGTTGTGCACAAACACAAATCGGCCAAGCCTAATTACAAGTTCAAATTTTCTACGTACGTCCTCACGTACATACTCTGGAAATACGGGGTATAACATAGTTCTTGTCATGTCAATGGCTAGGAACTAATTCCTCTATAGGGCTTTCCATGTTGAATCTCTAGAAACTTATGTTATGATTTAATGCATGCTTATGGTTATTCTTCTTCTTGTTGAGATCTATCCAATAATTGAATTGAATGCTTGGTAGTTAATTGACAACTAATTATCACTATATGATTTCTAATCAGACTCCGAAAGGGGGGGATTGTGAATATGCTGTAAGTTGGGTAGACATTCTTGGATTGGGGATGAAAATACCTCAATTATTTATGTAGCGTTAATGAGAGGCTTAAAACCCTAATTTTGCGCATTGTGCGTGACGGTTAACTAGGTTCTTGTTCTTAATCCTCCTATAGAGTTATCCTTATCACCGAAAGGTAGGTAAGGTGCAATACTGGGGTTGAGTGTTTATATAACCCTAACGGGAGTATAAAACGATTTAGTGAACCTGCTTTCTCCAAAAGAAGAAGACCATAAGTTATTGCATTAATAAGTAGCATAAGCGGATAGTGAGGAGACGTGGAAGCCCTATTCTCATCACAACTGAAGTAAAACCTTATAGTTAAAATAGCTTTCATAATTCTTAGTTATAAACAACAAATCCAAATATCAATTTGCCAAATAGATACAAAAAAATAGATAGTTGGTAATTGAACCCTAATCCTTGAGGACGATATTCGGTCTTATCAAGACTATACTACTTGTCACGATAACGTGCACTTGCGTTTAAAGTGTGTGCATCTTACCGCGCATCACCCAGCTCGACTAATCCCATGATCCATCGTATGACCACTCGGGCTCGTAATGGTATTTTTTGCCCAAATCAGAAGTACTCCTCCAATTTAAATACCGAGACCACCATATCCATCTCTCTCATTCCAAAAAATCCTATTGGTGCTCTCCGCGACTCAAATTGGAAAGATGCAATTCAAGATGAATTTAATGCTCTAATTGAAAATAAGACTTGAGAATTAGTACCTCTCCCTGTTAATGTTAATATTATTCGGTCTATGTGGATTTTTTGACATAAAAAGAAATATGATGGTTCTTTTGAGAGGCCTAAGGCCCGACTTGTAGGTGATGGCATGTATCAGCAAAAAGGGGTTGATTGTGATGAAACTTTTAGTCTGGTAGTCAAACCGACCTCTATCCGTGCAGTTTTGAGCATTGATTTGTCTCATTCTTGGCTCATTCATCAACTTGATGTCAAAAATGCATTCCTACACGGGAATCTCAATGAAACTATTTATATGCATCATCCAATGGGGTTTAGGGACCCTAATTTTCCAGATCATGTCTGCTTATTGAAGAAATCATTGTATGGCCTCAAACAGGCCCCTCGAGCTTGGTACCAACGATTTGCCGATTTTGTTGCTACGTTTGGTTTCTCTCACAGCAAATCTGATCACTCTCTTTTCATCTACCACCAAGGTACTGACATTGCCTATCTATTACTATATGTTGATGACATCATTCTGATGGTCTTCGTAAGTCCATTATGACACTATTGGGTGCCGAATTCTCCATGAAAGATCTCGGCCCACTCAGTTATTTTCTAGGAATTGTTGTCACTCGCGATGCACAATGCTTATTCTTGTCTCAGAAGCAATACGCCGAAGAAATCATTATGCAGGCGGGCATGTCAAATTGCAGTCCGTCCCTCACACCTGTCGATGCCAAACAGAAGCTTAGTGCTTCCGCAGATGAGCCATTCACATATCCGACCAAGTATCGTCAGTTAGCTGGTGCTTTGCAATATCTAACATTTACTAGGCCGGACATCTCATATGTAGTTCAACAGATATGTTTACACATGCATGATCCACGTAATGCTCATATGGTTGCATTAAAGCGTATTCTGCGCTACATACAGGGATCCATTGCTTTTGGTCTGCATATCTATAAGTCCATGATGCGCGATTTATGCACACACTTACGCAAGTGCACGTGTCAAGTCAAGTAATATAGTCTTAGAAGACCGAGTTATCGTCCTCAGGGATTAGTGTTCAAGTACCAAATTATATTCTATGTTATCTATTTGGTGACCGATAATTGATATGATATTTATGACTAGAATTATGAAAACTAATTAAACTATGTTGTTTTACTTCAGTAATATGGAAATAGGGCTTTCAAATCTCCTCAACTATCCGCTTAACTTACTTATTAATGTAATTAATGATGGTTCTTCTTCTATTTTGAGATAGCAGGTTAACTAAGACGTTTTATACTCCTGTTAAGGTTATATAAACACTCAACCCCAGTATAGCACATTTCTACCTTTCGGTGATAAGATTGACTATAGAGGAGGATTAAGACCAAAAACCTTATTAATACTACACAAGTATCGGGGTACTTTCGTCCACGATTTAACCTATGTTTATCCAACTACAGCATATTCACAACCTCCCCTTTCGGATTTCGGTTAGAAATCATAAGAATTATGATAATTAGTGATCAAGTAATTACCAAGCAATCAAAACAAATATTGAATAAATTTCAACAACAAGAAGAAGAACCAAAACATGCATTAATTCATAAAGATAAGGTTCAAGTGAATTGACATGGAAAGCCCTAAGTAGATTTAGTTCCTAACAATAGACATGACAAAAACTAATTCAATATCCAACATAAACTGTAAAGAAAGTAGAACAAGAACAAGAAATTACTAAGATAAAATCTCCAATCTCGATCTCCAAAAGTCTTGTGATTTGGCAAGAAGAGGAACCCTTTAATATGACCTAGGGTTCTGTTTTTATAGCCTCGAAAACGTGATGCAGGTTTTCCTTCAGGCCTGGCCCATTGTCTATTCGAAATTCTGATTTTTTCCGTTTCGGCGCCGCGGCGCCGGAACTCCTGCAACCCTCTGAAGATTAGGCACCGTGGCGCCTGGCCCTGCTGGCTGGAGGCGCCGCGGCGCTGGCATGTTATGTGCCTGGTTCGCCACTTTCTCGCTTTTCGAGCTCTGGAACCTCCGTTTCTGCCCTCTTTTTGCTCTTTTTCCGCCAATGAGCCACTTTAAACCAATATGACTCAAAAGAAAGAAAATCTATCCTAAGATGACAAGTATTTGTACAAAAATGGACCAAAGACACACTAAAAATGACTCAAAAGGTGTATATAAAATACACCGATCAAATAACCTCAAACTTAACCTTTGCTCGCCCTCGAGCAAAGATCAAAAGAAAGAAATAAAGGCACAAGGAAAAAGAAAATAGAAAGACTCAATGACATTGATCACTTTGCTGCATTGGTGTTACTTAGAAAAACATGAAGGTTAGCAGGATAATATGCAGGAACATATAGCATGAATTTTTAGCATTCTAAACACATTAGACTAGATATTTCGCAAACTCATTTTAATCATGCTTAATGGAAGTAAGAATAATGAATTATGCATGTCAATTTCAAAAATCCTATGACATGTTTACTTGTTATTCTCCACTAATCATGGATATGCATATAAGAGATCTTCAGGACTTTTCAGGGTTGTAATGTAGGCTTAGGCATGGGTAGGTAAAAATAGGCATTTAGGCTCATTTTATGTACCATAAGCTCTTTTGCTTTTCAATTCTTCCCTTTTCTTATGATTTCCTTTCTTCACTTCGTATCTATCTTTCCCCTCATTTGTTTTGAGAGAGTGAAGTGTATTATGAATCACAGGCACCCCCAAACTTAGGCTTTTGCCTATTTCTTATTACTTTTTATCAGCATAAAACTTGTTCACTCTTTTTGTCTCTTTTTTAACACTTTCTATTCCAACCATTTCACATTTTTACTTATGGCACAAGTGTGGAAATATAGGGTGTCAAAGAAAAAGTTTAATGTTTAGGCTCAACGGGGCTGACTAGGGATATTTTTAATGTCAGGGGTAGGAAAAAGTGGTAAGAATTGGCTGTTTTGATAGTCAATTCTTACCATGCATATCCTAACTATTTCACCTCAAATAACAAGCAATCATATACATAGGTTTTAACATTTAACAATGCACAATTCAAGCAGAAACCCCAAATAGACAGATTTCATGAGTTTTTGGCATAACTACCCTAAGTGTTTAGATAGTTGCTTCTAATTCCATTACATTATTCAACCTTACTTCAATAGGTGTTTCTAGTAACTACAACATGCATGATCTTTGACAGAAAATTATGACTCAAAAAAAAAATTATGACTCAAAAATACACAAAACAAATCAAAAAGACTCAAACATACTAAAATAATAAGACACAAATAAAACACCCCCCCAAACTTAAATCACACATTGCCCCCAATGTGTGCAAGACTCAAAGAAAATAAAAGAAACAGGGCAACTTACAGACTTTGTTTAAAGTGGTGGCGGTGGCGGTGGATAATGCATTGACCACTGGTTGAAAAAGGAACTCATCTCGTCAATTCTATGGTGCAACTGTTGTTGCCCCTGCCTTAATTCTTGTTGTCATTGTATCATCGTGTCAAAATTCTGCATCATCCTTCTCTGGTTCAGGAGCAACTGCTCCATCATATGCACTGGAGGTTCTGATTCTGGGGGTGGCTGCTGGCTGCTTCATGCCTCATACTGAGCCTCTGTCTCAGGCTCATCTTCATCCATGACAGCCTCTGCTTCGCTTTGAGTGGTGCCTTGGTGTTGATCTTCTTCGTCCGCCTTTGGAGGATTGGGTCTGGGAAGAAATGCACTATCCCGTATGACACAGGAAGTTGGTTTTCTCATATGTATCAGTGGGTAGGGTTGGGACCCCATGTATGGAGCATAAACAGCTAATAAGTGAGCCATGTCCCAACCTGCCTGTCGTTACCAACCTGTTGGTCTCTCTAATGTTTTGCACTATTTCCTTCCCAACGTCAATTGTCTTCCCTGACATGATTCCATATATCAATTTTATTCTGTCTTCTGGCACTCTGGTGAAGTGCACTGATGGAATCAAACAGGCACTGCCGAAATACAACCAACCCTTGGCTGTTTTGTTGAAATGACACCTACTCAGTCCTCTTGCTCCATTTCTGGCAATATCATACACAGCCCCAGGGTAGCTTACTGTGCTTGCGACAACGTCCCAGTTGATGTTGTTGGTGCCTCTAGACCATGTTCTGAAATAGCTCCGGTCATCACCTCTTTCTTCAACATCCGCTGTTCTCAATAGCAAATTCACCACTTCTGCCGTCACAGGCATTTCCCGTCCCCTCACAAAGCATCTATCATCTACCCTCTCCGGAAAGTTAGCATAAAATTCTCTCACCATCACTGTGTTCATCGGTGCTATCCTTTCCGGGTTAACAAACCTCTTCCACCCCATCATCTCAATCATCGCCCGAATAGGCTCATAGACATCTCCCTCCTCAAATGATTCCCTTTGGTAATCCATTCCTCTTTCAGGGATTAAGGGCCTAGTACTAAATTTTTGATATCTACTCTCCGCTGTTTGGCTGACAAACCTAGTATTATCATATTGAGGGGCTGAGGTGGATGTGGAAGCTCTTCTCTTTCTGGCAGACATTTTTAGATGACTTTGGCAGCGTTTCCTTTGTATCAACAATATCACCCAACACTATCGCTCAATCAATCAGCAGCTACAATACTTATCACCCCCACACTTCACTCAAGAAGCTCCTGTACAACGCCCCACACTCACCTCGTATACTCTTCCTCGAAATCTCACACCCAACTTCAACACCCCCACACACCTTCACAGATACAACACCTCCTCAAACCTACTACCTCCTCTAAATATAGTGAAGCTTTCAAGAAAAGATAAAGGTTACCTTTGACGGTGTTCTTCAAGATTTTCTTGCTCCTAATGATGATTTGAGGCAATGGGATGAGGGTTGTTGTTTAAGATGGTTAAGGGTTTAAGGAATTTAAGAACTTTGGTTGTGATTGGGTTTAGTTTATGGAAGATTTTTAGGTAAAAGGTGGATTTTCGTGGGTTTTGTGGAGAGGAAAGGTTTAGGTTTTGATTTGGAATGGGGGAAAAAATCAAATTTCTGGGCTATTTTAACTTCTGGCTTTCCGTCGCGCCATGCGCCTCGCAAATGGCGTCGCGCGCCAGACTTCAAAAATTTTCTGACTTTTAGCCATGTACTGAATCTCCCGCGCTTTTCGATCTTTTGGCGCCGTGGTTCTCGCTTTCTCAGCGGCGCTAAGCCGATTTTTTGGAAATCCTCTTTTGGCTTCTTTTCAGTTTTCGCCCTCCAGTTCTTGGCCCTGCACCTGTCATCACAACACATAACAATACCTCCGTGAGATTGTTCTAAGTAAAAAAAATAACTGCATTAAAGTAAACAATTTAAAATACCTTGGGTTGCCTCCCAAGTAGCGCTGTCTTTAACGTCTTTTAGCCGGACGCAAGTTCTTTAAATCAAGAGGTGTGGGGTAGATTAACCCCACAACCAATCCACTTTTTCAACATTTTCCTTTTTCTCCTTCTGTTTTTCTTCTTATAATTATTTTCAAGAGGAGGTTCAGTATCACTTACCTGCTTTGGCGGACTTATCTCCCTTGTTGTGGCTTGCACTGGCTCACACGAAGTTCTGACAATGCTAATTGTAAAGCATCTGCTCATGACCGGGGGTTCAATAACGTGTTTGAACACTTTGAACACCATCTCTTCACTTTCTACTCTCAGTGTCAGCTCACCCTTCTCTACGTCAATCAGGGCTCTCCCTGTTGCCAAGAACGGTCTCCCCAATATGATGGGAATCTCCTCATCCTCCTCCATATCAAGAATGAGGAAATCCGCAGGGAAAACGAATTTTCCCACTTTAACGAGAACATCCTCAATCTTTCCCCTGGGATGCACCACCGTTCTATCTGCTAATTGCAAGCTCACAGTGGTTGGTTTTGCTTCACCTAACTCCAACCGTTTAAAAACAGACAAGGGCATCAAATTTATACTAGCCCCCAAGTCACAAAGGGCCCTATTACATGTTACTCTGTCAACTGTGAAAGGCAGTGTAAAGCTTCCTGGGTCCTTGAGTTTAGGGGGCAATTTCTTCTGTAAGATGGCACTGCATTCATCTGTCAGTGCCACCATCTCATATTCTCCCAACTTCTTCTTCTTTCCCAAAATTTCATTCATAAATTTAAAGTAAGTAGGCATTTGCTCCAATGCCTCGATGAAGGGTATGTTGATGTGTAACTTTCTGAATGTCTCCAAAAACTTGGAGAATTGCTTATCAACTACTTTCCTTTGCAATCTTTGAGGGAAAGGAATCTTCTCAGTGTACTCCTTCTCTGGAGATTTCTCTAATATTGGGCGATCTTCAACAACCATCTCTCTCTCTGTTTCTACCCTCTGTTCAACCACAGGCTGAGGTGCAAGTTGTTCTAACTGTTTTCCACTCCTCAGCTGCACTGCTTGGCACTGTTCTCTAGGGTTCATCTCCGTATTGCTCGGCAAGGTACCCTGTGGCCTGTTGTTTGCTAGCTTTGCTAGTTTCCCCACCTGTGTCTCCAAGTTCCTGATAGAGGATCTAGTCTCTGCCATGAACTGGGTCTGGGAGTTGGTGAGTGTCAACAAGGCTGCTCTCACCTCATCTGGCTTCTCTTGTTGAACAGGGGCACTGAATTGTTGTGAAGATGAGGCCTGAGTGAATGGTTGCTGATTTTGGTACTGGCCTCTAAACTGGTTCTTCTGCCCTTGCTCACCTCTCCATGAAAAATTTGGGTGATTCCTCCACCCTGGATTGTAGGTGTTTGAGTATGGGTTGTTCTGGGGCCTCTGAGAGTTCCCTACTGCTTGGCACTCTGCTTGCTCGATCGAAATATTGTTAGGATCAGCTGATGGGCATCTATCAAAGGTATGTGGACCACCACACATTTCACAACTCATTGACATTTGCACTGCATTTACAGACACTGTATTTTGTTGCAGCTGCTTGGTCAAAAGAGCAACTTGGGCATTTAGTGCAGTGATGGCATCAATCTCATGAACTCCTACTGTTCTTCTGTCACTCACTTGTATGTCCTATGTTACATGATTATTGGTGGCCATGTCTTCCAATAAATCATGAGCTTCATGTGCGGTTTTTCTCATAAAAGTTCCACCTGCGGCAGCATCAATGATCGTTCTGGTAGTCCCGCTTAGCCCATTATAGAAAATATGGACCAAATTCCACAGCTCAATGCTGTGATGTGGACACTTTCTTTGCAAGTCCTTAAATCTCTCTCAAGCTTCATATAGTGATTCTCCATCAGCTTGATAGAAATTATTCAACTCCCCTCTCAGCTTCGCTGCTTTGCATGGTGGGAAAAACTTTGCTAAAAAATTTTGTTCTAACTCTTGCCATGTGAATATCGAATCTGCTGGCAAGGAATTCAACCACACTTTCGCTCTATCCCTGAGTGAGAAGGGAAAGAGCCTCAATCTGACGGCGTCATCAGTAACGCCATTGTATCTGAAGGTTGCACACAACTCTAAGAAATTAGCTATATGCATGTGAGGATCCTCCGACGGCAACCCTCCAAACTGAACCGTATTCTGCACCATACTTAAAATCGCAGATTTGATCTCAAAATTATTTGCTCCTATTGCTAGGAGCCTAATGCAAGTTTGTACTCCATTCACCCTCGGTAGCACATAATCTCCCAAGCTTCTCTCCGCTTGGACCTGGACTATTTCTTCTACATCCATCGGAAACCTCCGAGGCATTCTTTGGTTAGGTTGATGATCACCTAACCCCTCATTCATCTCATTGTTGTTTTGTACGCCTCCCATCTCACTTAAGGCTGAAACTCGTTGGTTCCTTCTGTTCTGTTTACAAGTCTTCTCATTTTATGGGTTGAAGGGAACAAGAGTGTCTGCTCCTCTTCTCCTTCGCATAAACTGGGTGCCTGAAACAGATCAAAATAAACAAACGGATCACGGCGCACTGGTTTTCACAAAATAATAAAAAATGATAAATAAAAGCAAAAATAAAAACCAAATTAGGAATTAAGAATAGATAAAATGTATTGAACTATGCCAATCCCCGGCAACGGCGCCAAAAACTTGATGCGCGATTTATGCACACACTTACGCAAGTGCACGTGTCGAGTCAAGTAATATAGTCTTAGAAGACCGAGTTATCGTCCTCAGGGATTAATGTTCAAGTACCAAATTCTATTCTATGTTATCTATTTGGTGACCGATAATTGATATGATATTTATGACTAGAATTATGAAAACTAATTAAACTATGTTGTTTTACTTCAGTAATGTGGAAATAGGGCTTCCAAATCTCCTCAACTATCCGCTTAACTTACTTATTAATGCAATTAATGATGGTTCTTCTTCTATTTTGAGATAGCTGGTTAACTAAGTCGTTTTATACTCCTGTTAAGGTTATATAAACACTCAACCCCAGTATAGCATCTTTCTACCTTTCGGTGATAAGATTGACTATAGAGGAGGATTAAGACCAAAAACCTTATTAATACTACACAAGTATCGGGGTACTTTCGTACACGATTTAATCTATGTTTATCCAACTACAACATATTCACAACCTCCCCTTTCGGATTTCGGTTAGAAATCATAAGAATTATGATAATTAGTGATCAAGTAATTACCAAGCAATCAAAACAAATATTGAATAAATCTCAACAACAAGAAGAAGAACCAAAACATGCATTAATTCATAAAGATAAGGTTCAAGTGAATTGACATGGAAAACCCTAAGTAGATTTAGTTCCTAGCCATAGACATGACAAGAACTAATTCAATATCCAACATAAACTGTAAAGAAAGTAGAACAAGAACAAGAAATTACTAAGATAAAGTCTCCAATATTGATCTCCAAAAGTCTTGTGATTTGGCAAGAAGAGAAACCCTTTAATCTGACCTAGGGTTCTGTTTTTATAGCCTCCAAAACGTGATGCAGGTTTTCCTTCAGGCCTGGCCCATTGTCTATTCGAAATTCTGATTTTTCCCGCTTGCCGCTGCCCAGAATCAGCCAGCGCGCGAATCTCTGCAACCCTCTGACGATTAGGCGCCGTGGCGCTCGCCCCGCTGGCTGAGGCGCGCTACCGGCTCGTTTCAGGCTGGTTTGCCACTTTCTCGCTTTTCGAGCTCTGGAACCTCCGTTTCTGCCCTCTTTTTGCTCCTTTTCCGCCAATGAGCCATTTTAAACCAATATGACTCAAAAGAAAGAAAATCTATCCTAATATGACAAGTATTTTTACAAAAATGGACCAAAGACACCCTAAAAATGACTCAAAAGGTGTATATAAAATACACCGATAAGTCCAATGTTGGCAACTTGGTATCATATACAGATGCAGATTGGGGTGGTTGTCCGGATATCAGACGATCCACATCGGGTTATTGTGTGTTCCTAGGCGACAACTTAATTTCATGGTCCTCTAAACGCCAGCCCACTCTCTCCCGCTCCAGTGTCAAGGCTGAATATAGAGGTGTTGCTAATGTTGTCTCCGAGTCATGTTGTATCCGGAATCTTCTTCTAGAGCTTCATTGTCCTATTAAAAAGGCAACATTGGCTTATTGTGACAATGTGAGTGCGATATACTTATCAGGTAATCCAGTACAACATCAACGCACTAAGCACATTGAGATGAACATTCACTTTGTTCGTGAGAAGGTGGCACGGGGCGAAGTTCGAGTCCTTCATGTTCCATCCCGTTATCAAATAGCTGATATTTTTACAAAAGGACTTCCGCGCGTACTTTTTGATGATTTTTGTGACAGTCTCAGCGTTCGACCTTCCGCTACGACTGCGGGGATGTGATAGAATATGTTATATTTTGTAATATATTTGGTAAATATTCTCTAGTATTGACTAACGTAAACTTATCATAGTTAGCTTTCAATTAATCAATTAGCTCCATGATTCTAGAAGTACATTACCCAATCAGAGTTGTATAGCTTTGTATATATTGACATTCTGCCAATGAATAATAGGCAAGCAATTATATTCTAATAGAGACGTCTTGCAGAGGAGCACAAATCTTGGCGAAAGAATCATCCAGTGGCGGATGAGGCATTCTAGGTGGGCGTTAATTGACCCCTAATTTTTTATGCCGATTATAAATTTATGTGTAAAATTAATAAAATTGTAATAAATAATAGATTTGAAACCATAACTTTTAAAATATAATTAGTTCAAGCTAAGAATATCAAAATGTTGAACCCATAATATTTAAATTTTGGATCCGCTTCTCATATTACATTTTATTGGAGTTCCTTTCTATTTTATAAATATGTTGTTGTAATGATTTTGGTTGTGTTGGGATCGATGTTCCAAATTCGAGTGAGGAACGTGCACTCCAAGATTACGTAAATGGAATACGCAATGTTTTTGGCCAAACTAAAATTGAGCCTTTTCATTTATAACACACACCTATTTATATACATAATTAAGAGCTTCCCACTACTACCACTACTCTTTAAATGGAAGACTACCCTTCCATGATCTCCTAATCTGCCCACTACTTAGCAACTACTACACCCACTAATATACTTACTGAAAATGCTGAATTAATAATAAAATGATGAACTAAAATATTGCAACTAATACTAAAGAACTGTCTAATTAAAAGGGTCCATTTAGAGCTGAAAATCCTTGACCCAATTTGGGGCTTTTCTCACTCGTTTGGGCCTCTGTATGCTGCCTTCCGCTGGGTCTGCCTGCTGATCCATAACAATTCCCTCTCCTTCACAATGGGCCTTGTCCTCAAGGCCCATAGAATTATCACAAAAGGTTTTGCTTGAGTTGGGACAAGCCTTAGCTCCATCATTGTCATCGAAGAGTTGCGGATGGTTAACTTCCAGAAGCTCCTTCGATTCCCATGTTCGATCTGTGATTGTTGAGTGTTCCCACTGAACCAAAACTTGGACTTCCTTTCTTCCATCTTTCCACACTGTTCGTTCTTCGATGACTGCTTCTGGTTTGAGATACATATGTTCCTCCTCGCTTATGCTGGGTAACTCCGCAATTGTCTCGACTACTCCTCCTGAGTGAGGTTTGAGTAGCGAAACGTGAAAAACTGGGTGAATGTGACACCCATTTGGAAGTTCCAGTTCATACGCCACTGCGGCGATCCTTCACAACACTCGAAATGGCCCGTAATATTTTTTTGATAGCTTAGCCGATTTGGTGCGATGTAGTGTAACTTGCCTATAGGCGCGAATTTTGACATACACCCAATCTCTTACTGAAAATTCCTTCGCCATACGCTTGCGGTTCGTCTGGGTTTCCATTTGTTGCCTGGATTTATGGAGTGCTTCTTTAAGCTTGGTCAGGAGAGTGTTTCTGTGGATGAGAGTGGAGTCGATGGTGTCATTTTGGGAGCTCCCAGGTAAGTATGGGGTTGTTGTGGGTGGCGATCGACCATACAGGGCTTGGAAAGGGGTGGTCTTGATCGCTGAGTGGTGACTGATATTGTACCAATACTCGGCGACGGCTAAGTATCTGGTCTAATTGCTAGGTTCGTCACTGACCAAACAACACAGATAGGTCTGAAGGTTGCGGTTGACGACTTCAGTTTGTCCGTCTATCTCTGGATGATACGCACTGCTGTAGGTCAATTTTGTCCCTAATTGGGAGAAGAGTTCTTGCCAAATTTTGCTTAGAAACAGGGGGTTTCGGTCTGAGACAATGGTTTTGGGTAGCCCGTGAAGCTTGTAGATGTCAGTGAGGAATATTGAGGCGAGGTATGAGGCGGTGTATTTTGTGGGTAAGGCTATAAAATGGGCGAACTTGGTTAATCGGTCGACAATCACCCAAACTGCAGTATTGCCTGATGATAGGGAAAGATGGGTTATGAAATTCATGCTTATGTCATCCCACACTTGATTTGGTATAGGCAAGGGTTGGAGCAGGCCATATGGTTTGTGATTCGCAGCCTTGTTCTGTTGGCAAGTAGGGCAGTCGCGCACAAATCGTTCAATTTTTTTCCTCATAGCTGGCCACGCAAATGCAGCCAAGTTGCGACTCAGAGTTTCCTTCACCCCTGAATGACCACCACAGGGTGTCGAATGATATTCCTCTATTAACAGAGGCTGAATTCTGGTTTCATCTGGCACATATAACTTCTTATTGAGGAATATTAAGCCATCATGTACCTTAACTATTTCGTTGATCCTTGCTGCGTCTGTGAATTTGTTCAAGAGTTCGGCTCCAACTTCAGTAGCAACATAGAATTCATTCAGTTGTGTGATCCAGGATACCGTGGGTTCTGTAATGACTGTGAATTGGGGTTGTTCCATCCTCGACAAAGCATCAACAATTTGATTCTCCTTCCCTGGTTTATACCGAATTTCATATTCAAACCCGATCAGTTTAGTGAGCCATTTTTATTGCTCCGGGATCTGAATGACTTGGGACAGTAGGTGTCGAATACTTTTGTGATCCGTATAAATGATAAACTTTCTCTCAAGTAAATAATGCCTCCATTTCTTTACTGTTTTGGTGATGGTGAAGAGTTCTCTCGTGTATGTGGAGGCTGCTTGCATTCTCGGAACCATCTTCTTGCTGAAAAATGCCAAAGGATGGTCTGATTGTGATAGAACTGCACCAATGGCACTTCCGCTGGCGTCTGTCGTGACTTCGAAGTCCTTTTCAAAGTCGGGTAGAGCCAAGACTGGAAGGGTGGTCATACATTCCTTCAATTGCTGGAATGTTGCCATGGCATTGAGACTCTATACAAATTCCCCTTTTTTCAACAAATCAGTGAGTGCCGAGGCATGGGTGGCATAACTCCGCACGAACCGTCGATAGTATCCAATGAGTCCCAAGAATCCTCTTAAAGCCGTGATGCTGGAAGGTATAGGCCAATTCATTATGGCTTGGATTGTATCCTTGTCCACGCTTACTCCTTTGCTGGAAATGACATGTCCCAGATACTGTATTTGTTCCTCTCCAAATACACACTTGGATAGCTTGGCATAGTACTTATGAGTATGGAGTAAGGAAAAGACTTTGGAGAGGTGTTCTAAATGTTCAGCCCATCCGGAACTATATATGAGGATATCGTCGAAGAAAACCAGCACATAACGCCGCAACTGGTCGCGAAACAATTCATTCGTTGCTGCTTGAAAAGTGGAAGGAGCGTTGGACAATCCAAATGGCATTACAGTGAACTCATAGTGCCCATCTCGGGTCCGAAAGGCTGTTTTGTGCACATCTTGAGGATCCATCCTTATTTGGTGATATCCGGACCTCAAGTCAATTTTTGAGAACACTACAGCCCCGTTCAGCTCGTCCATTATTTCATCGACTATTGGTATTGAAAATCGATCCCGAATTGTGATGGCATTCAAAGCTCGATAGTCGACGCAAAATCTCCAAGCCCTGTCCTTCTTATGAACTAGTAATACAGGGGAGGAGTAAGGACTTTTACTGGGTCGAATCACACCTTCTTCCAGTATTTCTTTAATGAGCTTCGTCATAATCTCCTTCTGATAATGAGGGTAACGGTAGGGTCGAACATTGACTGGTTTGGCATCAGGTTGTAGATGGATTTAGTGGTTGTGTTCTCGGTTGGGTGGAAGTTCAGTGGGATTTTTAAAAAGGTGGATGTATTTTTTTATGAGGTGGGTAAGATTGTGAAGGTTAGATTCTGGTGGTGATGAGAGAGGGTTGGTTTCGGGAATTATGGCATGTAAGGACAGCACTGAACCTGTAGTGATCATTCGATTCAGTTGGGTTGGGGTTGACACACTTAATGTGGACTCGTTGGTTAACTGGACGACCTTTCCATTATGATTGAAACTGATTTGGGGTATGGAAAAGTCAGCCGTAAAGGCCCCTAATGTGCTTAACCACTGGACTCTGAGAACTACGTCGGCTCCTTGGATTGGTAAAATTAGGAAAGGAATAAAGAATTCTTGCCCTTTTAACATCACCTTCACCTCGAGGCAGTGGCCAATGCAGTCCGGGAACTCTCAATTCCATACCATCACCTTGACGTTCGAAAGTGTTAGCACAGTCAACCCAAGTTGTTCCGCAAGCCGTGATTGTATAATATTATGGGTACTTCCGGAGTCTACCAAGGCAGTAAATTCCCTCCCTTTGATAGCATAGTGGGCTCGGAGGGTTCGCGGTGTTGATACTCTTAAGTAGGCTGCCATGGACAGATGAAAAGTTCCCTCCATTGATTCCAGCGGCTCGAAGTCTGTCTCTCCTGTCGTGTCACCTCTTCCCTCTTCTTTTTCCTCCTCGTTGACAGCTCCATGACTGAGAATGTGGAATCAGTTACTTCATTAACCACAACAATGAGGAATTGTGGTTTCTTGCATACATGACCTGGTTGCCATTTCTCTTTACAACTGAAACACAATCCTTTTGCTCGACGTTGCTGGATTTCGGGTTGAGTGAGTCTCCTTACGGGTAGGTTCTGGTTTGGTCTTGAAGGGGCAGGTAATTGAGGGAGTGGTGGAGGTTGTTTGGTGGTTATGTATTCACTGATTGTTGTCGGGTACTGGGAGTGGGACAGGTATAGATGAGGGGGATGGATTTTGGGTTTGGTGTCCTTCAGCTTGGCTTCGATTAATTTAGCGAGACCGATGGCTTCGGTGATTGTTCGTGTCTTTAAAACTGCGAGTTCTTGCTGGATTTCCTCGCGCAGTCCAGAAATGAAGCAATTTAGCATTGCGACAGGTGACAAACCATCTACACAATTGCAGATTTTTTCAAATTCTTCTTGGAATTCCATTACTGTTCCTCTTTGCTTGAGTTTGAACAAGGACGCCTGATGGTTCTCATACGAACTTGGGCCGAATCGAATTTCCAAGGATTTCGCGAATGAACTCCAGTCACCGATTTGATGATTGGAGTACGTCCACTTGTACCAACTTAAAGCTGCTCCTTGCATACAAAATTAAGCCATCATTAGCCGTTGATCCGGAGGTACGTGATAATAGTTGAAATAGTGTTCGTCTTGGAAAAGCCAATCCAGTGGGTTAGTTCCATCGAAGGCAGGAAGGTTTAATTTGGGTGTCTTTATGGGCGGTACGCAGGTTGGTAATGACGGATATTGGGGTTGGTTGGTGATTGTGGCCGAGAGTATGAGGTTCCTTCATGGTAATATGGGTTCGTATGAACGGTGGGAGGTGGTGCAAAGGGGTTCATGTTGTCGAGCCTGGCTTGAAGGTCGAGATTAACCTCTGTTAGAGACGCAACCGATTCCTTAAGAGCATCGGCATCTTCATTGATAGGGTTTTTGTTTTGCTTGGGAGGCATGGTACTCTGGATGAAAGCACCAAATTGTTGGGATCAATGTTCCAAATTCGAGTGAGAAACGTGCACTCCAAGATTACGTAAATGGAATACGCAATGTTTTTTGCCAAACTAAAATTGAGCCTTTTCATTTATAACACACACCTATTTATATACATAATTAAGAGCTTCCCACTACTACCACTACTCTCTAAATGGGAGACTACCCTTCCATGATCTCCTAATCTACCCACTACTTAGCAACTACTACACCCACTAATACACTTACTGAAAATGCTGAATTAATAATGAAATGGTGAACTAAAATATTGCAACTAATACTAAAGAACTGCCTAATTAAAAGGGAACATTTAGAGCTGAAAATCCTTGACTCAATCTGGGGCTTTTCTCACTCGTTTGGGCCTCTGTATGCTGCCTTCCGCTGGGCCTGCCTGCTGATCCATAACAGGTTGTAGGGTTTTGTTGCTAAGCCGGAGACACTTCCAGATGGGTCAGTGACCTGATAAAGCTAGGTACGTTTCCGTTTTTCTCTGTTACTAATTGGAAAACACTGGTACTTTAATTTTTGCGAGGATAAGGGAAAGTCATAGGAAGCCTTTAGTGAAGAAAAAGAAGAACGGGGCAGAGAGAAGAGGAGTGAGTATTTTTGGTAAAATTAAAAAAAGTGGGTCAATTTTGGTGTTATTTATATCCTAATTAATATATAGGGTAATTATTCACATAATACAATTCCATTTGAAAATAGTAAGGGATAATAGGACCCCGTAAAATATAAGTGTGTTACAGCAAATTCGATTATAATTTAGAATTTAATTTAGCCATTTTTCCTAAAACTACCTAGCAAGTAGCAACCCACTCTACTTCTTGTCCCACCACAAGTTAAAGACTTCTCGTATATATTATAGTCCATTCTCTAATCTTGCAACTGTTAATATCACAGACTTATATCTTTAGACTTATCAAAGTCGTATTTCTTTGGCGAAGTATGGAGTAATGGCCATGGCTTTCGACGGCTCTACTGAAAACACCCTACTCCTATGTAAATAATTTTTGGATATATATTAGGGACACGCCACCATATAGTGTAATTGCAGTAAAAAAAATCGAAGTCCTATTTCATGAAATGGGGATAAGAATTAAGATAGTCCAAACACAAAATATGGTACTAAACGATTGATAGAGATATTTTGTTACAATAGGAACAAATATTATTCCAGATCAAACAGGTATTTTGATATGTCATAAAGATACAAACTCATAAGCCATCAATTGATGGTAGGTACTACAATACCACAGTCTCGAGTAAGCATTTGATTAAGCAGTCGAATTCATGTTTAATGGGAGAAAACCATGATCAAGACTGGCTTTCCAGACTTTGTCAATGTCAAATATCATGTCCCCGCACTCATGTTCATTCCATCCTTCCAATGCATGCAAAATTCCAGCTATTCTCCATGCGCTCATTACTCTTCTTGGAAGCCAATTCTAGGGTAAAAATTAGCACAATAATTTTTAAATCATGATAGATTAATTGAAGTAAGGAGATACTAAGGAAATTGATGAAGGAAATGCTCACCTCACAAGAGTCCACATTTTCAAGATGTTTTGGAATAATCATGGCTGGTGTGTGGAAGTAAACACAATCCTTGCGAGATTTCTTTGGTGGGAATGGTGAAAAGGGAATGAACAATGTTCCTTTTGGTGCTTTCAATTGTTCCTCTTTACTCAATCGATCCCCTACTATCCATGTCTGCAGTAAAAGATGTCAATCCAAAATGTCTTTCTTTTTTTCCTCCTTATTTTAGTTTGGAAGGTAGGGGAAGGAGGTTTGCTTAGTACATTAAGAATAATTAAATCTATCATAATCTTTTAAAAGTATCTTTATCATTTATACCTTTGAAGCATAGCATTCTGATGGAACCAAATTAGTTGCAGCTTCATGTGTAAGCTTTGCTTTGAGCTTATTGTATTCTTCTTTTCGCAGTGTGACAACCTATCACAATTGTAATCAATTAGAGAAAGAGACATGCATCATGGGAAAAGATTCACTGTGAAATGTTTACAATTTATTATTCAAGATACCTTAACTCCTCTTTGACACAAAGCATGAGCAATGAAATAAGCAACTTTGGATAAATGACCTCCAAGGACGACATGCGAGGTTCCTTTAGGAATGGAGTTTAGGACTACAGAAACAGCTAGGCTACTTCCATCAACCACCTTCATTTTGAGCTGAGGATACCTTCTTATGTAAAGCTCACCATTCTTGTTCAGTTCCTCCTCCTATATCAATATTTCTCCATAGAAGCATAAGAATTACTAATAATCTTTACGTTCTATCCAACAGTTTAATTCGTTAGTTACAACAATAATTGAAATAACCAAATGGCATGCTCAAGCTAAGAAAACAAATCCCGAAAGACGACAAATCATACAACAAAGAAAAATATACCAAAAGAGGCACAATAATTTTATGTGGTTTGGTCGATCAATTTACATCCAGAAGATGAGTAATCCATTATAGGCAACTGCAATCAATCTCTGAGCCTTTCTAAGCCAGTTCAGTTACTTCTACTTAGGATACATTTCCAGACGATGGCTAAGTAGGGCCTGAGGCCCCCTGCGAATCCGTAAATCTGAGGAGCATGCCGCAACAAAAGGATGGTCCCCTATGCATTTCATTTTTTTTAATTTGATCGATCGATTTAGGAAAGATGAAAAAACAAAGGCCCCTCTTAAAGAAAAAAGAAGAGAAAGCAAAAACTCGTAAAGTGATCATCGCACACTGATGTGGTTTCATCGCTCATCGATAGCTAACTGCCACAAGATCTTTTCTTTCAGTTCCTTTCCTTATATAATAAAGTCAAGCGGCCTTCGCGCCTCTCTTTCCTTATAGTCAAGAGAGTTACTTTCAGCTCCTTGCTTGACTATAAAGTTGGAAAGGAGCGGGAAGACAATAAAAGAGAGAACAATATATCGAGTGAAATAACCTCATAAAATTCACTCAGAAAAAAAAGATTCACACAAGTCACAAGGTAACAGTTGTTCTCACAAAGTCTCATCTAAACAAGACTCTCGAAGCCCTTAGGGATTCATTGTGCATGTTTCCAATTGAGAAGGAAGGAGCCTCAATTTGTACATACGAGTCCAAAAAAATTTCGTCCAAGAAAATGATTAGCCAAATATAAAAAAATTGTAGTTTTTTTAGAAAAAGGATAACCCAATTATGGTAATAAAATCGAGGCAAAGACCTAACAAACTGTTATAATCCTCAATCCGAGATCATTGAGCACACATGCATAGATTGCATGTGTTCATCAGTAGCAGCGAGAAGAAAGAGAGTGAGAAAGAAGAAGAGAAGACAATAGTTTGCCCAAGCTTTTCGTATGATTGCATATCCGGTCCACTAACTATTATAAGTATTTATACTATCATTCTTGCACAACTAACCACTATCAATATGTGTTGCACGACTAACCACTACTAACTAACATGTGTAAACACTTATTACAAATATAAACAGAACCAAGAAAGTGAACATAGCAACTTATACTAAGTGATGTATATCAGAACATATCTAATGTATATCCTTAACACGCCCCTCAAGCTAGGAACATCAAACAAGTTTTTGAGTCCTAGCTTGGATAAAAGATAATCATGTCGTCCCTGACTTAATCCCTTCGTGAGGACAGCAGACTCCTCAGTTTGAAGATGAACTGTCGAGATCAATCTTTGCTGTAACTTCTCTCGGACAAAATGACAATCGATGTCGATATGCTTGGTCCTCTCATGAAAAACAGGATTGGCTGCGATCTGTATAGCAGATTTACTATCACAGTGTATAGGCACAGAAAGATGAATGATAATATGCAACTCAAAGAACAATCCAGACAATCATACTACCTCTGCAACATCAGAGGCCATACTTATGTACTTAGCTTCAGCTGAGCTTCTCGAAACTGTGCATTGCTTCTTTGATTTCCAAGATATGAGCGAAGACCCAAAGAACATCAAATAACCAATAATAGATCTTCTAGTATTAAGACAGGAAGCCCAATCAGCATCACAATAAGCAATAAAAACATTGGTGTTTCCTGCAGGCATGAAAATACCCAGTCCTGGTGCATTCTTGACATACCTAACTACTCGATATGCAGCTAGAAGATGAGAAGTTTTAGGAGCTTGCATAAACTGGCTCAAGCATTGGACAACAAATGAAATATCATGTCTGGTGTTGGTCAAGTACAACAACCTCCCTATTAATCTCTGATAACAAGCTGGATCTTCCAGCAATGGATCATCAGACTTTGTGGTTGTATTCTTGGCTGCTTCCTTAATCTGCTCATCATACATAGTGGATGTCAGCTTGACATTAAGCTCCATTGGTACCCTCACTGCCTTCCCAGCTGACAGTCCAAGGTCAGATATCAACTCCACAACATATTTCCTCTGATGCATTACTATTCCACTGCTATTTTGAGCAAATTCAAAGCCCAAAAATATCGCAAGGCACCCGGGTCTTTGATCTTAAAACTCTGTTGGAGAGTTAATTTTGTATCTTTAAGAAGTTCCTCATCATTCCCAGTGATAAGGAGATCATCTACATAAATCAGAACTACCACAATCTTGTCTTCAACCCTTTTTGTCAGTAAAGAATAATCCAGATGGCTCTGGACAAATCCTGAAGCCTTTAAAGCAGTGATTAGCTTTATGTTCCACTGCCTATAGACTTGCTCCAAACCATACAATGACTTCACTAACTTGCACACCTTCCCTTGCTTGTGATCAAAACCTTGTGGCATACTCATATACACCTTCTCATTAAGATCACCTTGCAAGAATGCATTATATATATCCATTTGACATATTGACCAATCTTTTGAGGCAGCAACTGAGATAACTGCTCTAACAACACCATCTTTGCAACTGGTGAAAATGTATCTTGATAATCTACTCCTTCCTTTTGATTATAACATTTGGCAGCCTTGCTTTGAACCTTTCCACTTCACCATTTGTCTTGTATTTGATCGTGTAGACCCACTTGCATCCAATGGCCTTCTTATTGTTTGGTAGATCAGTTATTTCTCAGGTTTGATTATCTTCCAGATCCTGCATCTCAACCTTCATAGCATCAATAGGGCGTAGGTCTCCCAAAAGGTAACGGAGGCGTGCAAAGGTCTCCTCGTCCTGCAATCTCCAGTGTGAGTAATTGAAGTAGTGCCTCCAGTTGGCAGTTGAACATGCCCTGGATTTTCTGACAAATCAACTGTTTTTATCATATTTTTATCTTTAACCATATGATTTGTGGCTCCTGAATCCACTATCCGAGGATTGTTATTATTCTTACCAATACATTTACCTGCCATATGTACTCTGGCTGCTATACATTTGTCTGTGTCTGAACCTTTTCTTTGATTCATCACAGATATCATCTGCTGAAGTTGTTCTTGTTGATATGGAGAAAGCTGTGAATTGCTTCCATGATATCCTTAATTAAAGCTTCCATCAGTGAATCCTTCATTTGGTTGCTGAGCCATTCCATAACCCTTGCCTTCATGATATCCTTGATTAAAGCTTCTATCAGTGAATCCTCCATTTGGTTGCTGAGCCATTCCATACCCCTGCATACACTGTTGTGCTATCCCAACACCTTCTGAACATGATGCCATAATTGTATTAACCTTTTTCTTTCCCTTGAAATCTGCAGGATATCCTATAAGTCTGTAGCAAGTGTCTCTAATATGCCCCTTGTTCTTACAACAGTCACAATACATTAGCTTGTAACAGCCTTCTCTACTGTGTCCTTTCATATGGCAGTGATCACGGAAAGCATATGCATTGTATTTATTATTTTTGTTAAATGATGCCTTTCTTGTTAATGCCACAGTGTCAGCACACTGTCCCCCTGAGATATATTTTTTACTCTCATCCTGTGCTATTATAGCATAGGCTTGATTAACACTAGGTGTAGGTGACATCAACAAGATATGACTCCTTGCCTGATTGTATCCATCATTCAATCCCATGAGAAATTCCAATAGCCTCTGGTTTCCTAAATGCACTATGTACTCACTCATTTGTACACTCACATGTTGGTGGATGTATAATTGAATCTATTTCATCCCATAAATCCTTCATTCTAGAATAATAGAGAGACACTGGTGAGAGTCCCTGATTCAACATTGACAACTCCTTCTTCAATTGATAAAGTTTAGAGAGATTAACCTTATCAAATCTCTCCAAAGAGCATATGCATTCGACCTATACACAATTCCACTCAGCAAGTTTTTATCCACATTCCTCATTATCCACGACATAACCATAGCATTGCACCTATCCCACTGCCTTGTGTGATTAGATCCATACGTATCGCGCCTTATAGATCCGTCAATGAATCCAATTTTATTTTTCGCTAATAGAGTCAATTGCATAGCTCTATTCCATAATGTATAGTTCTCCAGTCCTACTAATTGAATTTCAATTTGTATCGCACCTGCTGTAACTGAGGCACTAAGATATAACGGATGATTATGATCAATTATTTCTGAATTTGAATTAGAGCTCTCTTCTAGTGTCGTAGAAGGAACTGTTGTTGTATTCTCCATCGAGTTTCCAATTTAAACAGGTATAATAAATACTTCACTGACTGTGATTCCAAAACGAATTTGCAAATATAACAGATCGATCAATAGATCGAAGAAAACCAGTTCGATCGACAGAGAACAGAAATATGGATGCAACCAGATCAATTGCAACAGAAACTGAAAATGTAATATCCAGCAAAGATAGATCGATACCAGATCAACTGCAATCGCAAACAGAAAATGCAATACCAAACCTATACAAACCGAATCCCTCAGCTCCTGCCTTCAGATTAGCAGATCGCTCCTCGATTCACCTTGCATGGCTTTGATACCATGTTATAATCTTCAATCCGAGATCATTGAGCACACATGCATAAATTGCATGTGTTCATTAGTAGCAGCGAGAAGAAAGAGAGTGAGGAAGAAGAAGAGAAGACAATAGTTTGCCCAAGCTTTTCGTATGATTGCATATCCAGTCCACTAACTATTACAAGTATTTATACTATCATTCTTGCACAAATAACCACTATCAGTATGTGTTGCACGACTAACCACTACTAACTAACATGTGTAAACACTTATTACAAATATAACCAGAACCAAGAAAGTGAACATAGCAACTTATACTAAGTGATGTATATCAGAACATATCTAATGCATATCCTTAACACAAACGTCTCAATCCCAAACAAGTTAAAATCAACTATATAAATGAATAATAGTTGGTCATGTCGGTCCATTAATTTAATCACATATCAATGTTTTGTTAGAATTATTTTTCCGATAATAACTAACGATTTCTAACATCTTAAAATATCTCCTAGAAATAAATTTTCTCAATATGCAAGTATATACATACGAACATTTTTAGAATCGTTGATATGTTACTTGCCTGATTTAAGAGTCCAAGGCTCAAAACCTTTATGCCTTTCTGATCTGCTTCAGTGATTGCTTTCTCAATCAACTTGTTAATATTTTCTCTTTGTGATTGGATATTATACTGAAATGAAATCAAGAAATATTTTAATAAACACTTTATTGACCTTATAGAAATGTTGAAGAAAGTTTAGCAAGTATAATAAGTTCTTACTTGTACAGAATACTTAGGTATTGCCCAGGTTTGCAAAGTGAGATTCTTGCAAATATTTCTCTCAACGATGAATGTGTAGTTGTAAATCCATGTAACCATCATTGAACACAGTGTGATAGGCCATATTAACCAGAAATACCACTTGGAGGTGTAGGGTTTCGAGGCCAAGTACACAAACCCTAGCCGGAGATGGTAGATGGATTCCAGGGTTGTTAGATGTGTTAGATGCACTACATCCGGAGATTCGCCTTTCCTTTCTCGTGTCTTTTCATATAATATGTTCGTTGATTTGTCCAATGTACCATATATATAGTCATATATTGGAACGAAAAGCGCATAATTTGTTGTATAGTGTGTGTGATGTAGTGAATGGTACCTGTAACATAAAAAAACATCTGTTAGTTAAATTCATTTTGGGGACATAAAAATTTACAAAAAGATAGAAACTTCTGGCATGTCAATTCTTTTTGGTTACAAACAAACAAAACAAGTTTTATTAATTTCTACTTTGGTAGTCGACATAGAAGTACTACCGGATGTACTGAAAAACTTTCAGTTATCTCTCTCATAGGTACCTTACAAATGTGCTTAGGTTAGTAATTTTGTGTTAAAAAGAAGAATAAAAGATTGGAAACTAAAACATTGAACAAAGTAGCCTTTTATCATTCATTCATCAGTAATTAGCAAGCCAACCAAGTATTTTCCTTTCGATTTCCTTTTCCTTCATAGTTAAAACTGCATATTTATAACTTTAGGTGATTAACACCATGGTTTTTTCACCATCTATACATTTTCTTCTCAAAAAGCCTTTTACAATTTAACTATATACCTAAAGGTTTCCATCTAAAATGCAATTTGACGACTTAGGTCTCTTTGGCCAAGCTTCTAAAAAAGTGTTTCTGTTTCTGAGAAGTAGTTCTGCAGAAACTGTTTCTGCAGAATTAGTTAGGGTGTTTGACCTATAATTATAGAAGTGCTTCTGAGAAACAGAAAGAGCTTCATGTTTGACCAACATTTATGCAAATTTACTAGAATATTCTTTTTAATATATTTAAAACTATTTAAAATATTCTTTTCTATCATATGTTTCTAAAAATTAGTATATCTTTACAATTTAATATTTTTTTCTAAAATTATTTAACTGCAATATTTAATCAAAAAATAATATTATATTGTACATAAGAAATGTAACGACAATATGATAGTCAATGACTCAAATATGTCCAAACCTACCCCCGCCCTACCCACATCTACCTACACCTCATCCTCAAATTTATATGTCATATTTTTTTTACTTTTATAAAAAATATGATTGTTTTTCTTCCCCCCTTACCCGCCCTAACCCCTACCCCCAACCCCACCCCATTGCCCTACCTCATCCTCAAATTTCTATTTCATATTTTTTGTTACTTTTATAAAAAAATTATTTAAAAATATGAATTTTTTTCTTACCCCCGCCCTACCACCTACCCCACCCCATTGCCCTACCCATCCTCAAATTTCTATTTCATATTTTTTGTTACTTTTATTAAAAAAATATGAATTTTTTTCTTGCCCCCCACCCTGGCCCTACCCCCACCCCATTGCCCTATCCATCCTCAAATTTCGATTTCATATTTTTTGTTACTTTTGTAAAAAAAATGAATTTTTTTCTTACCCCCGCCCTATCCTCCTACCCCTACCCCCACCCTACACCTATTCCCAAATTTCTATTTTATATGAGGATATTATATGAGATTAAAATGAATTTTGTGAAAAGAAAATGGTAAATAGGTCCAAAAAAAATTCAATGAATGAGCAAAAAGGACTTCTCCAAAAGCACCAAATTGGTGTTTCTGATTCTCTTCCCATCTAGAAATATTTTTTGGCTTCTGAAAAAAGTGTTTCTACTTCTGAAAAGATGGTGTTTGGTCAAAAAAGTGTTTCTGAAAAACAAAAACACTTCCAGAAGTTTGGCCAAACACCACCTTAATATATCGACTACCATCATGCAGATCTAATTGTGCCTAAATAATTAATTAATTTTAGGCATTTTAACTTTTGAATTTCAAACAACTTTAGTAAATTTTTCCATTTTATAATTTTATACTTTAAAATCTGAAGTATTTATGCCCTGTGCTATACAGCTAACACCATTTTTGGAACGGGAAATGCCTCTTGTGCATTTTATAAAGGTCTAGAGTGCTTATAAGTAAAAATAAATCAAAAGTCATAAATTGATCATCGACAACTTAAATGTTTTTCAGCTTATTAGCATTTTTAACTTGACTATAATTTTTATTATTTATACTTAATATTTTTTTTATTCTCGAAATATCTTTCCCAACAAAAAACCTCTCCATTCTATATCCATTGTTTATCCTTTCCCTTACAAAGATAATTTTAAATTTATAATTCTTTGTAAAAATATTCATGGATAATAAGTTGAATTAGATTAATTTTAATATTCTAGAAATGTAATTTAGATATTTAAAAACTATGCGAAAAAATACTATAAATTGTAGTTTTTCTCATATTAATATAATAAAGAAAATATCTTAAAATCCTGGTTGATACAGTTTAAAACATTACAAATATTCTGGGACGAAGGGAGTATTAAAATATATTCTAGTAATGCACACACATGCATATTTGTTGGATCTTGTCAAATAACATTGAAGCAAGTTTGGTGCATTATTGATTCCATATCAAAAGCTTAAGATATTCAAAATTATCTTCGTGAAAACTTGACTGAATACATAGAAACCCTATTAAGTTTGTCCATATTTTTCATTTAAACACCTGAGCAGAGTTCATTGTCTTCGCATGAATTATATACATTCTGTTTTTTTAGACATTTTGCACAGACATTTGGTTATCAATAGGTCATGACGATTATGATATTAGATAATAAGGGATAGATAATAGGGGATAACTATAAGATTACTTTTGATATTTCAAACAGAGATTAGATTTTCAAACTCATATTTGTGCCATATGAAGAGGGACAAAGTTGGGCATGTGTCTCCACATTTGGATTGTCAAACATCTAAAATATGAGCACCAAAGATCAGGTGGTGTAACTTAGAGGATACCTACACCTGAGTGAAAGTATGAAAGAATCACCATGGACTTTGTGGTAGGGTTACTTCGAAGTTTGATGTTATTTGGGTCATTATTGATAGATTGACCGAGTCTGAGTTTAGACTATCTACAATTCAGAGAATTAGCAGAAATCTACATATGGGAGATAGATTGACTGCATGAGGTTCCTATTTCTATCATTTTGAACAGAGGTACCATTTCACATCTCATTTCTGACGGTCCATGCAAATGAATTAGGTACAGGGATTGAGCTCATCACATCATTTCATACGCGAATTGATTGTCAGTCGAGCATACTACTCAGATATTGAAGGACATGTTTATAACTTGTGTGATTGATATTGGAGGTTATTAGAACTAGCTAATTCTTACTTTTTACAGAATTTGCATATAACAAAAGTTACTAGTCTAGCATTTATATAGCGTCATTGAGGCCTTGTATGATAGGAGGTGTCGCTCATCAATTGGTTGATTCGATTCATTCGAAGTTAGGCCATGGAGCATAAATTTGTTGAGAGATTCTTTGGACAAGATCAAACTAATTCAAGAGAGGAGTTTCTCAGGATGCGACATAAGCAAAAGAGTTATACGGATCGAAAGGTTCGTGATGTAGAGCACATAATGGGTGATCAGGTATTTTTAAAGATCTTGCCCATGAACGATTGATGAGTTACGGAAAGAATATCATTTTGAGTCTGAGATATATAGGCTCATATGAGATTTTATAGTATATTGGGGAGGTCTGATCGGTGTATTTTATATACACCTTTTGAGTCATTTTTAGTTAATCTTTTGTCTCTTTTTGTACAAATAAGTGTCGTATTAGGATAGTTTTTTCTTTCTTTTGAGTCAAAGTGGTTAAAATGGCCAAATGGCGGAAAAGGAGCAAAAAGAGGGCAAAAGAGGAGGTTCCAGAGCTTAAAAGCAGAGAAAGTGGCGAACGAGGCTTCAGTCGTGGCAGCGCTCCTGCGATCGAAGCGAGCGCGGCGCTAATCATCAGAGAGGCTGCAGAGGTTCCAGCGTCGCGGCGCCCATGACAACGGATCGCGCGGCGCCAAATCACCGAAGTCTGCAGGTTCGGCCATGGCCGATAGCGAGCCGCGGCGGGCGGAAAAATCGAGTTTTAGACGATTTTGGGCGAACTGCGAGGAAAAGTTAGAGGCGGTTTTCAGCCTATAAAAGGAGAACCCTATGCAGATTTTAAGGGTTCCTTTTCTTGCACAACACAAGGTTTTCTTGGATTGAAGATTGGAGACTCTAAACTTAGTAATTTCTTTTCTTTTCTTTTCTTTTATTTCAGTTTTGTATGATGAACTTTGAATTAGTTCTTGTCATGTCAATGGCTAGGAACTAATTCTTTTATAGGGCTTTCCATGTTGATTCACTAGAAACTTATGTTATGAATTAATGCATGTATATGGTTATTATTCTTCTTTGAGAGATTTATCCAATAATTGTTTTGAATGCTTGGTAATTAATTGACAACTAATTATCATTATATGATTTTTAATCAAACTTCGAAAGGAGGAGGTTGTGAATATGCTGTAAGTTGGGTAGACATATTTTGGATTGGGGATGAAAATACCTCAATTATTTATGTAGCGTTAATGAAAGGCTTAACAACCCTAATTTTGCGCATGATGCGTGACGGTTAACTAGGTTTTTGTTCTTAATCCTCCTATAGAGTTATCCTTATCACCGAAAGGTAGATAAGGTGCAATACTGGGGTTGAGTGTTTATATATCCTTAACGGGAATATAAAACGATTTCGTAAACCTGCTAGCTCCGAGAGAAAGACAATAATTCATTGCATTAATAAATAACATAAGCGGATAGTTGAGGAGACATGGAAGCCCTATTTCCATCACAACTGAAGTAAACTTATAGTTAATTAGCTTTTATAATTATTAGTTATAAACCACAAAATCAAATATCAATTGCCAAATAGATACCAAAAGATAGATAGTTGGTACTTGAACCCTAATCCTTGTGGACGATATTCGGTCTTATCAAGATTATATTACTTGTCACGATAACGTGCACTTGCGTTAAAGTGTGTGCATCTTTTCGCGCATCAAGTTTTTGGCGCCGTTTCCGGGGATTAGGCATAGTTCAATATCAAATTTATCTATTTTTAATTTCTAATTTGGTTTTTAATTTTATTTTTATTTTTACGTTTTTTTGTTATTTTCGGTAAAAATCAGGGTGCCGTGATTTGTTGTCTGTTTTTTATCTATTTCAGGAAAACAGTTTATGCGAAGGAGAAGAGGGGCAAACACTCTTGTTCCCTTCAATCCAGAGATTGAGAAAACCTGTAAACAGAACAGAAAGAATCAGTGGATTACAACCTTGACAGAGATGGACGGTGTTCAAAACAACAACATGATGAGAGAAGGGTTAGGTGAAAATCAGCCCAATCCAGGAATACCTCGGCAAGTACCTATGGATGTCGAGGAAAGAGTTCAAGTCCAGGCAGAAAGAAGCTTGGGAGACTATGTGCTGCCTAGAGTGAATGGAGCACAGACATGTATTAGGCTCCCTGCCATAGGAGCGAACAACTTCGAGATAAAACCGGCGATTCTGAGCATGGTACATCGCACAGTGCAATTTGGAGGCGCGCCGGAGGATCACGTATACGCATAGCTAATTTCTTGGAGCTATGTGCAACTTTCGTGATATAACGGCGTTCGATGATCTTGTCAGTTGAGGCTCTTTCCCTTTTCACTCGAGGATAGAGCAAAAGTATGGTTGAATTCCTGTAGTAGATTCAATTTTTACATGGCATGAGCTGGCACAGAAATTCCTAGCCAAGTTCTTTCCCCCATGCAAAGCAGCAAAACTGAGAGGGGAGTTGAACAATTTCTACCAAGCAGATGAAAAGTCTTTATATGAAGCTTGGGAAAGGTTCAAGGATTTGCAGAGAAAATGCCCACACCATTGCATTGAGTTGTGGAACTTGGTCCACATATTCGATAACGGGCTGAGCAGTACAACCAGAACCATTATAGATGCAGCAGCAGGTGGGGCATTCATGAGGAAAAGCGACCCGCGGCCACGCGCGTTATTAGAAGATATGGCCACCAACAACCATGTCACAGAAGAGAGGTCGACAAGTGGGAGGAGAACAGTGGGAGTCCACGAGATAGATGTTATTGCTGCCTTGAATGCCCAAGTGACTCTTTTGGCGAAATAGTTGTAGCAACATACAATGTCAGTGAATGCGGTGCAAATGCCTAAAAGCTGTGAAATATGTGGTGGCCCACATACATTCGATAGGTGTCCTTCAGATGATCCTAATAATATACCAATGGAGCAGGCAGAGTGTCAGGCCGTGGGTAAATTATCAGAGGCCACAGAACAACCCCTACTCCAACACTTATAACCCAAGGTGGAGGAATCACCCAAATTTCTCATGGAGAGGGCCGAGGCGAGAAAAATCAATACAGGCGATGCAAAACCAGCAGAACCAGAATCGCGACCGCTTTACTCAGGCCCACGGCCTCAGCGATTTAATGCACGATTCGTGAAAGCGGGCAGTGAAGCGACCTTGTTGGCACTCGCAATGCCTGCACCAGGTTGTGGCGAAGCTAGATCCTCGTTCAGGAATTTAGAAACACAAGTGTGTCAGCTAGCAAAGCAGGCAAACCGCAGGCCACAGGGTACACTGCCAAGTAACACAGAGGTAAATCGAGGAAGCAATGCTGGCGAGACAATTGAGAAGTGGCAAACAATTGGAGCGATCACTCGGCCCGATGGTTGAGAAAAGGCGAGAGCGAGAAAAAGAAGGTGGTTGAACCTAGCCCGGTAGTAGAAAACTCCGGAGAAGGAGTATACAGAGAAGATCCCATTCCCCCAGAGATTACAGCGAAAGGCGGTTGATAAACAATTCTCCAAATTCTTGGAGACATTCAGGAAGCTGCATATCAACATACCTTTTATAGAGGCTTTGGAGCAGATGCCCTCCTATTTCAAGTTCATGAAGGAGATCTTAGGGAAGAAGAAGAAGGTGGCGATGCGAAATAGTAGCAGCGGAAGAGTGTAGTGCTATCTTGCAAAAGAAGTTGCCACCAAAACTAAAAGACCCAGGGAGCTTTACACTACCTTGCACAGTAGGCAGGGTGACATGCAACATGGCTTTGTGTGATTTAGGGGCAAGTATAAATCTGATGCCTCTATCAGTGTTTAAAAGGTTGGAGTTGGGTGAGGCCAAACCAACCACAGTAAGCCTGCAGCTGGCCGATAGGACAGTGGTTCATCCAAGAGGGAAGATTGAGGACGTGATTGTCAAAGTAGGCAAATTCTTCTTTCCCGCGGACTTCCTCATTCTTGACATGGAAGAAGATGCAGAAATCCCTATCATATTGGGGAGACCATTCCTAACGACGGGGAGAGCCTTGATCGATGTAGAAAGAGGAGAGTTGACATTGAGGGTGGAGAAGGAAGAAATGGTGTTTAAAGTTTTTAAACACATCATTGAGCCACCAACCATGACTAGGTGCTTTGCAATCAGCACTATCAACCCCCCCTGTGAGCCCGTACAAGTCAACAAAAGGGAGATGAGCCCACGGTGCATGGTTTGCCAAACCTCCACAACAAAGCGGTATGTGTTCTGAACTCCCCTTAACGATAATGCTAAGAGGAAAAGAAGAAAAGAAAGCGAAAAATGTGGAGAAAATGGGTTAGTTGTGGACTTGGCCACATTTATTAAACTAAGGAACTTGCGTCCGGCTAAAAGACGTTAAAGACAGCGCTACTTGGGAGGCAACCCAAGGTATTTTAATTTATTTTACTTTAGTAATTTTTATTAAGAACGGTCTCACGGAGGTAGTATTTGTGTTGTGATTGGAGTGCGAGCAAATAAATAAAGCGAAAAAGCGAAGAAAAGCCGGGATTTCGGAAAAATGGATAAGCGTGGCTAAAAGAGCAAAAGAGGCGCTGAAGTTTAAGCGTCGCGGCGCCAAAAAGCCAGAAAAATTGTCAAGTCTAGGCGCCGCGGCGCAGAAATTCCCGAAGGAGTGCAGAACATTGGGCGCCGCGGAGCCAAAATCGAGCCATGCAAGTGAAATCGAAACTTAAAACGCCAGAATCAGATTTTCCCCAATTTCAAAATCAAAACCTAACCCCCTTCTCCACAAAACCCACGAAAATCCATAATTTACCCACAAATCCTCCACAAATCAAACCCAACCACAACCAAAACTCTTAAATTCCTAGAAACCTCAGCCATCTCTACCAACAAAACCCCATTCCATTGCCTCAAATCACCATTAGAAGCAAGAACACCTTGAAGAACACCATAAAAAGGTAATCTTTGTCTGTTCTTAAGATCTTTACTGTAGTCATATGATGTAGTAGTTTGAAGGAGTATTGTAGTGTTGAAGTAGTTGGGGTGCTAAAAAAATTGGTTGTGGAGTTTAGAGGAGGAGTAGACACGTAGGGTGTGGGTATTGGGTAGTAGAGTTGAAGTTTGGGGGTGTTTGTGTTTTAGCTGCTAGATTGTTGATTGTGTTGGGGAACACTTGTGCTAATAAATTGTAAACTGCAGAAAGTGTTTTTAACCATGTCCGCCAGAAAAAGAAGAGCCTTCACATCCACCTCAGCCCCACATTACGATGATACTAGGTTTGTGAGCTACGAAGCCTTCCAAAGATACAAAAAGCTTAGTACTAGGCCCTTAATCCCTGAAAGGGGAATGGACTATCAGAGGGAGTCGTTTGGGGAAGAGGATGTTTATGAGCCCATTCGGGCAATGACTGAGTTAAGGGGGTGGAGGAGATTTGTAAATCCGGAGAAGATAACACCAATGAACACAACAATGGTGTGTGAATTCTATGCCAACTTTCCGGAGAAGGTGGAAAGGGGGTGCTTTGTAAGGGGAAATTATGTGCCTGTGACAGCAGAAGATGTAAATACACAATTGAAGACGGTTGATGTTGAAGAAAGTTGTGATTTGAACCACTTTAGAACATGGTCTAGAAGCACCTCCAACATCGACTGGAATAACATCGCAGACACAGTGAGCTACCCTGGGGCTACATTTGATCTTGCAAGAAATGGGTCAAGAGGATGGCGAGTGCGATTCAACAAAGCGACGAGGTTGGCTATATTTCATCAGTGCCCGTCTGATCCCATCAACACACTTCACCAGAGTGTCAGAAGATAGGATCAAATTGATATATGAGATCATGACGGGGAAAACAATTGATGTGGGGAAAGAAATAGTGCAGAGCATTGAGGAAATCAGCAGGTTGGTGACAACAGGTGGATTGGGACATGGCTCAGTTATCACCAAGTTATGTCACATGAATGGGGTCCCAATCCTACCCACTGATACTAATGAGAGAAACCAACTGTCTGTGTCCTATGGGATAGTGCACTCTTTCCCAGACCCAAGCCCCCCAGCAGCAAGAAGAAGAGCACAACCACCACCACCAGCAGCAGCAGCAGAGGCCGCAATGAACGAAGATGAGCCTAAAATAGAGGCTCAATATGCAGCAGGGCCTAGCCACCAGCCAACCACAAAATCAGAACCTCCAGTGCCTATGATGGAGCAGTTGCTCCAAAACCAGAGAATGATGATGCAACATTTCGACACAGTAATACAAGGACAACATGAGTTGAGACAAGGGCAACAAGAATTGAGGCAGGAGCAACAACAATTGCACCAGCAGTTTGACGAGATGAGTTCCCTGTTCAACCAATGGTCGATGCATTATCCACCGCCACCACCACTATTTTAGCCAAAGTCTGTAAGTGTCATATTTCTTTTATTGTCTTTGAGTCTACACACATTGGGGACAATTTGTGATTTAAGTTTGGGGGGTGTTTTATTTGTGTTTTTGTTGTTTTTTATGTATTTTTGAGTCACAATTTTTTTTCTTTTAAGTCATAATTGTCTATCAAAAGATCATGTATGCTGTAGTTGCTAGAAACACCTAGTGAAGTAAGGAGGAATAATGTAATGGAATTAGAAGCAACTATCTAAACACTTAGGTTAGATATGCCAAAAACTCACAAAATCTGTCTATTTGGAGTTTCTTGCTTAAATTATGCATGCTAAATGATGAAAAACTTATGTGTTACGATTGCTTGCTATTTGAGGCGAAATAGTTAGGATATGCATGTTAGGGAGATGACTCAGACATTTCTTTGATAGCCAATTCTTACCACTTTTTCTATCCCAGACTTTAAATATATCCCTAGTCAGCCCCATTGAGCCTAAAAATTGAAACTTCTTCTTTGACACCCTATATTCCCACAAATTGTGCCATAAGTAAAAATATGAAATAGTGGAATAAATTGTGTTAAAAAAAAGAGACAAAAAGAGTGAACAAGCTTGTTGCACCCCAATAAAAAAGTAATAAGAAATAGGCAAAAGCCTAAGTTTGGGGGTGTTTGTCATTATTATACACTTCACTCTCCCAAAACAAAAGAGGGAAAAGATAGAATTGAAGTGAAGAAAAGAACCAAAAGAAAAGGGAAAAATTGAAAAGCTAAAGAGTTTATGGTACACAAAAATGAGCCTAAATACCTGTTTTTACCTACCTATATCTAAGCCTACATTACAACCCTTAAAAATCCTGAAGATCTCTTTTATGCATATCCAGGATTAGTGGAGAATAGCAAGTAAACATGTCATAGGAATTTTCTATTTTACAAGCATGATTTAGTATATTGACTTCCATTAAGCATGATAAAAATGAGTTTGCGAAATATCTAGCTTAATGTGTTTAGTGTGCTGAAATTTCATGCTATATGTTCCTGCATATTATTCTGCTAACCTTCATGTTTTTCTAGATAACACTAATGCAGCAAAAGTGATCAATGACAGTGAGTCTTTTATTTCTTTCTTTCTATCTTTGCTCGAGGGCGAGCAAAGGTTAAGTTTGGGGGTATTTGATCGGTGTATTTTATATACACCTTTTGAGTCATTTTTAGTTAATCTTTTGTCCCTTTTTGTACAAATAAGTGTCGTATTAGGATAATTTTTTCTTTCTTTTGAGTCAAAGTGGTTAAAATGACCAAATGGCGGAAAACGAGCAAAAAGAGGGCAAAAGAGGAGGTTCCAGAGCTTAAAAGCAGAGAAAGTGGCGAACGAGACATAAACCCAGGTCAGCACCGCGGCGCCTCCTGCAGTCAGAAGCAGGGCCGCGGTGCCTAATCATCAGAGAGGCTGCAGAGGTTCCAGTACGCGCGCCTGCATACAAGAGATCGGGGCGCGCGCCAAATCACCCGTCTTTGCAGAGTTCGCGCCGCGACGACGCTGAAAAATCAGGTTTTAGACGATTTTCTGGGCCAGGCCTGTAGGGAAAAGTTAGAGGCGGTTTTCAGCCTATAAAAAGAGAACCCTAGGCAGATTTTAAGGGTTCCTTTTCTTGCACAACACAAGGTTTTCTTGGATTGAAGATTGGAGACCCTAAACTTAGTAATTTCTTTTCTTTTCTTTTCTTTTATTTCAGTTTTGTATGATGAACTTTGAATTAGTTCTTGTCATGTCAATGACTAGGAACTAATTCTTTTATAGGGTTTTCCATGTTGATTCACTAGAAACTTATGTTATGAATTAATGCATGTCTATGGTTATTATTCTTCTTTGAGAGATTTATTCAATAATTGCTTTGAATGCTTGGTAATTAATTGACAACTAATTATCATTATATGATTTCTAATCAAACTTCGGAAGGACGAGGTTGTGAATATGCTGTAAGTTGGGTAGACATATTTTGGATTGGGGATGAAAATACCTCAATTATTTATGTAGCGTTAATGAGAGGCTTAACAACCCTAATTTTGCGCATGGTGCGTGACGGTTAACTAGGTTTTTGTTCTTAATCCTCCTATAGAGTTATCCTTATCACCGAAAGGTAGATAAGGTGCAATACTGGGGTTGAGTGTTTATATATCCTTAACGGGAATATAAAACAATTTCGTAAACCTGCTAGCTCCGAGAGAAGAAGACCATAATTCATTGTATTAATAAATAACATAAGCGGATAGTTGAGGAGACATGGAAGCCATATTCCCATCACAACTGAAGTAAACTTATAGTTAATTAGCTTTTATAATTATTAGTTATAAACCACAAAATCAAATATCAATTGCCAAATAAATACCAAAAGATAGATAGTTGGTACTTGAACCCTAATCCTTGTGGACGATATTCGGTCTTATCAAGACTATATTACTTGTCACGATAACGTGCACTTGCGTTAAAGTGTGTGCATCTTTTCGCGCATCAAGGTCCTTATGAGTTGGATTTTTACCTAGATTGATAGGTGTTTATTCATGCTTTCATGTGTCTAGATACGGCGAAGCTTGATCAAATCTCACACTTGATGAGGATTCGGTAATCATTTTGGACAAAAAGGTTGGAAAGTTGAGGTAAAAGGAGATATCCTTAGTGAATGTGCAATGGAGGCATCATTCGATAGAGAATTCTAATTAGGAGACTAAGTCGTACATGCATAGCAGATATCCACAACTTTTTGATAGCTCAGGTATACTTCTAAACCAGTTTGGGGATGAATATTTGTTCAAGTGGGGGAAGATGTAACGACTCATTTTTAGTTTTAGAATTTTTTCCCTAATTGAGACTTCCCATAGGTTCATTATATATTTAATAACTTGCGAGTATGTTGTCATGGGTCCCGAGGGACTCAGGTTCGTTTTGGAGAAACAAAAACCAAAACTAGAGTTGAAAAACTTAAGAGTTACCAAAGTCTAACATTTTAGGTTAACGAATTCGAATTCACAATCTAAAAGTTCGGATAGGCATGTATGATGATTTAGGAATTATTAGATGGGTTGGTTGGTTCCCCGGGAGCTCGGGAGTAGTTTGGAATGTTTAAAATAAAACTAGCGACTTTAGAATAAGAGGCGGTGAAGGTAAAAAATAGTGCTTAGACGAACTCAGGAGTGGTTTTGGATTTAGAATTGATTGTTGAAGGAAGTTCCATAGAACATGAGTTTGTAAACTTGAAAGCTAGGATAAATGATGTTGGGTTGTTTTATTTAAGTTATGGAATTGTGATGGTAGTAAATCTTTATTGTATGCATTAAAGAGATTAAATGAATGGATTTGAGAAGATTGAGGTGTTTCTATAGCTATATATTAAGCTACAAAGATTATACAAACGATTCACACGCAAGGTGTTCGACAAAATGTCTAAATGAACTTTTTTATAAGATATGAATCTGATATTGATACAAATCATTCATATAATGTATATAATATTTAGTAGAGTGTACAAGGACGCGTGGAACTCAAATAGATGCTATGATGAGGCATGTAAGGTTAATTTCCTTCTTGGCATGATTTGATATAAACACTTTCCCGAAATGATTCTCTTTATAAAGGAGTTCAAGATTTACATGCTCCTTCTTGTTGAAATTATTCATGTTCTTGATTATTCCTTGTTAATCATTATTTTGTATTCTATATGTCTCAAAATGGTTAGCTTAAAGTTGAATAACGTAGTGACAATAACGATTGTCGGAGGATAACGAGAATAGGTCACTCCGACTTTGATTGTAGTGACTCTTGAGCTTGGTCTTGCATTGCACATATATATATATGTATCTATTTTATCACACTGCACCGCGCTATAGTCGGTCGGGTAGGCACTTATATGTGCACACCATTGATCAGTTGGGTAGATACCTATATGGCCGAGACATTTATTATGAGCTCTGTTACGCCCCGTAATTTCAAGAGAATAAGATGAGAACGTACGAAAAGAAATAAGATTTGAATTTGGTAAGATAAGTTGACAAAAAGGTTTTAGGCAGATTTTTAGTCAACTTTGGAGTGCGATATATTCCAGTTTATTAAGAGTTTTTAGGTATTTAAAAAGCCTAATATGAAGTTCGTTGAGTCTAGTTTCCAACGCAACAAACCGCTCGTCGATAGGACATCGGAGCGGAGAAGTATGGACGTTAGAAGTTCAGTTGGCAGAAGTGAAGGAAAAATATTCCAGTCAGGCGCCACGGCGCCGGTTGCAGGGCCGCGGCGCCGTAAGTCCTGAAAGTTTCTGAAGTTGCAGCGCCACGGCGCCGGCTGCAGGGCCGCGGCGCCGAGGCGGGATGTTTCGCGAAAAATGGGGAAAAATCAGAAGATATTTGTGTAAAGGCCTATGGGAGGGCGACAAGTGTCCCTCCCATCTTGTAGACCAAGAGAATGTCTTATATTATGACCAAGTCTTGAAGACTTGGTCATTTGCAAAGATTCATCCAAAAGAAAATCCTCTTCTCTTCTCTCTAAAAATTTAAAGAACCCTAAGCCTAATGAGATTTTGGAAAGGAAACAAGAAGGAAACATGTTGGCGAGCTTGTAGGGGGTTCGTAGAGGTGATTTTAACGTGAAGAAGAATTTCAGAAAGAGGGCTTATTGAGGTAAAAATCTTCACCTTCTTAATGTGATTGAAGATTACATGTTATAATAGTTAAGATTTGGATCATGTCGACTTGTTGAAAACCGAAAATGGACATGTTAGTCACTAATGTTGTAATCAATTCGGTTGTTAGCTAAAATCGTTACATGTTATATATAGAAGGGTATATAGTTGTTATAATTGGTTATGACTTATATAACATGTTGGAATAACGATTTGAATTGAAAGGATTTGAAAAGGATAATATGTGAGCATGTTGTAGCCGAGAATGACATGGAATTATTGGATTGTTTTGTATTATTGTGGGGCAGAATTTTACACGTCCTGTTAAAGCGTGTAATCCCCTTTGGATAGCTGAATGGTTGAGCCTTAAATGTGGCGTTTGGTTATTGAATTCGGGCCTTGAAAAAGGTGAAAAAGTACGTAGAAACAAAGGAAGTGCTGTCCAATTTTCCGTAGAATAAGAAACTTTACAATTAGAATATTCTACGTTGAAGCTAGAAGCTAATAGACGTATTATGGTCATTATAGGTTGACATACTACGTACGACATATTGGACTTGACAAGTGGATTAAGCCGGAGAGGTATGTGGAAACTTTCTTATCTCTTGAGCATGAGTAGTTATAATTTTATAGTACGGTAGACGTACGTGATTTAAATGAAGTTAGTTCATTTGATATACTTGACTTGTTTTTAAGAATGTCTAAGTTGGTTGAGTTAGAGAATTAACTCACTTGTTCTTAAAGAATGGTTTATTCTAATAAGGTAAACAAGGATTTCTTGACTTGAAAAAGTATAGAATACTGATTTGGAAAGTATTGATTCTTGAACTATTCTAAAGATAAGAGACTTGATTTCTAAGTTAAGAAACTTGTTTTCTAAAGTTAAGAGACTTGTAGTATTTCGAAAGTTGTGTAACTTGATTTGAAAGTATAAGTCTCTTGGTCATAAAAAGAATGAATGTGTCTAAGACAATAAGAGTTATAACGGCTTTATGAAAGGATAAGGATGTCTTATTTTCTAAAGCATAAAGTTAGTATAACGGCTTTATGGGAAGTTGGTTATAACAACTTTATGGAAGGTTAAAGGAATGGTTTTCTCAAGTAATGTAAACAAAGATGAATGACTTGAAATGAAGAAGGACAATTTGATTTAAAGGCAGCAGTTGCTTAAAGTTTAGAGTAAGGGTCACTCGATTTAGAAGCCAAAAATGTATTTCTAAAAGTATAGTGACTTGTTTGAAATGTAGACAAGCCTTGATACTAGGGTGTTAGTATCTTGGAGTTTTATGTAAAAAAAAGTCTTTTGAAAGAATGAAAGTACATAGTATTTTGGGTTAAATTCCCGAATTTTTATGTGATATGAATGTGCCTTGAGGTTATAAAATGAGATCCATTTTGTATAATAATGAAAGTTTAAAGATTTTATGAACTTGCCTATGCTTGCTTGTGATAGCCTTGGAGTGCAAGTATTATGTTGTTACGCTGTCGTGACTCTCAGTTGGAGGGTCGGCTGTCTTGTTGTGAATTTATTTGGACGTACCGACAGTGATGGAGGATTCCACGGGTATGCTTCCATTGTGATTGACCCATGAACATGCTTACAATGGAGGATTCCGGGGCATGCGACCATGTTATATATGATTATTACTCCATGGATTAGCTCTCCATGAAGACATGTACCCGAGATGAGGGATTCCACGGGCCTGTTATATACGATTATTACTCCATAGATTAGCTCTCTATGAAGACATGTACCCGAGATGAGGGATTCCACGGGCATGTTATATACGATTATTACTCCATGGATTAGCTCTCCATGAAGACATGTACCCGAGATGAGGGATTCCACGGGCATGTTATATACGATTATTACCCCATGGATTAGCTCTCCATGAAGTCATGTACCCGAGATGAGGGACTCTACGGGCATGAGATATATATATATATTGCATATGTGCACGCCGACAGTGAGGTAGGATGCCACGGGCTTGTTACATGTATATATTGTACACTTACGGTTGTCGGCAGTGATGGAGGATTCCACGGACACGCCTTGAGGTTTTGAGGGCCTGAGACCCTTGCTGGACTGTGTGATGATGTTGAGGGTTTGTGTCCCTAGCTATGGTGTGACTATTGTTCAGGTGTTGAAATAGTCTTTAAAAGATAAAACTGACTTTCATTACTTTTATTTCGGCAAGGCACGGTGGTACTGTTAATTTGGTTATCATACATGTCTCCAGCTTTATTCTAGACTATTATGATTTAAATTATAGTACTTTCAATTTTACATACTTGGTACATATTTTGTACTGACCTCCTTCGGGGGGTTGCGTTCATGCCGCAGGTTGAGGTACATAGCTTGTTGATCCGCACTCTTAGGATCACTGTTCAGTTCTTGGAAAGCTCCATTTCTCCGGAGGCTTTGTATTTTGGTACAGTTTCCTGAGGTTATAGATTTATGTACATTCCGGGGTATGGCGGGGCCCTGTCCCGTCACAGTTGTTATGTCAAAACTCTTAGAGGTCTGTAGTCATATCATGTGGGTCGTCTGTAAAAAAAAAAAAAAAAAGAGGTAACTGCTTTTGGATTTATATATATATATATATCCAGGGAGGTAGCCTTATCGGCTAACCTATTAATTATTTCCTGTTAAGTTCATGTATGTTCCGCTGTTTTCTCTGATGTATACCTGTAAGGGTGCCCAGGTAGGGCACCAGTCGCGGGCCCGGGGTTGGATCGTGACAAGCTCAACCCACACAGGCATTGTATATGATACTATATGGATATGGCCCCATAGAGTAGCCCGTTTTTGCTTACATGCATATATTTATGGTTATGTCAGTTGTATGCCCTCAACGACCTTCTTTTGAGTTTTACGTTGACTTTACATTCTTATATATGTTTACGTGCCTTACATATTCAGTACATCTTTCGTATTGATCTCCCTTTTGTTTGGGGACAATGTGTTTCATGTCTCCTCAGTATTATCACTATTCAGCTCGAGTTAGAGTACTCATATTCTTTTGGAGTTGCTGTCTGAGTTTAGGTATACATTTATATACATAGTAGGGGTATGTCGGGGCCCTATCCCGACCTGATTACTGTTATACGACTCTTAGAGGCTTTCAGACTAGTGGGTTATGTATTGTCATTTTGTACGATCTTGTCGGCCTTCTGGTGTCAGTTGTGGCCTTATCGTATATATTCACCGATTGGTTTTACTGTCATTGGTCCAAATTGCTAAAATTACAGTTTCTGTTATGATTATCACTTTGAGGCCTTGTCGGTCTAGATACTATGATATACATGTGGTATGCTCGGGCCGTTCAGGCACCGGGTGTCGGCCACATCCCCCGAAGCTGGGGTGTGACACTATTCATAAATAGATGGTTATAACTAATTATAACTTTTCTCATTCATAAATAGATGGTTATAACTTCACCTTTTCTAACAATTCCTTCAAAATTGGCTTAAATTGAACATCACATGCTACATGCAATTCATTCTCTATTTTCTTCTACCTTTTGGCTTTTGCAAACACAAACTCAAGAAAGACTTCTCTCATCTTATCTTGTGAAGTCCTTTAAGACTTACATCTTCTCGACGGATTGTTCTTCGCTTCACAAACCCACATGATTCACTCTTCTTTTGCAAGTAGCGACCTCTTAACAAGTCCTAATACTCTCCACCTTCAGTGGAGATTGCCAAGGTCTTCACCTTTACGCCTTTCAAACACATATTAATACTCCACTCTTACATAATAACATTATAATAGGGGTTTATATAGGTGCTAAAGGATGAATCTAGACTTAAAACAACTAAATGAATTGACACTCTCACTGTGAACTTGGTCATCTAATAAACACAAAATCATGCACCACTATGCATCTAAACACATAGATACCCTAAAAGTCACATTGATAACATCAAAGTGCATGAACTTTTATAGTATTCAAAATTATATTTTCAACACCTCGTAGATTCAGTCTAGCGTCAGCATCACTATCCTCCATGGTTTAGCAGTATCAATTATGTTCCCTGTGACACTCTTGGACTTTTGGCTTAATGCCTTTACCTATCAATTTAAGTTTTATATGAACCTTCCATAAAGCATTTTCTACAATGTGTATGTATCATGCTTCCTCTGCAGTACCTTGAACTAATCAATGATCAATTCAGAAGTCCAAAAATTTAAAATACTCAGGGCAATCTTCATCCCTATCTTTGAATTGAATCTATAAAGGACAATGATTTGAACCAATTGGCAAGTGTTGCACAATAGACTTGGAACATATCCTCCTATTCACTATTGAATTAGTAAGCTATCAAGCCTCTCTAATATCCTCATCTTTTTCCTTTTCCAGTTATTTGCACCATGTAAAAATGTTTCCATTAAAACTTGTATCTCTCAGCATACAGTCTACAATACATATTATGAAGTGAAGGTTCTTCATTAGGTTGAGCAGTTTGCTTCCTTCATAGAAATGGAATTAAAGTCTCCACAAATAACCCGGGATAGTCTTCCCTACCAGCCCATGATCTGAGTGCATCCTATAAGTCTTCTCTTTCCCTAGTGCTAGATTTTACAAATATGGTCATCTGAGTTTCAATGCTTATGTGAGCAGTTTTCCAGTGAATTACTTGTTCTTCATTGCACAATATTTGACAATTGTTCTTTGTATTCCAAAATAGCCGGATCTTATTATTTATATTTGAAAAACAATTGTAGCCATTAATACTTGCTTCTCACACAAAAGGTTCTTAAAAAGTCAAGAAAAATATTGGACGACCTTAATATTTCATTACTCCTTGGTTATCATTTCTCTCTGGATCGTATGGTTATTTTCAATTATTATTTGGTATATGTATTCCACACACTCCTTATCCGTTTAGTTGTCTATATCTTATGTACAAAATCTCTTTAAATCATTTGCTTGTATCAAGTGATCTCAATTTACAGTGAATCAAATTATCTCAAAACATACCCAACCAAGATGTCTAAATAAAATACTAGGACGAGTTTAAGGGGTTATCTATATAAGCGCACCCAATCAAGATAAGAATTAGTAAATGCAAAAAGAAGATGAAGTGACTTACGTGGCTGTGATCATTAAGTATCTCAGAGGGGGGAAGATGGAGAACATCCATTTTGGAATTATCTCAAAGTTGCAATGGCCCATCATGTCAAAACAATCAGCGTAAGTTATATAACCAGCAAGTGAAGTTACTGAAGCAGTCCCGGTTAGAACAGATGTGAGCAATGGAATGCCAAAGAGCATGAAGTATGCTAGTTGTTCTGAAAATGGGTGAAATATATCTGCCAAAAACACACAGATTTATTTGGTAAACCATTTTAATCAATTGTATTTTAAAGCTAATTATAAATTACAGCATTCTACTTTTCATAGCAGTTATAATAATTATTCATTAGGAACGAATCAAGTAATAGTTACATGCAATTACTTAAAGTATCTAATAAGCTAAATATTTTCAGCTTTTGGTGATTAATGCAAACATATCATTTTTCAGATATTAACAAGCCGCTCTAAGATGGTCTTGTAGTCGAGGACTAGCAATTGTACTTCTTTCTGGTATGGTATCAGATAGTGCTCATTGTACAATATAGCTGAGAGCGATTTCAAGCTGCTAGTGGAGTGTGTCAATGACATCAACCTTATACCTGGATGATTTTAAAAAATAGTGATGGTTCAGGGAATCCACAGGACATACTGGCTTGTGTGAGCAATTACAATGGATGTACGAGAATAGTGTACAACTACCATTAGTGCTTAGAAAGGATAAACAATTAGCTTAGAAAGGATAAACAATTACGATACAATACAATAGACTTGAAGTCTAACAAGAGTTGTGACAACCACAACAAAGTTTGATTCTTGATCCGTCTTGAATCTACGTTCTTGAATAGTTCTTGAGTAGTTTCTTGAGTCCGTCTTAAATGTTTGCTCCAATTGTAACAAGCTTCTTGGCCTTGATATCCTGAAACCAATAGAAACTAAACAAGGAAAATGACTTGCTGAGTCGATTGATTTTTCAATATTTTCTTAAGATAATATTGTCGTGTATAATCCTTTAACGGTGGGTTGGCAACTTATCTTCCAAGATAAAACAACAATCAAACAAGTGAGCAAAGGAGACTCAAATGTTCGCTAGGAAAGAAGGATCTTTGAGAAGAAAATTGCAAGAGAGGAAAAGATTTCAGAAAATCTGAAATCATACAAGTGTAGAGTGTGTATATGTCTAATGTATTGAGCCAAAGGCCTCAATATATAGTATGTAAGAAGACCTTTTAATTGCCCCATAATGACATTCAATTGTCATGTAATGGATGACTTTAATCCCCAAGTTAATTCAGCAAATAATGGTCCAAGTAATGGCCATTGTTGGGTGAATTTAATGCCATTGAAACCCCCTCAACAACCATATTTTTGGGTTTCCAACGGCGATCACATCGTCGTTACAGTGCGGCTCTCGTGAGGCGCCGCGACACTTCAGCTCTAGTAGCCAAACAGGGAATTAGCGCCGCGACCCTTTTTTGACCCGATTCGATCTTACAAATCGTACACTTCTTCCTTCATTTACCAACGTGGAACACATATCATTTGGCTAATAACCATCCATCATTCTATGTCTCAAACGTTTCACTTACGTACCAATATCTCTTTCACTAATGAAATTTACGATATTTGGCACTACGTGTACACGTGTGTGGAAACGATGTTTCCGACGTGCGGGATCCCAATTGTTTGAGTCATAAATAATGAGTTAAACTTAATTCCAAAATTAGTAAATTTCCAACAATCCCCTCTTGAAAGAGATTTTGGCGCATTCAAAAGGTGTCTTTCTAACAATCTTTTGACGGATCAATGTTGCATCTGGAGAGGTAGTCGTAGCTTTGAACCTTCCATAGTGGAATGCCATCAGATTTATTTACTGCGCGGTGAACGCGATGTCTTGAACCGTCAATGTTTAGTATAAGCCAAGACAATGATACACACACAACACCTGTTACATCCCGTAATTCCATAGCTACTAAGTGAGAACATGATTATAGAAATAAGATTGGAATGTCGGAAGGAAAGGATTTTTACATTTCCTTATACGAAATTTTTTCTAGTTTAATGTGATGACAAGAATTAATTCTAGTAATTGAATTCTTTACAATAGAATTGTGAACTAAGTGTTAAATAATTAAGTCTTGGCATTGGAAGACTTCGGTCCATCGAAATTTCATGAAAAAAATGGCTAAGTGTGGAGATAATTTTTGTGAAGAGAAATACTTGGCCAATATGAGGGTGGCAAGTGCTCCCTCCACTTGTCTTGCAAAGACTCCACTTAATTATATATAGATAAGTCTTGAAAGACTTGGAACAAATATCCTCATCCATACAAACCCTCATATCTCTCCTTTCTCTTGAGATTTTCGAAAACCACATATCCAAAGACAAGAACAAGATCAACTTATTTTCTTTCCAAGATTAAGCGCCAAGACTAAGTTCTAAGCCAAGTTAACCTTGCAATATAGTAAGTCACGGTTTGACAAGAAAAGATCTTGAAACCCTAAGCTTATATATGAACTTATGGAAGGAAAAATATGAAGGCAAGATGGATACAAGATTATAGAGGTTACATGTGTATTTGTAACGTAAAGAAGTGGTGCTAAAGTGTAGTGTGTGCCGTGTGTGTGGACTGTTTTTTGGCTAAGATTTTGGTAAGTTTTCTTCTTCCTCTTGAAGTAATTATATATTACATGTTGTGGTAGTTAGGGGAAGAACTTGTAACAAGAAAAATGGAGTATAAGAAACCTTTGTGACATTTCGGGTGATTACCGATTTGGGGACAGTTTTATCGCTTTAAATTTCGTTGGTTATTGTTGTTATTTAACGTCTCTAATCGCATGTTAAAATGAAGGAAATCATGTTGTTACAAGTTGTTATGGTTTATATAAACATGTTGGAATGTAAGTTGGATTATAAGGAATTGTGAAAAGGGTTTTATGGTGTGTTGGCCGAAAACTGCCTAAAACTGTTGGATATTGTTGTGCAATTCAGGGACTGTTTTGGGGTGTTTTAATGCTGAAAATTCAGTATCATTATGCATGTTTAATGTGGTAAATCGCTAACGTAAGTCCTAAAGGAACAAGGGTATATAAAGGTGTTGTAAGATTTACATTTTACCCTCATTGTCGTAGAAGTATGGACTGTTTTTATGGACTGTTTTTATATGGAATGAGGGGCTGAATTTTACACGTAAAGTAGGCTTGTAATCCCCTTTGGTTGCTGTTTTGTTGTGCCCTTAATTGGTGCCTTGGTTATCGTCGAAATCGGCCTTCTTGAAAGGTGGAAAAGTACGTATAAACATGGGAAGTGCTGCCCGGATTTTTATACGAAAGGAGATTCATAATGTAGTATAATTGTATACTAGTATCGTAGAATTGATAGACGTGTTATTGGTATTTATAGGTTGAAGTACTACTTGAGACGTATTCTAGTTGTCAAGTTGGTGTAGCCTATAAGGTATGTAAACTATTCTTTCTCCTTTGGCATGATATTTGGTTTTCTAAAATGAAAGTCCATTGTATTGTTAGTTGTATAAAGTAAGTGTACGGCGGACGTACATAGTTTTATTGGATCTTAATTTTAAATTGGAAGGCATAGTATTGTCTTGGGTTTTCTAAAATGGAAGATGTGAAAGTGCCTCGATTTTGAAAAGTATAAGTCACTTAGTTTCAAAGGTGTAAGTTACTTGATTTTGGAAGTATACTTGACTTGATTTTAAAAGTGTAAACTTGATTTTTAAAGAGTAAGTGACTTGATGTTTCAAGGCTAGTGTCTTGGGATTTATAAAGAAAAGGATGTACAGCAGACGTACATGGTGCTTTTGGATTCAAGTCCTTAATATTACATGACATGATAGTGCCTTGAGTTTTCTAAAATGATAGTTCATTCATTTTATTCTAATGAGAGTCAAAGATGATTTAACTTGCACAAGGTTGCCTTGATAGTTATATGTATATCTATTGGGACGGGTTGCACGATCCGCAACACTTGTATACATATATTGAGACGGGTTGCACGATCCGCAACACTTATATATATTTATTGAGACGGGTTGCACGATCCGCAACACTTATATATTTATTGAGACGGGTTGCACGATCCGCAAAACTATTATATAATGGGACGGGTTGCACGATCCGCAACACTGATATAGATATAAATGCATTTGATGAGTATATGGGCCGACGTCCCATGATGTTGACATGACTCTCTGTTAGTTTAAAAGGTACAGTTGGCCCTGATTTTTATATGGCACGGTTTGATCTAGTATTTGATATTTATACTTGTCCCTGTCATTCTTTGGCCAGTTATGATTTTCATTAATGTACTTTATGTTTACATACTTAGTACCTGTTGTACTGACCCCCTTAGGGGGACTGCGTTCATGCCCGCAGGTGTAGGTACTCAGTTTTTCTGATCCGCGTGATTAGGATCTTTGCTCAGCTGTTGAGATAACTCCATTGTCCCGGAGTCTAGTCTTTTGGTACATTTTTGCTATTACAGGCTATGTACATTCAGGGGTACGACGGGGCCTTGTCCCGTCATAGTTACTGTTATACTTTTAAAGGTATGTAGTCATGTGTGGGTTGGACATATGTACAGTTGCAGTTATTTAGGTATTTTATATATACTGTGGCGGCCTTGTTGGCTTGCCAGTTTTATCACGTGAGTTGTGTTGTTATTTGAGTTTTATTCGCTTCCGTTGGTTATATGGGAGGTACGGGTATAAGGGTGCCCAGGTAGGGCACCAGTCGCGGGCCTGAGGTTCGGGTCGTGACAACACCTTTCCTACTCAGTCCTCTTTATGTTTTTGTCCGTCGTGGGTCGTGGACACACTTGGATTCTTAAGTGCGTTCATTTGAGGCGTCCTGTCCTCACACTTAAATAGGTGATCTCCTACAAGGTATCCTGCAATACCCAACTACACAAATGTTAGGAAGCATTAAAAGTTTCCCCAAACCTTACCTCAATTGTTGAGGATTATTTGAAGGTTTTGAAAAACTTAACCTCTACCACCTCTGCAGGTGGAACTTAATGTATATCACGGGAACGACCTTGGATTCATGTTTTCTAATAAAAACTCATAATTCGAAGTGCTCTTGCTTCCACTGAAGCTCTCAACTGAACCTTTACAATTTAGTTTTCCCATTGAACCTTATTCATGGGATCTCCAGTCTGTAAGGTTTGGTGTCCACTATATCGGTTCTTATTGATTGGGTTTTAAGCCCATTCCCCTAGACAGGCAGAACATCTGATCTTTAGGTAGCCCTTTTTGGTTAAAGGGTCTGCTATATCCTTTGATTCAGTAATCAAGGGTGTGTCACCCCATCAACTGCCATTCGGTCTTATGTCTGCGACAGATATGTCCAGATGCTGTCATTTGTGCCTTTACAGTGTACAACTGATGCAGGCACGAGTTACTTCCAATAAGGGACATCCTCTAAAAGTTCATGAAGTTACTCAACTTCTCATCATGCTTTGTACAAAGCGATAAACTCCGATTCCATCACGAATCGGTCGATGCAAGCTTAGAGGATTTCCTTAAGACTCACCATGCACATCCACTTATGACTTTGGTGTTCTTAAGGTCTGATGTCTAATTTGCATCACTGTGTTCTCCCAGAACTACTGGACATCCAGAATACCATAATTCATAGATAGGCGAATAATTTAAATGTCGTCACATCCTATTTAACGCCTTCTATTTATTATCTCCAGTGAACCTTAGTTTAACTGATCCACTTTTGTGAGCCGATGCCAGGTCATTTGTGGTGTGTAAAATACATTGAACTCCATGTGACTTGCGTATAACGCTCCTGGTATATGGGTGCACCATGATTATAATCACATCCTATGATTCATATCCATTGGTGACTAACGAGACTGTCAAAACACCTCACAGATGAGTTTGGAATAAAACCAGTCCGTTAAATGTCTTAGAATTCACGATTTCCTAAGATGTCATCTTTAATACCCATATCACTTAATGTCGAAACATTATTTTAACATACTTCTAGGATCAACCTAAGATTACTACTTGTGATCAACATGACGTCTACATAGAGACATATTTAGAGCTACCTTTCGTGTAGATACACTCGTCACACTCTTTAATGGAGAATCTCTTCGATAGTAGAGTACTATCAAGGTTTTCGTGACATTGCTTCGGAGCCGATTTTAGCCCGCACAGATATTTGACAAGTCGATAGACTTTCTTCTCTTCCCTGGAACCTTATACCCCTCAGGTTGTTCCGTATAACTTTCTTCTTCCACTTTCAGACTTTTGGTTTTCCAACTGTTGGCTTTCTAGCTTCAGAATCAATGTCTCTGTAGTCAGATTCATTGTTTTCTGTTTTATCTAAAACTTTCAGGACCAAAATGTAAACATTTTAGGGACCATAATGGAAGTTCAGGAAGAAGCCCAACTGTTCATCAAACCAACTCTCCGATTAGAAAGGTTGTCTTAACATCCATGTCACGCAAGACTGCGGTGGCCCTGGATGTTAAACTATTCACATAGGAACACATGTCCTGGTAGCCGAGGCCTTTATACTCGTCAATAGATCCATCCACTTTGTACTCAACTTGAGTATCCATTTTTACAACCCAGAGGTTCTTTTCCGGAGGAAGATCAACCATCACCCAAGTGTGGTTCTATCTGATGGAGTATATTTCTCTCTTTTAGCTTCTCTCCAAAGCAGCGCTTCTGCAGATGACAATTCTCAATTGTCCATGGTTCATTCTCAACCATATAAGCTAGAAGGCCTGAAACAAGCTTTTGTCCCCTCTTTTTGTTATGTCTCGGTTCAACGTCTAGAATCTCTGAGCTCTGCAGATCTGTAGCATTAAGCTTCGGATAGTTAGCAACTTTTAAGTCCTATAGATCTGGAACCTCTAGTCTCGTATAATCAAGAACTCACGGGTTCTAGTTAACCTTGAGCAATTACTTCATTTTCCTTCTCAAGGAAGGTTATCTTCAAAGAATTCAACATTCTTTGGCACTAAGATGTGATAAGCACTACTGTTATTTGCAGATTTACTGGATATGCAGTCTACAGTCTTAGGTCCGACTTGACCTGTTTTTGGCTTTAGTGTCTCAACACTTGCCACACTACCCCATATCACAACATTTGTATATGAGATTCTTTTCATGTTTCACATGGATGGTTATCCTTATCATTATACGGAATTCCGGTGGGAATCACATTAGCGGTAAGGATTGACTTGCCCCAAAATGTCTTGGGCGTACGGATCTGCGGTTGGCTAATGTCGTTAGACTGAGGTGAGTAAGGATCAGTCGTTTGATAAATGATGCTCCACATTCTCCCCCTCTATCCTTACGAATTCCTCAAACCACAAGTTTTTCAGCTTCTGCTTCCGAAGCACCGCGGCCCTGCCTGGGAGGCGCCGCGGTGCCTCGATTTCAGTAACTAAACCCGTGATTAGCGCCACAACTCTCCGGCGCTCTGACGAGGTTTTATCTTTGTTTTCTAATAAATGATGCAATACGTTGTACCATCGTCGATGAAACCCCATCTATTTATACAAGTGTCACATCACCTATGTAGGCGTGACTATGTTATAGAGGAGCGGTACTTCTTTTTCTATTCCTTTTAATGAAATGAAAAGGTGATTTTTCCTCTTCGCCTACCTCACACTCATTTGAGGGTTTAAGTCGACAGACGACAACAATTTCAACTTCGTTGGCTTTTGAATGACTTTCTATTTAACGTGTCTCAATCTATGATGGCATAGATGCACGGATTACAAATATATCATCCACTTGGATACAGTTTTACTATACCACCTTTGGTTATTATCGACCTGCGGGACATGAGGCGAAAAACTAAAGCCATATTGCCCAACAACGCCCTTGAAACCAAGTTTAGGATAGTGTATCCCCTCTTTTATGAGTGATCCCATTCCCTTAAGTCCTTTTGAGGACAACTTCTTCAACTTCTTCTACTTTGAAGGTAGCATTGCTTCACATGAACAACCTCTTGCCCGTGGTTAGGGCGTCATATGTGATCTAGATACTCTGGCCCACTCTAGTTGTCTTAGCCCACTGAGTGTCCACTTTCTTTTCTGCCTTATCTCTTGGCCTTCAGATAATTTAAGATCTAGAAACTCTAGCCCACTCCAGTCGCCCGTAGGCTTCGTATGACTAAATTGTTATACCCCATAGTTCTGGCCATGCGTATGAGAGCGTACGAAAGAGATTAAGACTTAAAATTTTAGAAGGATAGGTTGACGGATTGTTTCGGACGGGTTATTAGTCAACTTTGAGACGGTTTATGTCCAGTGCATTATGAGTTCCTAGGTGTTTCAAAAGCCTAGTTCGTATTTCGTTGAGTCTAGTTTCCAACGCAACCAACCATTCGTCGATAGGACATCGGAGTAGAAAGTTATGGAAGTTGCAAGTTCAGTGCGCAGTCGGACATAAAAATATTTCGAACAGGAGCCACAGGGCCGCGGCGCCGGAAGATCCGAGGGTTGGCAGAAGTTTTGTGCGCCACCGCCGGCCGCGACGCCGAGGCGGGTTCTGCGAAGCTGAGTGGAAAAATCTGAACTGTTTTGTTTTAAAAAAAGGTCATGGGAGGGTGACAAGTGTCCCCCCCCCCCCCATCTGATTTTTTGCATGTACTATTTATTGACCAAGTCTTGAAGACTTGGTCATTCTTCAAGCTCTTCTCTCTCTCTAAATTAGAAGCTCTTCCTTCTCTCTAGAAAATCAAGAGGAAATCAAGGATTGAGAAAAATCTGAAAAGTGTGGCAAGAAGGAAACTTGTTTGCAAGCTTGTAGGGGTTATTGTGGTGGTGTTTTCGGAAAGAAGGCTAGCAAATTTGTTGGATTAATTTGGCTAAAGCTCTAAGGTAATAATTCTTTCTCTTGTTTCTAGTTTTTGGTGTTGCATGTGAAGAAGAAAGAACTTGTAGTTGAAAATATTGCTCTTAGATAAATTGCATGTAAGAAATATGGTTTGGATATGAAGGAATTGGATAAGAAGGTTATGTAAGCATGTTGTAGTCAAAATACTACCTTAAACTTGTTAAGTTAGTTGTTATGCATTGTGGGGCAGAATTTTACACATCCAAGATTAGGTGTGTAATCCCCTTTGAAATGTTTGGATTGTTGGGCCTTAAAAGTGGCGTTTGGATGTTGAATTCGGCCTTGAAAAAGGTGGCAAAGTATGTAGAAACAAAGAAAATGCTGCCCGATTTTCCATAGAATTTAGTGACTTTGCACTTGGACTATTCTACGTTGAAACTAGAGGTTAATAAACGTATTATGGTCATTATAGGTTGACATACTACGTGCGGTATTTTGGACTTAGCAAGTGGATTGACCGAAGAGGTATGTGGAACTTTCCTATCTCTTGAGCATGAATAGCTTTACCTATATAGTACGGTAGACGTACAAGGTTTTGATATCCCTTACTTGTTTTAAGGATGGCCAAGTTTGGTAAGTAAGGGGGATTAACTCATTTCTTTAAAAGTATTAAGGATGTCTTGAGTTTTCAAAGTTAAAGGACTTGATGTGTTTAAGTATATGATTCTTGTTTCTTTTTAAAAGTGTAAGTCCCTTGGGTTTAGGAAAATGTATTTGACTAAGGTATAACGTTAATATAATAACTTTATGGGAAGTTGGTTATATTAGCTTTATGGAAGGTTAATAAAGGAAGATTTACTCTAAGTTAAATGAGTACGGATAAATGATTTGAAGTTGTGAAAGGCAAATTGATTTTTAGGGCATTAATTGCCTAAGGTTTTAAAAGAGTAGAAGTATATAGTACTTTGGGTTAAATTCCCGGATTTCATAAAGACATGTTAGTGCCTTAAGTAAACTAAAATGAGAATGTGTATGAACAAGATTAATAAGAAGTTAATGGGTTTCTTAACTTGCTTGTATTATGTATGATAGCCGGTTTGTGCTAATGTTATATTATTATTTATTACGGGGTCATTCCCCGGGTTGTGGCATTTGCATATTCCGTGGATTTGCTACCCATGATACGAGAAATACCTCATGCGAGTCCGTAGGGCTCATGCGGGTGAAATAGTCCCATGCGGGTGGTCTGACTATCACGAGGAATACCTCATGCGGGTCCACATGACCCATGCGGGTGAAATAGTCCCAGGAGTAGGAGTGCTTAATGATACTGCGGGGCGGATGACCTTGCTTTGACCATGAGCTTCATATTTTCATGCAGTATAGTATATGCTTGATATTATCATTGTTAGTAAGGCACAGTTTTCTGTAAATTGATTATCTTACATGTCTTCCAGTTATTTTAGACTTATGAGGTGTTTTCAGTATTTTCCAGTTTCGCATACTTAGTACATATTGTGTACTGACCCCCTTCCTCGGGGGCTGCGTTCATGCCGCAGGTAGGGGTAAGTAGGTGGTGGATCCTCATTCTTAGGATCACCGCTCGTGTCGAAGCTCCATTCCTCGGAGGCTTGTTTTGTTAGTACGCTTTTCCACGATCTTTGTAGGTATTTTGTACATTCGTGGTATGGCGGGGCCTGTCCCGCCACGATTGTTATTCTGAGAGTGCAATACGTCACGTTTGTGGTTTGGGCTGTAAGAACAAGTGTACTGTTATACTTTTGATTAAGTATATTTTTATGGAAGGCAGCCTTGTCGGCTTGCCAGTGATGTTTATTTTATACAGGTTTATGTGTTATGTATGTTCCGCTGCTATTCTCGATGTATACTGACGGTGCCCGGTAGGGCACGATCGCGGCCGGGTCGGGTCGTGATAAAAGTAGTATCAGAGCAGTTAGTCCTCGGAAAGTGTCTACAGACCGTGTCTAGTAGAGTCTTGATTATCGGTGTGTTGTGCACCACATCTATAATCAGGAGGCTGCAGGATATTTAGGATTGGTTTCCATTCTTTCACTCTAAGATCGTGCAATAGAGCTGTGTTATAGGTTGAACTTCTTCTGATATCTTCCTTTATGTATCAGTTATGCCTCCACGCAAGGCAACCGCGGCCCATAAGGGCAAGGCAGCTGAGGGAGCTGCTAGTAGGACGCGGAGGGTCACGAGGGCACAGGCCCAGTCCTTACCGGAGATGATGTTTCGGGCGGCAAGTTCCACGACGTCGCCAGCCTCAGCGGAGTTCGAGGCAGCAGCAACGGCTATTGAGATCGCGGTACCTGAGCCTCCAGTCCACACCGAGGATCGAGTATAGAGATTACGGGAGCGATCCGGTTATTGACTTGGCATAGTGGCGGCGGCAGCAGAGCGAGCAGCGGCCCAACCCAAGCCGATGCTTCTTGATTCGGGATTTCCTGGGTTGTCATCCACCCGAGTTCTATGGTTCGAGATCCGAGGAGGATCCTCAGGAGTTTTTTCGGCAGTTACAGCGGACTATGCAGGTGCTTAGGGCCTCGGAGGCTGAGTCCGTCATGCTAGCCTCTTCTGGGATTCTGCGATATTGCGTTGAACTGGTTTGAGTCATGGGAGTTGTCTAGAGGTGAGGATGCTCTTCCAGCTGTTTGGGAGGAATTCACAGAGGCCTTCCTGGATCACTTCTTGCCTCCTGAGATGAGGAGAGCCCGTGTGGATAGATTCTTGAGGCAGAACGGGAGGACTGTCAGAGAGTACAGCCTGGAATTTGACTCATTGGCTAGGTATGCGCACACCATTGTAGCTGACATGGCAGACAGGGTTCATAGATATGTGATGTGGCTAGACCGTCACATGATTACTGCATGCTTGGGGGTGGCTCTTCAGCCAGGGATGGATATTGCCAGGATGCAGGCGTATGCGCAGGGGATAGAGGACAGGGAGAGGGAGGATCAGCTAGACTTAGGCCAGCCCAAGAGGCGTGACAACAGTCTCGAGGCGCGATTTTGGCGGGCGGCCTCAACAGCGAACTAGGTCCACATTTCACCCGGTCTGAGTGCTCCTTCTCGTTTCGGCGAGGTCTGATCAGCCGGGTCATTCAGGAGCAGGTCATGGCTCCAGGACTTCGGGGTTTCAGGGAAGCAGAGATCGCTACCGATCGAGACCACTCTCATCTCAGTGTGCTCGATGCGGTAGGTCTCACCCAGGCGAGTGTCGTGCCTTCAGGAGCTTGTTACTCTTGTGGCCAGCAAGGCCATTTGAAGAGAGATTGTCCGACCAGAGGTGGCGGGAGTGTTATGGTTCAGCCGACAGGGTCAGTTGATGGATCTTCGTCTACGACGGTTATGCGCCCCGGAGGGCAGGGTGTTCACGGGCCAGCAGGCCGCGGCAGAGGTCGTGGTGGGGGTCCCAGTTGGAAATATAACCAACACTTGATCTGAATTCTTGCTGAGTCGAGTGATGGTACTCTGTCTTTAAAACAAGATTTCCCCATATATAGCATTTTATGTTGCTAGGCAATAGTCTTCCAAGATAAAGCAACTACTAAAATAATTGAGCAAAGGAAACTCAAGTGTTTCTCTTGAAGAACTTTGAGTATTGAAAGGATGCTAGAGAGGAAGAAGATTTTCTGAAGTGTTTAACAATTGAGCCAAAGGCCTCAATTTATAGTGTAAGAATTGTGTCTTCAAGTAATAGCATTGAATCACCCATGTAATGGTACTGAATTGCCCAAGTAATGGCACTCATTTATTAGCCAAATAATGGCTGACTAATGCTCGAATGAATGTCATTGAGGGCAGCCCAAAAGTCTCCAAAAATCAGATTTTTCATTTCAGACTTTCTGTCAGGGCAGCGTCGTTGCCGAACCTCGGAGGCGCCGCGGCATTGAGGCACCAGAGACTTGGCACTGAATTTGCGTCGCGGCCTTGACGGGGTTGGCTCCGCGGTGGCGCCACTACCCTTCTCGGCTCAGCAGCCCTTTCCGACCCATTCCATCTTTACACTATGCACACTTCTTTCTTCATTTACCAACGTGGAACACTAGTCATTTGGCCAATGAACGTCCATTATTCTATGTCTCAAACATTTTACTTACATACCAATATCTCCTTCACTAATGAAATTTACGATCCTTGATACAATGTGCACGTGTGTGGAAATGACATTTCCGACGTGCGGTCTCCCAATTATTTGAGTCATAAATAATGGGATAAATGTTATTCCACATTAATAAATTTTCAACAATCCCCTCTTGAAAGAGATTTTGGTGCACTCACAAGGTGCCTATTTCTAGAAATCTTTCAGCGGACTGATGTTGCATCAGGAGAGGTAGCTTCCGCTTTGAACCTTCCTTAGTTGAAAATCATCGGACTTACTGTGTGCTGAATGTGATGTCTTGAACCATCAATGTTTAGTGTAAGCCAAGTTAACGGAACCAACACAACAACTTCCCTTACTCTATTCTTCTTAATGTTTTATCCGTTGTATCCGTGGAAACTCTTGGATTCTTAAGTGCATGCACTTGAGGCGGACTGTCCTCGCTCTTAAATAGATAGTGTCCTACAAGGTATCCCGCTATACCCCACTTCACAAGTGTTAGAAACCATTAAAAAAAATCCCAAACCTAACCTTCACCGTTGAGGATCATTAAAGGTTTTGGAAACTTACCCTCTACCCATACTGTAGATGGCACTTAATGTCTATCGCGGGAACGACTTTGGGTTTATGTTCCTTACAGAAAACATAACCCGAAATGCTCTTGCTTTAATCAAAGGGCTCAACTGAACCTTTACAACTTAGTTTTTCCATTGAACCTAGTTACTGGGATCTCCAGTCAGTAAGGTTGGGTTACCACCGTATCAACCCTTATTGTTTGGGTTTTAAGCCCATTCCCCTTGATAGGAAGAATATCTGATCTTTGGGTATGCCCTTAGTCAAAGGGTCTGCTATGTTATCATTTGATTTTACATAATCAATGGAAATAATATTCGTGGTGATCAGCTGCCTAACGGTCTTATGTCTCCGTCGAATATGATTACACTTGCCATTATACATAAAACTCTGACTCCATTGTGGATCGGGCGATGCAAGTTTGCATAGAGGATTTCCAAGACACAGACCCACCACCAATTATAAATATATACCCACTTGTGAACTTGGTGTTCTCTATATCAGATATCCAGTTTAGACTACTGTACCCTTCTAGTACAGTTTGATATCTCAAATAATGCAACTCGTAAGTTAGAATGTATTTCAGGTACCATAGTACTTGATTCAATGCTTTCCAATGATCATTACTCCGATTACAGGTAAACCTAGCCAACTTGTTGACTGCATAAGCGATATCAGGTCGGGTGCAGTTTGTTATGTACATCAAACTCCCAATCACATGCGCAGATCTCTCATGGCATACGGGCGCACCACGATTTTTATCAATTTTCTCATTCATATCCAGTGGTGACTTCATCAGTGAACTGTTGAATATCTCAAACTTTCTCAACACATCCTCGATGTAGTGAGATTGAGATAAGCCAAGTCCGTTAGACATCTTAGAGACCTTGATGCCTAAGATGACATCTGCAATACACATACCCTTCATGTCTAAACATTGTTTCAACATATTTTTAGTCTCTAGGATCAAACTAGGACTACTCCCTGTGATCAACATGTCATCTACGTAAAGGCATATCATGACGAACGAGTCAAAATTACCTTTCATGTAGATGCATTTGTCACACACATTAATGGAGAAACCCTTCGATAGTAGAGTACTATCAATTTTTTTATGCCATTAATTTGGTGCCTGTTTCAGCCTGTATAGAGATTTGACAAGTCGACAAACTTTATTTTCTTGCTCTGGAACCACAATTACCATTTAGGAAGACTTTTTTGACATCCATTGGATGTATCTCAAGGTCATGCAATGCTTCGATAGCAATGAATACTCATATGGACGTCATTCTAGACACTGGGGAGTATGTGTCAAAATAGTCAAGACCTTCCTTCGGTCGATAGTCCTTGACTACGAACCTGACCTTGTACTTATCTATAGACCCATCTGATTTATACTTATGTTTAAGTATCCATTTACAACCCAACAGTTTGTTTCCCGGAGAAAAATCAACCAACTCCCATGTATGGTTTTGCAATATGGAGTCTATTTCACTCTCAATAGCTTCTTTCCAGAGCCGTACTTCTGGAGTTGACAACGCTTCAGCAATTGTCCGTGGTTCGTTATGAACCATATAAGCTACAAAATCAGGACCAAAGGATTTATCCTTCCTTTCCCTTTTACTTTATCTTGGTTCCACCTCTAGAGTCTACAAGTTCTGAGATTTTGTAACACTAGATTCTGAATATCAAACCACTTCAGAGTCCACTAGATCTTAACCATCTAGATCCGGGCAGTCAACTACTTCTGGTTCCTGAGAGTTCTGTTCATAACTTCGTTTGCGAGAGATTATGTCTATTTCCTTTCTAGGAAAAGTATCCTCAAAGAATTGGGCATTCCTTTATTCCATGATCGTACCCCCGTGGATATCTAGTACATCTAACTTATGCACTAAGAAGCGATAAGCATTACTGTTATTTGTATATCCGATGAAAATGCAATCTACAATCTTAGGTCCAATCTTGACCTGCTTTGGCTTAGGTACTTCAACCTTTGCCAAACAACCCCACACCTTTAGGTATTTGTAGGTGGGTTTCTTTCTCTCACATAACTCGTATAGAGTTTTCCTTACCCTTATGTGGGACTCTATTAAGAATCATATTAGTGGTAAGGACAGCTTCTCCCCACATGTTTTAGGGAAGAATGGAATTGATGAGCAAGACATTCATAATTTCCTTCAATGTACGGTTCTTGCATTCAGTGACACCGTTCAACTGAGGTGAGTATGGAGCCGTCGTTTGATGAACAATGCCCGATTGGACACAATATTTCTCAAATGACGCTACGTATTCTCCCCCTCTATCGCTATGAATTGATTTAATATGTACGCTTAGTTGGTTTTCAACTTCTGCTTTGTAGCGTCTGAATGCTACAAAGGCTTCATCCTTACTTTTCAAAAAGTAAAGGTAACAATACCTTGTGATATCATCTATAAATGTTACAAAATACTTGTTCCCCCTCTAGTTTGTGCAAACTTCAAATCACATATATATATGTGAATAAGTTCTAGAGGAGCGGTATCACTTTCGACGGATATAAAGGGAGTCTTATTGAGTTTTTCCTCTACACACATCACACTTATGTTGAGAGTTTACGTCGATAGACGACAACAACTCCAACTTTACCAACCTTTGGATGGATTTGTAGTTCACATGTCCTAATCTATAATAACATAAATTAGAAGACTCGAGCAAGTAAGAGGAAGCTTCATTTTTATTGCTTGAATGCATGACTGACATGTCGTTAACCTTGAAGAGGCCTTCACAGATGAAGCCCCTTCCCAAAAAGGTTTCATTTTTTGTAATTATAAATTTATTGGACTCAAATACTAGCCTAAAACCAGCATTAACCAATACATGATCTGAAATTAAATTCTTCCTAATCTCAGGGACATGCATCACCTCTTTCAGAGTGAGCTCCTTGGCAGAAGTCATCTTAAAGACCACATATCTGTTACACCCCGTAAGTCCAGGACATGTATAAGAGAATGAACGCGAGAACGCAAGACTTGAAAAAGGGTACGAAAGAAGAATTGTTTTTCCGACGGAAAATCTTCCGAACGTCGGAAAGGAAAAATGTTCGTTGATGAGAATTAGATTCTCAAAATGCATTATTTGAGGAATATATAATATATTATGCATTATGGAAATTTATTTTTATGGATTTGGTCATGTAGGGCCCACCCGAGAAATTTTACGTTTTGTGGGGCCCACGAGGGTTACGAAATTTTATGGACGAATGGGAGGGCGACATGTGGCACCACCCCCACATGGTCTTGGACGAAATTGGACAAGGGTATTATGGTCATTGACCAAGGTAGATGATCAAGTCTTGCAAGCTTGAGATAATTGACCAAGTCAAGTTGCCACTTGTATAGATATCTAAATATTCTTCATCCAAGCCACACAAGTGTTATTATCTAAGCCCTCAATTGTTTTATATATACTACACTAGTGCAAGACCAAGTCTTCAACACTTAGAAAAAATTAGAGAACATTTGTGCTAGCTATGTTGCTCTCGGGTTTGAGGTCATATCCACACAAAAAATTTGCAATTGTGGTTCTTTATTCACAAGACTTTAACCTAATGTCCCTAAGGGTATTGTAAGGATATATCAATAGAAAGATCTCGGAAAAATGACGTTTTCACGTTAGTCGCAAGGCGAAAACCTAAGTCGTTTTCATAAGTTTGGATTGGAAATGGAAGAGAAGTTGGTTGTGAACTTCTAAAGGCTTCAAATAGTGGATTGGAGCGTAAAGGAAAGGAGCTAAGAATTGCTAAGGAGCGACTTTGAATCTTGGATTTTATAAGGGCTTAACAAGGGATCAATCTTGTCGTTTTAGTAGCTAAAGATTACTATTGTTGTAGTTATGGATATTAGAAAGCATGAGGTATATATTATGAAGTTTGATAAGTGTATTGACTATTGGAACCCTAATCCGAAAACTAGTATGTTTAGCCCTTGAGATTACAATTCAATTTGGTTATTAGTTTAGTCATCGCATGTTATATAAAGAAGAAATTGTAGTTGTTGAAGTTGTTTATGACTATATAACATGTCAGACCTAAGAACTTGGATTGAAAAAGAATTGGAAAGGACTTTTGTTGTTGTACAAGTTAGCCGAGAATGGCTTTGAATATGGAACTAGTTGGTATTAATTGTGGGGCAGAATTTTACACGTATTGTAAGGCGTGTAATCCCCTTTGATTGGTTGATGTATTGAGCCTTAAATGTGGCATGTTGGTTATTGATTATCGGGCCTTGAAAAAGGTGGAAAAGTACGTAGAAACAAAGGAGGTGCTGCCCGATTTTCCGTAGAATAAGAGTCCTTATACTTAGTATGATTCTACGTTTAAAAGGGAGGAGTTGATAGACATGTTATGATTAATATAGGTTGAAGTACTACGAGTAGCGTATTCTACTTTAAGGATGGAATAGCTATCAAGGTTGAAGTACTTTGGAGCATTTTGCTACTTGTAGATAATCGTCGCGAGGTATGTGAACCTCTTCCTTCTTTTGGGCATGATTCTATGTATGAAACATACATGTGGTGTTATTTCATGATTCCTTCTACTCTTAGAAGTTAAGAGGTATGTATGTTGATTTACTCTATGTACAAGTTATGTCTAAGTTATCCTAAGTCCTTACCAAGTCTTATGGGGGATGTTGGTAAGAGTCGTTAGGAAGTATTTGGAGTCGAGTTGACTTTGCTAATTTACTGCACGAATGAGAATAAGTATCGAACAAGCCATTGCAGCGTTAATAAAAGAAAATGTATCGACAATCAATTATATTAAAATGAGTAGAATTCTCCATCTGCATAGAAACTAAGATAAGACAAAATTGTATTACATTTTCTAGATCATGACTGCTTTAATAAGATCGTTATAAACAAGCATAACTTATTCACAACGCACTAAAGTATATGTTACTTAATTTAAAGAGATTACGTTATGAAGTTTTAAGACTATGAACCTTAAATTCTTAAAAGGTTAAGAGACTTTATTTTCAAGTTATGAGACTTGATTCTTAAAGGAAGAAATGACATGATTTAAAGTTAAGAGACTTGATTTCTAAAGTTAAGAAACTTGATTTCTAAAGTTAAGAGTGTTATACCCCGTATTTCCAGGGTATGTACGTGAGGGCGTACGTATATAAATTTGAGCCTTAAGTTAGGCAAGTTTCGAAATTTGTACACAACACCCGATTAGAGTCGTTTTTAAAAACGTTTCCACAACTTCGTAGGAAAATTACGGCTATGTCATTAATAATTTTTGCGGATTTTTCCGAGAGACGAAACATTTTGGACCAACGGGAGGGTGACATGTGTCACCCTCACATTGGAAGGAAGTGGACGGCCAAAGGGGAATTGTTGGCACGTTTTTTGTGCAAATATTGTGGTCAAGGGTTAGGTAGGATATTTTGTGTAGTTGATGAGCAAGTGGGACCCACTAACACATGGCTTCATCTTGACCTTACACTTGCCTTACACTTGGATAGATCTTGGCCATTGGTTGGCCATTTCTTGACCTATAAATACCCCTCTAAGTTGATGAACTTATTCATCCAAAAATTGTCTAAGTCTTGAAAAATCCCTCCCTCTCCCTCTTGTTGTTTTCGTCCACCACACCCCTCCCTTTGAGATTTCTGCCGAGAGCAACCCCCCCTAGCCTAGTTGTGCTAGTCGAAATACTACCCCCCCTTGGTAGAAATGTATTCTACAAGTATTGTTATAATGCCCAAAATACTTTAGCCAAATACCTTGTAGTACTTTCCAAAGTACCCTTTATACGAAAAGCCCGGAAAATACTATTATACTTTCCTTTAGCCACTAAACGAAACCCTAAGGAAAACCTTCATAGTCGGTTGAAGTGTTTAGTAGAAGTTGCGTAGAACTTCTAAGGGTTGTTTGGAGCGGATTGGAGCACTCGGAGTAGGAGCTAAACGTTGCTCAGGAGCGACTTTTTACTTGGATAATTTTGGGCTCATCGAGGTAAATACTACTGTCCTTCTAGTGTAATTGGAAATTACATACTGTAGTAGTATTGTAATGAATATAAGATTCATAGAAGAGAATTGGACTGTAATAGAAGGATATTACAGAAAAGACTTGAACTGAAATCACTTCGGAAGAATATAAGTAGAAGTTCAACTGTACTTACATAGGACTGTATATACAGTAGACTGATAACCTTTATTGGTTGAATGTTCTGCAAGTAGCATGGGCTACTTAGAAGGTGGACCAGGCTAGCCGGGTTATAGCCGTGGAGCGTTTTGCTTATAGTCGATAATCGTCGCGAGGTATGTGATTCTTCCTATACTCTTGAGCATGATATTTTAAAAGGAAGATATATATAGTACGGCAATGTCTTTTGACTTAAGCCTGAATAATATATAGTACGGTAGACGTACGTGTGCTAATTGAACGTAGTTGTACGGCAATGTCTTTTGACTTAAGCCTGAATAATAAGAATTTGAAGTATTTCAAAATTGTTAAGAAACCATTTTTGTTAAGAGTAACACTTGGTTTTAAAGGTTTTAAAAAAGAGTTATACTAGCTTTATGGGGAGTTAGGTATAACGTCTTAAGAGAGGTAAAGAAGATGGTTTACTGATTTTAGAAGTTAAGAGACTTGATCTTATAAGATAAGAGACTTAACTTAAATGAATTAATATAGATTTTGTGTGAAACCTCATTCGTGAGTAATGAGTACTTGGTTTTTAAAAGGAATAATGTTTTACTGATTTCGGAAATCAGAATGTGTATCGATAAACCACTGCAGCGTTAATAAAGGAAAATGTATTGAATAATTAAGTATTATTAAAACCAGAAACCTCCATCCGCATGTAAGCTAAGATGAGACAAAATGATATTACATTTTCTAGATCAGCACTGCGTAATACGATTGAGGATGCACAAGATTAACCTACTCCCCTATGGCATCTGTTACTCTATTGTTTTAAAAAGAGATTAAGACATTGACCTATGAAACTTTTCTACCAAGAGACTTGCGTAATTGAAATTAGGCAAACCGAACTTTTAGGAAAAGAAAGGCATTGTGTTGTCTTAAAATGGTTTAAAACATAAAGTGTTATAACATGACTTTATGGGAAGTTGGTTATAACGACTTTATGAAAACAAAAGAAGGGTTTTATCATTTGTTTTAATGTGGTAACTTGACTTTTAAAAGAGAAGTATTTTGGTCCAAAAGGAAGGCATGGTATTGCCTTAATTTGGTCTTAAAAAGGAAAGTATGAAAGTTGTTTTGGTTTACTTAAAAGATATAAGTCACACATTTTTATATACTACGGGCATCGGGTGACTTTTAGAAAAGGAATGAATCTCTTAAAAGGAATTTAACGACGTAGTACTTTAGGTTAAAATCCGACTTTGACATAAAATGAAAGTACTTGAGTTGTGTATAACTTTCCTATGCTTGTTGTTGTGAAACTTGACCATGTTACGTGTGATAGCCTTGTTGTGCAAGATCGCGGTTCTACTCGACTATCGGTCACGTGGATGAACCGAATGTATTTCACTCGACTCACGGCTCATCCGAATGTATTTCACTCGACTATCGCTCATCCGAATGTATTTCACTCGACTACGGTTCATCCGGAATGTATTTCACTCGACTACCGGCTCATCCGGGAATGTATTCCACTCGACTACGGTTCATCCGAATGTATTTCACGATCACGGTTCACGGGATGAACCGAATGTATCCCACACGCTTTCTATCGGGTCCATGAGATGGGCCGAGACATGTTATACGTATCACATGATTTGTACCTAGATCGCCGGTGAGGAAGAAGTTCCACGTACGAGGATGACTTTGAGGCGTGAGTCCACGACTTGACATAATCGCTTTTATGTTGTGAATCGTAGTTTGGTTATCATACATGTCTCCCGCTTTATATAGACTATTATGATTTCATTTACTGATTTTACGCTTTCACATACTTGGTACTTGTCAGATCGACCTCTTCTGAAGCGCGTCACGCCGCAGTAAGTACACCGTTGTCGATCCCCGCTTAGGATCTCATTTCAGCCTTGGGAAGCTCCGCCTTCTGAGGCTTATCTTTGGTATGTTACCCCAGTCCAGAGGTCCTTGTACATTCGTGGTATGGCGGGCCCTGTTGGCCATAGTTGTTGTATAAATCTTAGAGGTCCGTAGATCGCTGTAAGCGTGGTTGTAAGGATTAGAATCGCTCAAATGTTTATATATATATATGTTGAAAGGCAACCGTTTTGGTTGGCCTATTTTCTTTCATCTTAATCCATGTCTATTTACATGTTTAAGTTTTATTTCCGCTGGTTTTCTCTGATGTTGTATCACTAGGGTGCCCGGGGTAAGGCACCAGTCACGGGCCCGGGTTCGGGTCGTGACAAAGAGACTTGAAGTATTTTGAAAGTTAAGAAAATTGATTTGAAAGTATATGATACTTGGTTTTAAAAGTATAAGTCTCTTGGTTATAAAAGGAATGAATTTGTTTAAAACCATAAAGTGTTATAACGGCTTTATGGGAAGTTGGTTATAATGGTTTTATGGAAGGTTAAGAGAGTTGTCTATTTTGATGGATAGGTATGAGTTGCCTAGGTTGTGTAATTAAAAAGTTACTTAGTTTCAAAGCCTTGAAATGAATTTCTAAAGGTGTAGTAACTTATTTTGAAAAAATAGACATGCCTTGATACTACGGGTGTTAGTATCTTGAGATTTTATATAAAAAAAGTCTTTTGAAAAGAATGGGCGTACGTAGTACTTTGGCTTGTTTAAATGAGAATTTTTCCATTTTATGCCTTGATAGTACTTTGGCTTGTTTAAATGAGAATTATCCTATTTGTGTCTTGATAGTACTTTGGCTTGCTTAAATAAGGATTTCTCTTGGTTGTAAAAAGAAGGCATGATAATTGTCTTGGTTTATGTAAAAAGAAGGCATGGTAATTGTCTTGGTTTGTGTGAAGGCATGGTATTGTCTTGGTTTATGTAAAAATGAAAGGCATGGTATTGTCTTGGTGTGTAAAGGCATGGTATTGTCTTGGTTTGCTTGCATATGGGTTGCTCAAATAGACATTCGTGCAAGTGTCATATTTCCACATCTCTGCGTCCCTCCATAAAGGGCCGGCAACTTGTTTCAAGGATATCATGGAGTAGCTCCCCATGGTGGTGAGTGGTACACACTCACGGTGGGTCGGTATTTGACTCGGGCGGGTTAAATTCCCGGGATATATATAAGCCATGGATTAGCTATCCGTGATGCGAGTATCGTGTACCGATGACTCATTGCGGGTCCACATGACCTAAGCGGGTGAAATAGTCCCATGATAGGTTGCATTATAACACAGAGGGTGGTTGACCCTGGCACTGGCACGACCTTCATGTTTTGAAATGGTAGTGATTTCATTAATGAAAGGGTGCAGTGTGTTTATGACTTAAAGTGGAACAGTTGGTCTCATTGTTAAAAGAATAACTTAAAAGATAAAAAATGATTGCATTACTCTACGATTGCGTTCAAAGGTGTGCTTATTGATGTTATATTATATCATGGATCGCCGGCAGTGAGGAAGGATTCCACGGCCATGATTTATATTATGGTCGTGAGACACATGGTTATATTTGAGTAATGACTTGAGGGCACGCGTCCACGACTTGATATGATCGCTATGTATTGTAATCGTAGTTTGGCTATCATATATGTCTCATGTTTTGTATAGATCGTTATGATTTCATTACGTGATTTTCGCTCACATACTTGGTACATTCTTCAGATCGACTCCTTCGGGCCGCGTTCATGCCGCAGTTTATGTACGCAGCTTGGTGATCTGCAGTGTAGGACCGCCGTAGTTTTGGATAGCTCCATCTGCTCGTGAGTTTATCATTTTTGCATGTAATTCTTCCGCATATGTTTTTTGTACGGCATGGGTACGCGGGTAGGTGCACAGTGGTCGACCGACCGAACCGACCGACCGAGGACCAACGCCGGATTATCCGACCAAGACCGACCGAATTTCTCGGCCCGGCCCGGCCCGGTCAATTTCGTCCGGTTCGTTTTGACCGATTGGACCGAATTTGATTTCCCAAGACTTCAACCAACCCCACCCTGTGCCCCGCCCTCCGCCACCGAACGTATTGACATATGAAATATAAGTCAAATTGATCAAACTTTATACGGCCATAACTTTGCGCTGGACGTCCGCTTTACCTAATTTTTTTGATTTCGCGTATTTTTTCGATACGGGTGGCCAAACGCATAAGCGGTTTGATTCGTCCGGCTTTCTCCAAAAACGTCCATCTTGCCCTTCAATTTCTTTTCCCAAATCGCTACGTTTCCCATTTTCAAATCTAAATATCTTGCGATGTACAATATATTTCAACGTAAAAATTGCGTGGCACCGCCCGAGAATGTCAATTTCAGATTGGTAATTCAATTTAAAAAAACGCCCCAAACCCAATTCTAATTATATATATATTATATATTAGGAATTTAGAAAATTAGGAATTATATATATTATATATATTAGGAATTATATATATTATATATATATATATATATATATATATATATATATATATATATATATATATATATATATATATTATAAAAAAATTAAAAATAAAAATTATTTTAGTCCTGACTGATCGAACTCGACCGGACTGACCGGACCGAAAACCGAATTATTAAAAACACGGATCAAGACCGGACCGAATTTCGGTCCGTTCGTCCCGGTCGAATAGTTCTGGCCCGTCCGATTTTTCTGGCCCGACCAAAATTTATGCAAATTTCACCAACGGGGCCTTGTCCGTCATAGTTCAAGAAACTCTTAGAGGTCCGTATTCATATGTGGATTGGACTCATGTATAGTGTAGTACCTTTTATTATGTATATTATGTGGCGCACTTCGCTTTGCCATGCGTATTCGTTGGTTTTAAAAATAAAAAAACGAGGTGTTATTTAGTTCCGCAGTTTACTTGTGTCAGTTAGGTAGAAGGGTGCCCAGGTAGGGCACCAGTCACGGGCCCGGGGTTCGGGGCGTGACAATATCCTACCCCCAGCACGTCAGAGGAAACGTTGTTACCCATGAACAACTTCTTATATGTAACTGGTGTATACGTGGAGAAGTCATATCTATCAGAACATATGTGACGGATAGCACCTGTGTTCATCCACCATTGCTTGTGATTCTCTACAAGGTTTGCTTCTAGCACCACCGCAGAAAACTCTTCAATCATGTCGTCAAGAAGCGTGTCCTCAACGACGCTGGCCTTTTCTTTGGACTTCTGACTCTGCTCCAACTTGAACTTGTGGCAGTCCTTGATCATGTGACCAGCTTTGCCAAAGTGGTGGTGACAGTTTCCCTTGAACTTTACCGTTTCTTTCCATCTTTCTGGAACTTGAGCTTCTTGCTTGGGTTCCCTTTGGCATCAACCAGATTTGCCTTGCCCTCAGCGGGTTGCTTTCCCTTAGGCAATGACTTCTTATTATCTTCCGGAATTTGCAGTTTGATAATAAGCTCTTCAAAGATCATTTCCTTGTTTTGAGTTTTAAGTAACTCATAAACTTACTCCACGATGGAGGTAATTTTTCAATCAATGATGCAACAAAAAAAACAGCTCATTTGGTTTCATACCCTCCAAATCCAGGAGATGTAGAATCATTTGGAATTCCTGGACTTGAGACATCACTGTCTTGTTATCCACCATTTGAAATTTCAAGAATTTTCCATCGATGAATTTATTTGTACCTGCATCCTGTGTGTTGTACTTCTTCTGAAGCTTCTCCCACAACTCTTTGGTGGTACGTACGGTGCAATACACCGTGTAGAGAGGGTCAGATAAGCAATTCAGGATGTAGTTCTTACACATGAAATCATTATGAGTCAATGCATCAAGAGTCATTTTCAGGCGAGCCTGAAAACCTTGGCCCCCTTCAGCCGTATCAATAGACTGAGGGTTCGCACCATCTCCTATTTTAGGAGGGTCTTCTGTGACACAGCGTGCCACTCCCATCACGGTTAGGAAAAAACAATATTTTTTGTTGCCATCTTTAGAAATCAATGCCCATGAATTTTTCAGGGTTTTTATGGTGAAACCCGACATGTGGAGGGATTCTGACATTTCCTTGAGTAGCAGGAAGGCCATTGGTTGTTCCTTGGGCAACAGTGGGGAAGGAAAAAGTATTGTCTTGGGGAGCAGCAGTAGAGGGAGAGCTAAAAGTATTGCCTTGATGAGCAGCAGCAAAGGGAGAGCCAAAAGTATTGCCTTGAGTAATAGCAGCAGATTCAGAAACAAATTGTTCTTGTCCATTCATTTTCACTAAATACTAATACAATCTTGTCTTAAAATTGCTAGGAAAAATAAAAGCAACAAACGGGAAATAGCAAACATCTATTACAAGAACTAGGAAAAATGAAGAATAAGAGATTACAACAAAAGAAATAATCTTAACAAACAACTAGAAACTAGAACCAACACTTGATCTGAATTCTTGCTAAGTCGAGTGATGACACTCTGTCTTTAAAACAAGATTGCCCCGTATATATCTTTTTATGTTGCTAGGCAATAGATAAAACAAATACTAACACAATTGAGCAAAGGAAACTCAAGTGTTTATCTTGAAGAACTTTGAGTATTAAAAGGATGCTAGAGAGGAAGAAAATTTTCTGAAGTGTTTAACAAATGAGTCAAAGGCCTCAATTTACAGTGTAAGAATTGTTTCTTCAAGTGGCAATTAATGGCATTAAATCACCTATGTAATTGCAATGAATTGTCCAAGTAATGACACTCGTTTATTAGTCAAATGACTGACTAATGCTGGAATGAATGCCATTGAGGGCAGCCCAAAAGTCTCCAAAATCTGATTTTCCGTTTCAGACTTTCTGTCAGGGTAGCGTCGCGGCCCTTCTCGGCTCCCGGCCCTTTCCGACCCGTTCCATCTTTACACTATACACACTCTTTCCTTCGTTTACCAACGTGGAACAGTCGTCATTTGGTCAATGACCGTTCATCATTCTATGTCTCAAACACTTTACTCACGTACCAATATCTCTTTCACTAATGAAATTTATGATCCTTAGTACAATGTGTGCACGTGTGTGGAAACGACGTTTACGACGTGCGATGTCCCAATTGTTCGAGTCATAAATAATGGGATAAACTTTATTCCACATTAATAAATTTCCAACGGATTCGCCTACTAAGTGGAAAAAGGATCGATTCCCGTACGATCGGTGATTTGGATCGTGAGAGCAACTAAAGGACATCATCCATCAGATATGGGCTTCAAACATCTCGGGAAATTTTATGTTTCAACACTGCCTGAGAGAAGACAATATAGTGGCTGACGAACTTGTTAATTGGGGTGAAATATCTGGGAGGTCCCTTTTCTTCACTCAAGTTGTTTCTTTACCTTCTGAAGTTAGACCTCTTATAAAGAACGACCAAATTAGGCTCCCATGTCTCAGAATTCGACATGTCAAAGATCACTATATTTTTGTACAGACTGTTGGGTTTTGATATTGGTGAATAGGAAATGATGGGATAAAAATTAAAGAGGGTAAAAGGCTCTTTTGTCCCACATCGAAAAAAGGGAAGGAAAGAGAGGTGTATATATTACATTACACCTTCTCGAGCTGCTAAAAGGGTTGAGAGGGCAGGACTCGCTGCCGCCGCCGCCGCCGCCGCTTCGGCCGCCGGCCGCCGGCCGCCGCCGCCGGCCGGCCGGCCGATTCGGATTCGGCCGGCCGCCGGATTTGGCTTCGCCGGCCGCCGCCGCCGCTTTGGATTTGGATTTGGATTTGTCAAAAGATCGATCCGACCCATCCGGCTCTCCCTCTCTTTTTCGAATTTCCCTCCAAAATGAGGTGACTATTCTGAATGGTTGCAACCATTCAGAATCAGTACCTCTAACTCGAAAATTTCATTCTGTGTGATATACTGTCGTTGAGTGGTTCGTTGCTACCGGAATTTGGAGTACTACTATTCTAGTGGCGTTATCACAATTGATTATGTAAAGTCAAGAGATAACGTGGCGGATCCGCTTACAAAAGGCTTATCTAGAGAGGGAGTTGGTAGATCATCAATGGGAATGGGGTTAAGGCCAAGGACAAGTCATCATGGCGGTAACTCTACCTAGCAGACTGGAGATCCCAAGAGCTAGGTTCAAGGAGATCAAACAAAGTTGTGACTGACGGTTCAACATTGTCAAATAACTCAACCCATTCTCGGATGAAGACAATGTTCAGAAATAAGGATAAGACTTTATGGCTTGTTAATGAGTTAATAAAGCATTAAGGTTTTTTAATGGTTATCTAAATCTGGCGATGTATGACCAGATAATGTGGCTATAGGACCACATGTTTAGAAATCACCTATGTGAGTGTTAAGTGTAAGCCGCTTTAAAGGGGAATGACAGTAAAGGCCCATTCTCTATGCACTCATGAGACCAGTCAGTGTTCATGGCTGAAACGAACACAACCGTGAGAACCATAAACGGTTGAGGGTTGATTGTGTGTCTTATGTTGTCTAGGTATACAACAAAGTTCGACGGTTCAAAGATATCAAATCTACCGATTGATCGAGTATATCCGATATAAGTTCACTACGGAAAGTTCAAAGGGAAACCTACTTATCCGAGACGCAACATTCGCCAGTATATCACACTCGTCCGTACATTCTTCTATCTTATAATCATTCCCCATTCATGTGGGGGATTGTTGGGTTTTGATATTGGTGAATAGGAAATGATGGGATAAAAATTAAAGAGGGTAAAAGGCTCTTTTGTCCCACATCGAAAAAAGGGAAGGAAAGAGAGGTGTATATATTACATTACACCTTCTCGCTAAAAGGGTTGAGGCAAGGACCCTCGCCGTCGCCGCCGCCGCTCGGCTCGCCGGCCGCCGCCGCCGCCGGCCGGCCGCCGCCGCCGCCGCTGATTTGGATTTGGATTTGGATTTGGATTTGTCAAAAGATCGATTGATTGATATTGATTGATAACCCGCGACCCGATCCGACCCATCCGGCTCTCCCTCTCTTTTTCGAATTTCCCTCCAAAATGAGGTGACTATTCTGAATGGTTGCAACCATTCAGAATCAGTACCTCTAACCCTATAAATTCTTGATCATTTCAAGAATTTATGAACAAATTCATTTTTCTAATCAATTCTGAAGTTGCTCTTCAACTCGAAAATTTCATTCTGTGTGATATACTGCCGTTGAGTGGTTCGTTGCTACCGGAATTTGGAGTACTACTATTCTGGTAAGATAATCGTTCTATCCTGGGAGGCGATATTCCGTTAACCTCGAGTACTGTGAGGGGAATAATTTCCTTAAGGACACACTTTGAACTAAGTGGGCTCGATTACATTCTGAAATTATTTTTCCAAAACAAATTCTGTTTTCGTTTATTGTTTCATTTATGTTATATGTTTCACTAAGTGATTAACATATTGTTTTGAATCATTATTTAGCCAAGTACAGATTATTATACCAACAATCTTAAGGAAATTATATTTATTGTATTTTAATCAGATCCTGGTTGGAGATTAAAACCTGTGTGGTTTTCTACTCCGTATGAAATTTCATATTCTAACTTGAAGATATAAAAACTTCGTTGGAATATTAAAATCCAGGAAAAAGTGTTTTCCAAAAAGAAAAAAAAAATGGTTTTTTCAGGAAGGAAAAAAAAAAGTGTTTTTCTTGTATGTTGTTTGGAGACTAAAATCTTCGGATTTTCTACTCCGGTTGAGATTAAAGTTTTCATAACTTTGTACTCATTTGGATACTTGATTTGAAGATATAAAAACTTCATCAAGTATACAACATACACCCATCGCACTTCGTTTCTATCAATTTTGATTCGGTTTGAAGAAATAAAATCTTCACCGTTGTGTATTATATTTGTTTCTATCAAAATTGATTCGGTTTGAAGAAATAAAATCTTCGCCGTTGTGTATGATATTTGTTGCGACGATTTGAAGAACATAAAAACTTCATCGCTCTGTTTAAGGAGATTAAAACTTGTGTAGTTTTCTACTCCATATGAATATTAGTATTCTGACTCGAAGATATAAAAACTTCGTTGGAATACTAAAGTTTCATAATTACACAACGATTTGAAGAACATAAAATCTTCGTCGTTCTAAGGAGATTAAAACTTGTGTAGTTTTCTACTCCATATGAATATTAGTATTCGACTCGAAGATATAAAAACTTCGTTGGAATACTAAAGTTTCATAATTATACCGCGATTTGAAGAAATAAAACTTCATCGCTCAAATTAAGATTTGAAGAAATAAAATCTTCATCGCTTAAGTTTCACAATTATACGATTTGAAGAAATAAAATCTTCATCGTTTGAGTCCGTGATTTAATTGCTATTCGGTTTTATTAAGTAAACGGTTTGTCGATTTGACGATGACAAACAAATAATGGCAATGATCCGAATGATCCGTGTGCAATCTTTGTCAGTGTAATTTGGTTGGAAACCCAAAAGAGTGGTGGCTGGATTCTCGTGCCACTCGACATGTTTATACCGCAAAGAAGCATTTGCAACATATGCTCCATTGACCCAAGAGGTCTTGTTTATGGAAATACCGCAATGACCAAGGTTGAAGGATATGGGAAGATACTTCGAGGATGACTTCCGCAAGGTCCGACTCTCAACAATGTTCGCACGCTCCAACAATTCGGAAGAATTTAGTTTCAATGGACTACTCGTCAAAAACGGGTTTAAGTGTGTGTTGGTTAGTGAGAAAATTGTAATAAGTAAGAATGATATGTTCATAGGAGCGGCTACCTCACCGAGGGCCTTTTCAAACTCAATGTAATGGTTGTTGATGATTAATGAAAATTCACTTCGCCTTACTTATCGAGTCAAATGATTTATGGCATGTTCGTTTAGGACATGTCAATTACAAAACCTTGCGGAAATTGATCAATTTAGAAGTATTGCCTAAATTCGAGTGCAACAAATCAAAATGTGAAATTTGTGTTGAATCTAAGTTTGTTAAACATCCATATAAGTTTGTTAAACATCCATATAAGTCTATTAATAGGAATTCAAATCCTTTAGACTTAATTCACACAGATATATGTGATATGAAGTCAATACCATCTCGTGGTGGGAAAAAGTATTTTATAACTTTCATTGACGATCGCACTCGAAATCTTGTTATGTGTATTTTCTTAATAGTAAGGATGAAGCAATTAATGCATTTAAGCAATACAAGAACGAAGTGGAAAATCAATTGAATAAAAAGATCAAAATGATTAGAAGTGATAGGGGTGGAGAGTACGAATCTCCTTTTGCAGAGACATGTTTGGAATATGGAATTATTCATCAAACTATCGCCCCTACACACCACAATCAAATGGAATCATGGAAAGGAAAACCGAACATTAAAGGAAATGATGAATGCCTTACTAATTAGTTCCGGTTTCGCAGAGCCATGGGGAAGCTATCTCATACTAATCGAATACTCAACAGAGTACCCCACAAAGAAACACAATCTATTCCATATGATCTATGGAAAGAAGAAAACCCAACATGAAATATTTCAAAGTCTGGGGGTGTTTAGAAAAAGTACAAGTTCCTTTGCACAAAAGGGTAAAAATCGGACCAAAAACAGTGGATTGTGGTTTTATGGCTATGCTACAAACAAAGAAAGCTTGTCGGTTTTTGGTTCACAAATCGGACAATCCCAAATTCATGTTAATACGGTGAATCAATCGATAATGCTGAATTCTTTGAAAACATCTATCCGTATAAAACTGAATGTGAGTCGTCAAGTGAAAGATCTAAACGATCATGGAAGAACCAAAGGAAAGTACACCAAGCAAAGAGGATCTAAGGCGTAGCAAACGTCAAAAGACATCTACTTCCTTTGGACCAGACTTTGTAACATTCTTGCTTGAAAATGAGCCTCAAACATTTAAAGCAGCAATGTCATCTTCTGATTCAACATTTTGGAAAGAAGCAGTCAATAGTGAGATTGAATCGATTTTAAACAACCATACATGAGAGTTAGTTGATCTTCCTCCTGGAAATAAACCTTTAGGATCAAAATGGATCTTTAAAAGGAAAATGAAAGCTGATGGCACTATTGACAAATACAAGGCAAGACTTGTGGTCAAAGGTTATAGACAAAAAAAAAGGTCTTGATTACTTTGACACATACTCGCCGGTGACAAGAATAACATCTATTCGGGTGTTAGTGGCACTGGCGGCCGTATATGGTCTTGAAATCCATCAAATGGATGTCAAGACAGCTTTCTTAAATGGAGAATTGGAGGAGGAAATTTACATGGAACAACCTGAGGGTTTTGTGGTTCCTGGTAAAGAAAGGAAAGTGTGCAGACTTGTGAAGTCACTTTATGGACTTAAACAAGCACCCAAACAATGACATGCAAAATTTGACCAAACACTGTTGGCAAATGGATTTAAGATTAATGAGTGTGACAAATGTGTTTACATTAAAAATACTCCAAATCATGAAGTCATTGTTTGTTTGTATGTTGATGACATGCTGATAATGAGTAAAAAATATTGTCGATATAAATGCTACGAAGCGTATGCTCGCTAGCAAATTTGACATGAAAGACTTAGGGGTTGCCGATTTGATCTTAGGAATTAAGATCCATAAAACTCCACAAGGTCTAGCATTATCACAGTCGCATTATATTGAAAAAGTACTTGACAAGTTCAAGTATTTAAATTTCAATGTTGCAAAGACTCCAATTGATGTAAGTTTTGCACTTCAAAAGAATGAAGGTGAAAGTGACTCACAATTGGACTATGCACGAGTTTTGGGAAGTTTGATGTATATTATGAATTGTACACGACCAGATATAGCATGTGCTATAAGCAAGCTGAGTCGATTCACGAGTAATCCCAATCAAACTCATTGGATGGCAATGAAACGAGTCTTGGGATATTTACAACACACCCAAAACTATGCTTTGCATTATAATAAATATCCGCCTTGAGGGATATAGTGATGCAAATTGGATCACCGGATCGTTTGAAGTTAAATCCACGAGTGGATATGTTTTCACTGTTGGCGGAGGAGCAGTGTCTTGGAAATCATCAAAACAGACATGCATCGCCCGCTCTACAATGGAATCAGAATTTATAGCTTTAGACAAGGCTGGTGAAGAATTTGAATGGCTCGAATTTCTTAGAAGATATTTCATTACGCCCAAACCTTTGGCTCCTATATGTATACACCGTGATCAGCGGCAATAGGTAGAGGCGGAGCGTAATGTATAACGGAAAATCTCGTCACATACGGAGACACAATACCGTTAGACAACTCCTCTCTAGTGGCGTTATCACAATTGATTATGTAAAGTCAAGAGATAACGTGGCGGATCCGCTTACAAAAGGCTTATCTAGAGAGGGAGTTGGTAGATCATCAATGGGAATGGGGTTAAGGCCAAGACAAGTCATCATGGCGGTAACTCTACCTAGCGATGGAGATCCCAAGAGCTAGGTTCAAGGAGATCAAACAAAGTTGTGACTGACGGTTCAACATTGTCAAATAACTCAACCCATTCTCGGATTAAGACAATGTTGTAAATAAGGATAAGACTTTATGGCTTGTTAATGAGTTAATAAAGCATTAAGGTTTTTAATGGTTATCTAAATCGCGATGTATGACCGCATAATGTGGCTCTGAGGACCACATGTTTAGAAATCACCTATGTGAGTGTTAAGTGTAAGCCGCTTTAAAGGGAATGACAAGAAAGGCCCATTCTCTATGCACTCGTGAGACGAGCGGTGTTCATGGTCAAACGAACACAACCGTGAGAACCATAAACGGTTGAGGGTTGATTGTGTGTCTTATGTTGTCTAGGTATACAACAAAGTTCGACGGTTCAAAGATATCAAATCTACCGATTGATCGAGTATATCCGATATAAGTTCACTACGGAAAGTTCAAAGGGAAACCTACTTATCCAGATGCAGTCAATTCTCGCTTGTATATCACACTCGTCCGTACATTCTTCTATCTTATAATCATTCCCCATTCATGTGGGGGATTGTTGGGTTTTGATATTGGTGAATAGGAAATGATGGGATAAAAATTAAAGAGGGTAAAAGGCTCTTTTGTCCCACATCGAAAAAAGGGAAGGAAAGAGAGGTGTATATATTACATTACACCTTCTCGAGCTGCTAAAAGGGTTGAGAGGGCAAGGACCCCTCGCGCCGTCGTCGTCGCTCGCTCGGCTCGGCTTCGGCTTCGGCTTCGGCTTCGGCTTTGGATTTGGATTTGGATTTGTCAAAAGATCGATTGATTGATATTGATTGATAACCCGCGACCCGATCCGACCCATCCGGCTCTCCCTCTCTTTTTCGAATTTCCCTCCAAAATGAGGTGACTATTCTGAATGGTTGCAACCATTCAGAATCAGTACCTCTAACCCTATAAATTCTTGATCATTTCAAGAATTTATGAACAAATTCATTTTTCTAATCAATTCTGAAGTTGCTCTTCAACTCGAAAATTTCATTCTGTGTGATATACTGCCGTTGAGTGGTTCGTTGCTACCGGAATTTGGAGTACTACTATTCTGGTAAGATAATCGTTCTATCCTGGGAGGCGATATTCCGTTAACCTCGAAATCTTGTGAGGAATAATTTCCTTAAGGACACACTTTGAACTAAGTGGGCTCGATTACATTCTGAAATTATTTTTCCAAAACAAATTCTGTTTTCGTTTATTGTTTCATTTATGTTATATGTTTCACTAAGTGATTAACATATTGTTTTGAATCATTATTTAGCCAAGTACAGATTATTATACCAACAATCTTAAGGAAATTATATTTATTGTATTTTAATCTGTATCCTGGTTTGGAGATTAAAACCTGTGTGGTTTTCTACTCCGTATGAAATTTCATATTCTAACTTGAAGATATAAAAACTTCGTTGGAATATTAAAATCCAGGAAAAAGTGTTTTCCAAAAAGAAAAAAATGTTTTTTCAGAAGGAAAAAAGTGTTTTTCTTGTATGTTGTTTGGAGACTAAAATCTTCGGATTTTCTACTCCGGTTGAGATTAAAGTTTTCATAACTTTCTACTCATTTGGATACTTGATTTGAAGATATAAAAACTTCATCAAGTATACAACATACAATCTACTGCAACTGTTTCTATCAATTTTGATTCGGTTTGAAGAAATAAAATCTTCACCGTTGTGTATTATATTTGTTTCTATCAAAATTGATTCGGTTTGAAGAAATAAAATCTTCGCCGTTGTGTATGATATTTGTTGCGACGATTTGAAGAACATAAAAACTTCATCGCTCTGTTTAAGGAGATTAAAACTTGTGTAGTTTTCTACTCCATATGAATATTAGTATTCTGACTCGAAGATATAAAAACTTCGTTGGAATACTAAAGTTTCATAATTACACAACGATTTGAAGAACATAAAATCTTCGTCGTTCTAAGGAGATTAAAACTTGTGTAGTTTTCTACTCCATATGAATATTAGTATTCTGACTCGAAAATATAAAAACTTCGTTGGAATACTAAAGTTTCATAATTATACTGCGATTTGAAGAAATAAAAACTTCATCGTTCAAATTAAGATTTGAAGAAATAAAATCTTCATCGTTTAAGTTTCACAATTATACTCCGATTTGAAGAAATAAAATCTTCATCGTTTGAGTCTGTGATTTAATTGATATTCTGGTTTTATTAAGTAAAACAGTTTGTCGATTTGACAGTGACAAACAAATAATGGCAATGATCTGAATGATGCGTGCAATCTTTGTCAGTGTAATTTGGTTGGAAACCCAAAAGAGTGGTACTGGATTACGGTGCCACTCGACATGTTTTCTTATTTGCAAAAGAAGCATTTGCAACATATGCTCCATTTGGACCAGAAGAGTGCATTTATGGGAAATACCGCAGTACCAAGGTTGAAGGATATGGGAAGATACTTACGAGGATGACTTAGGCAAGGTCACGACTCAACAATGTTCTCGCGCGTTCCAACAATTGGAAGAATTTAGTTTCATTGGACTACTCGTCAAAAACGGGTTTAAGTGTGTGTTGGTTAGTGAGAAAATTGTAATAAGTAAGAATGATATGTTCATAGGAAAGGGCTACCTCACCGAGGGCCTTTTCAAACTCAATGTAATGGTTGTTGACAGTATTAATGAAAATTCAGCTTCGTCTTACTTATTGGAGTCAAATGATTTATGGCATGTTCGTTTAGGACATGTCAATTACAAAACCTTGCGGAAATTGATCAATTTAGAAGTATTGCCTAAATTCGAGTGCAACAAATCAAAATGTGAAATTTGTGTTGAATCTAAGTTTGTTAAACATCCATATAAGTCTATTAATAGGAATTCAAATCCTTTAGACTTAATTCACACAGATATATGTGATATGAAGTCAATACCATCTCGTGGTGGGAAAAAGTATTTTATAACTTTCATTGACGACTGCACTCGATACTGTTATGTGTATTTGCTTAATAGTAAGGATGAAGCAATTAATGCATTTAAGCAATACAAGAACGAAGTGGAAAATCAATTGAATAAAAAGATCAAAATGATTAGAAGTGATAGGGGTGGAGAGTACGAATCTCCTTTTGCAGAGACATGTTTGGAATATGGAATTATTCATCAAACTACTGCCCCCTACACACCACAATCAAATGGAATTGCGGAAAGGAAAAACCGAACATTAAAGGAAATGATGAATGCCTTACTAATTAGTTCCGGTTTACCGCAGAGCTTGTGGGGGGAAGCTATCCTTACAGCTAATCGAATACTCAACAGAGTACCCCACAACAAAACACAATCTATTCCATATGATCTATGGAAAGGAAGAAAACCAAACTTTAAATATTTCAAAGTGTTGGGGTGTTTAGCAAAGGTCCAAGTTCCTTTGCACAAAACGGTAAATATCGGACCAAAAACTGTGGATTGTGTTTTTATTGGCTATGCTACAAACAAGTAAGCTTGTCGGTTTTTTGTTAACAAATCGGACAATCCCGAAATTCATGTTAATACGGTAATTGAATCAGATAATGCTGAATTCTTTGAAAACATCTATCCGTATAAAGCGAATGTGAGTCGTCAAGTGAAAGATCTAAACGATCGGGAAGAACCAAAGGAAAGTACACCAAGCAAAGAGGATCTAAGGCGTAGCAACGTCAAAAGACATCTACTTCCTTTGGACCGGACTTTATAACATTCTTGCTTGAAAATGAGCCTCAAACATTTAAAGCGGCAATGTCATCTTCGATTCAACATTTTGGAAAGAAGCGATAATAGTGAGATTGAATCGATTTTAAACAACCATACATGAGAGTTAGTTGATCTTCCTCCCGAAATAAACCTTTAGGATCAAAATGGATCTTTAAAAGGAAAATGAAAGTGATGGCACTATTGACAAATACAAGGCAAGACTTGTGGTCAAAGGTTATAGACAAAAAAAGGTCTTGATTACTTTGACACATACTCGATGACAAGAATAACATCTATTCGGGTGTTAGTGGCACTGGCGGCCGTATATGGTCTTGAAATCCATCAAATGGATGTCAAGACAACTTTCTTAAATGGAGAATTGGAGGAGGAAATTTACATGGAACAACCTGAGGGTTTTGTGGTTCCTGGTAAAGAAAGGAAAGTGTGCGAACTTGTGAAGTCACTTTATGGACTTAAACAAGCACCCAAACAATGACATGCAAAATTTGACCAAACATCGTGGCAAATGGATTTAAGATTAATGAGTGTGACAAATGTGTTTACATTAAAAATACTCCAAATCATGAAGTCATTGTTTGTTTGTATGTTGATGACATCGCGATAATGAGTAAAAAATATTGTCGATATAAATGCTACGTAGCGTATGCTCGCTAGCAAATTTGACATGAAAGACTTTGGGGTTGCCGATTTGATATTAGGAATTAAGATCCATAAAATTCCACTAGGTCTAGCATTATCACAGTGAGATTATATTGAAAAAGTACTTGACAAGTTCAAGTATTTAAATTTCAATGTTGCAAAGACTCCAATTGATGTAAGTTTTGAACTTCAAAAGAATGAAGGTGAAAGTGACTCACAATTGGACTATCGCAGTTTTGGGAAGTTTGATGTATATTATGAATTGTACACGACCGGATATAGCATGTGCTATAAGCAAGGTAGTCGATTCACGAGTAATCCCAATCAAACTCATCGATGGCAATGAAACGAGTCTTGGGATATTTACAACACACCCAAAACTATGCTTTGCATTATAATAAATATCGCAAGATTTGAGGATATAGTGATGCAAATTGGATCACCGGATCGTTTGAAGTTAAATCCACGAGTGGATATGTTTTCACCGTTGGCGGAGGAGCAGTGTCTTGGAAATCATCAAAACAGACATGCATCGCCCGCTCTACAATGGAATCAGAATTTATAGCTTTAGACAAGGCCGGTGAAGAAGCTGAATGGCTCCGAAATTTCTTAGAAGATATTCCATTCTGGCCCAAACCTTTGGCTCCTATATGTATACACCGCGATCAGCAAAGAATAGGTAGGGCATGGAGCGTAATGTATAACGGAAAATCTCGTCACATACGACGGAGACACAATACCGTTAGACAACTCCTCTCTAGTGGCGTTATCACAATTGATTATGTAAAGTCAAGAGATAACGTGGCGGATCCGCTTACAAAAGGCTTATCTAGAGAGGGAGTTGGTAGATCATCAATGGGAATGGGGTTAAGGCCAAGGACAAGTCATCATGGCGGTAACTCTACCTAGCAGACTGGAGATCCCAAGAGCTAGGTTCAAGGAGATCAAACAAAGTTGTGACTGACGGTTCAACATTGTCAAATAACTCAACCCATTCTCGGATGAAGACAATGTTCAGAAATAAGGATAAGACTTTATGGCTTGTTAATGAGTTAATAAAACATTAAGGTTTTTTAATGGTTATCTAAATCTGGCGATGTATGACCAGATAATGTGGCTATAGGACCACATGTTTAGAAATCACCTATGTGAGTGTTAAGTGTAAGCCGCTTTAAAGGGGAATGACAGTAAAGGCCCATTCTCTATGCACTCATGAGACCAGGCGGTGTTCATGGCTGAAACGAACACAACCGTGAGAACCATAAACGGTTGAGGGTTGATTGTGTGTCTTATGTTGTCTAGGTATACAACAAAGTTCGACGGTTCAAAGATATCAAATCTACCGATTGATCGAGTATATCCGATATAAGTTCACTACGGAAAGTTCAAAGGGAAACCTACTTATCCAGATGCAGTCAATTCTCGCTTGTATATCACACTCGTCCGTACATTCTTCTATCTTATAATCATTCCCCATTCATGTGGGGGATTGTTGGGTTTTGATATTGGTGAATAGGAAATGATGGGATAAAAATTAAAGAGGGTAAAAGGCTCTTTTGTCCCACATCGAAAAAAGGGAAGGAAAGAGAGGTGTATATATTACATTACACCTTCTCTTAAAAGTGGTTGAGAGGGCAAGGACCCTCGCTGCCGTCGTCGCCGCTCGGCTCGGCCCGGCCGGCCGGCCGGCCGGCGGCCGGCCCGGCCGGCCGCTTTGGATTTGGATTTGTCAAAAGATCGATTGATTGATATTGATTGATAACCCGCGACCCGATCCGACCCATCCGGCTCTCCCTCTCTTTTTCGAATTTCCCTCCAAAATGAGGTGACTATTCTGAATGGTTGCAACCATTCAGAATCAGTACCTCTAACCCTATAAATTCTTGATCATTTCAAGAATTTATGAACAAATTCATTTTTCTAATCAATTCTGAAGTTGCTCTTCAACTCGAAAATTTCATTCTGTGTGATATACTGCCGTTGAGTGGTTCGTTGCTACCGGAATTTGGAGTACTACTATTCTGGTAAGATAATCGTTCTATCCTGGGAGGCGATATTCCGTTAACCTCGAGTACTGTGAGGGGAATAATTTCCTTAAGGACACACTTTGAACTAAGTGGGCTCGATTACATTCTGAAATTATTTTTCCAAAACAAATTCTGTTTTCGTTTATTGTTTCATTTATGTTATATGTTTCACTAAGTGATTAACATATTATTTTGAATCATTATTTAGCCAAGTACAGATTATTATACCAACACAGACTACCTCATGACTAGTCTATTTTATCTACTTTATTTGTACATCAACTCTTTTGCTGCTTATCTTAGCATAGGTCATCTTCTTCGCAAGGATGAACTCTTCATCTTAATTGTTTCTCAAGGAGGTTTGGGATTTATACCTAATCGCCACCATTAGGTGGTTTGATTAAAAAAATACATTCTATGCCTATAATAACATATCATTAAGAGTGTATTAAGATATTTAAAGTATAAGTGTATTAAGATATTTAAAGTTATACTTTTCAAATATAGTAAGACATTATTTTTTTAAACGTCATAAAAAAGAAAGAAGATCATATGAACATTTTTATTTTGGAAATCAATTATGTAATCTTGTTTGTTGAGACAAAATTAAATAAATAAAAGTGTGCTCTTTTTAACTGTTCAAGCTTTCAGTTGAAATGACCATACACTTTAACATGTATCAAAGCAGGTAGAAGCGCGAGTTTGAGTCTCACTAACCCCACTCGTATTAAAAAGAATTTTTACGCTTTTGAGCCATAAGAAAGAATCAGACTCGCAATGAGGGAGCGGGTGAAGACATAAATAAATAAGAATCTGCTAACTTAAACTTATAAAAAAAATGATTACACACATCAATATTATTGTTGAATAATTATATTATTTCTCCAAAAGATTTAACCATTTTTTAAATTCTTGAAATGGAAGATGACTTACAAGCCGTGGGCTCAGTGACGATGGATGAATGGTGATGGGAATGATATCGAGAGTAAAGGTAATGTCGGTGTAATGATTTGTGAAGCCAGTAGTAGAGAAATTCAACAGGACCAATATGGACTAAAGCTGTCAAAATGATTCCATCAGTCCTCCAAATAGGCAAGTTATGAGTCTGCTCCAACATCAAGTATCCACAATAAAATATCAACGCAGTGAATATGATTGAGTCATCCCTGCACTTATACATAAAACCAATAAGTATAAGTTATATAAAGTGATAAGTAAGTTATTACCATATAAGAAAATATTACACAGTTCACTTTCAAAATTAATTATATGTAAAAAATTATATTGTGTATTAAGTGATAAAAATAATATTGTAACTAATCTTGTTAGAATTTTATTTATTATAATGTGTGGCCTAATTAATATAAAGCCCATAACTAATATTTAATGAAGAATAAATCTAGTCTATTAGATCGGTTACTTGATGGAGGTACCATATTAAGTCACCACTCCTATAAATTAGTCATCCCTCCACACATTATGGTTACCACATATTCTCTGCACCTTTTTCATCGATGACGGTTGTGGTAACGTAAGGCTAGGACAATGAGATAGAAACTAATTTTAACTAATGCTTTCGCTCTTCTCTGTGATAATATTTTCCGCATCAGATATATTTTCTGTAATGTTTCTTTGTAAGATTATCATGTCCAAAATACTATGTGCATTAAGTTTTAATCTTACAAATCTATCATCACAGGAATAGAGGAAAATTGTCCACATATAGGAGATCGAGCTTGTAGAGATAATGCACTCGGAGTTTTTTTTTTTAGGTAAATGCAAATATTATTACTAATAACGGAAATAAAGATGGCTACAATCAGTCATTGAGGGTTCTCAATCCTCAACGTTTATGCAAACAAGAAATGGGGGAGGGGAGCAGTGATCACTCAAAGGTGCCATTACAAGAGGGAATAAGATCATAATAGTTTTAAGTCCTTTTGATTCTAGACAAGGACTTGTAAAGATTTCTGCTTAAGTTTCCTATGTTGAATTAAAACTCCTTGCACGCTTAGTACGTGCATTAGGTGCATTTGTTGGGGAATTCAAGAGTAGTGCACTATTGGGAAAGGTTGCCATAAATGGCTTAAGTCGTTTGGCATTGAATTCTCCATTGGCCGAGACCAAATGTGAGATCTTAGGCGAATTGGAAAAGAGTGTCCCATCGATTTCCACATGAGTTGATCTTCCAAGACTTGATTGAAGAGTAGTCCCTTCGAATCTCGTAGCCATCAAGTTTCCAAGCCTCTTTTGACGAGTTGCCCCTTTGGTTTCCGCAACCTTTGAATTCATTAGAATGGGTGACTCTTCGGTTCTCACCCTTATCAATTTTCGATGTCTCATTGAATGAGATGTTTCCTTGGTTCTCTCAGTAATTAAATGCCACGAAATACCAAGTCTCGTTAGAAGGGTAGGTTGTTCGACTTCCCCACGATTCATACTACCAAGAACCATGGGAAATGAACCAACATCGGTCTCAACATACTTTAACCGAAGACCCTTAGGCTGCAGCCATGACCCACGACCCCCAACGTGACCAATCAACAACCCATGACTACCCCTCTGACCCTCCTTCGACCCGTAACCATCCTCTTGATCCTCCATTAACCCATGCCCACCCATGCGACCCGACGTTCCCTCGAGAAGGGGTGAGGCTTCGGAAACCGTAAGATTTGCCTTCTCAATGTCCTTGGGAAAAGAAGTCCCAACGGCTACACCAACCTTAGACTGATGCCTCGTGGACATGAATACTGACCCATGATCATCGTCCTGACCCGCCATCGACCCTGGATCATCCACAAGACCCGTTTCATCTCCGACCTCCATGTTGCCAGTCGGA